>JBAJHX010000041.1:13324416-13387952 GCA_037176925.1 Amniataba percoides
CCCCCCCCCCCCCCCCCCCCCCCCCCCCCCCCCCCCCCCCCCCCCCCCCCCCCCCCCCCCCCCCCCCCCCCTACAACAGTTTGTGTCCTGGAAGGTCAATGCACAGTATTACCTGAGGAGCCATCGACAACGGCGGGATGTCAAGTAACTCCGCGCACCCCACAGTGTGATGGAGAGGAGATGCTGTCTGTAAGGGGGTTACTCGGAGCACTGGCGCCACATTTTCTCCTACAAAAATATGTTTCATTGATTTTACATTGTGCATCAGCAAACCATTGGTGATTTTCTCCTGCCGCACTGTCATTGTCAGGCACAAAGGTAACAAAATCACATGTTTATTTTGCACAACAAATGAAATGTGAAGAAACAGCACGCTGTGTTTTTTAAGAGGGGATGTCACTGCGGCTGGACAAGAAATATCAGTGCTCATAAAAAAACTGACAGGCAAGATATAGTACGTTAATTAGTGAGAGTTACAGGCGATGGTTGGCAGAGTTTGTTTGCTTCCACAGAGGCCTGCTAGATTTCAAGTCTTCCCCTGTTTCCAGTCTTTATGCTAAGCTAAGCTAACCATCTGCTGGCTGTAACTTCACATTTACCCCACAGACATGAGAAAGAGGTATCAATCTTAATCTAACGCTAAAGCAAATAAGCGCGTGTCCCAAAATGTCAAACGGTTCCTTTAAACAACCCTGTGACCCCCCTCTTTTACTTTCTTCCCATAGTCTGCACAGTCAGGCTCCTTTTATAGTGAAGTTCGCAGCACCTCGCTCTTCTCTAAACTCCCTCATCCTTGCTCAGGGCAAATAGATAGGGGGAGAGATAGGAGTGCAAAGAACTACAAAGGGAGGGAAAAAATATATGAAAGAGAAATATAAAGGAAAGTGAAAAAGAATGATGTGGCTCTCAGGAAGCTTATTAAGAGCAGATCCCAGCTGGAGTTCCCCCCCAAGTCTGATCCTCACTCTCATCTAGGGATATTATTCTCAAGATTTTCACAGCCACAGAAGTTTGCATGATTTCTGGAGTAGTTGTGGAAGCAGCACACGCTGACAAGCAGGGTCTAATTACTGAATCCCATCCGGTACAAAGACTGTCTGCTGAGGTAGCTCTGCTTCTTTTATTCCTTCCATCACGATCGCCACGATCACCAGCGATCTTAAAAGCAGAAGACTGTCTTAGCTGATTCGCTCTCTACACCTGCCCGTCTCTCTGCTGCTGAAAATCGATGTGGAAAATCTGCTCAGATCATCATGGAGTCACGCAGAGGTCGGCCCCGGTGATGGGGGCCGCCTGTCATGCTTCTGATGAAACCTCGCTGCTCGGTATGATTATCACAGACAGATATAGTCCTCTCAGTAACGCTAAGAGACTCTCATGTTACTAACAGATCTCTGTTTCAGATTCCACCAAGCGTGTGTGTTTCGGGGGAGGAAGGGGGGGGGTGGATCAGCTGAACCACTGACCTGGAGTCAGCTCACTGGGAAAACCACTTTCCATTCACGCTGTATAATCTTGTAAAAGTCACCCTTCTCTGCCTTATCATCTCCGCGTCCCCCTCTCCTTCCTGTTCGGCGTGCCATCTATTTTTATCTTCTTTTTGAGAAACACAAAGAAATAGAAGATCCCCGCTGAAACTGAAGCGGATTGCCAGGTTGCACCCAGTGAGAGGAATTAGTGAGGAGGATCAGGGTTCGGTGTGTGTGTGCGTGTGTGTGTGTGTGTGTGGGTGGGGGGGTTGGTTTTCACATGCTGCACGCAGGTGGAAGGAACACAGTATCAGTTTAGAGGGTGAAAGAGAAAAGAAAGTCAATCCCTCTGGATCCGAGGCTAAGACCAAGCAGAGAGCGTCTCAGTTTTGCCCAATATGGTATGGAATGCTGAGACACCTCGGCCATGTGATGCGAAGAAGCAAGAGGCAAAGCGACTTGGAGGGAGGGGGCAGCGGGGGTGGTGAGGGGGGGGGTGGGTGTTGGCCCTCCTGGACTGTCTTTTCTGAGAGACATTAGCCAGCACTTCTGCTCAAAAGAATCTCAGAACGCATACTTCATGTCTGCGATTGCGGCCCGTGTCAAAGCGTTGCGTCAGGGATCAGAGCTCGGCAGCCTTTTGAAGCGCACATAGGACAAGGAACAGGATGTGAGTGTGACACAATGGCGCTAATGAGTATTGAACAATAAAGTGATTATTGTGGTGTGAGATTCTCAGCTGTGAAATATTTCATATCCAGAGGCCTTCTTCATAAATGAGACATTATATTTACACAATAAGCAAAGAATGTCATCTACACACTTTGTATATTCTCAGGCCATCCCGATGTATTAGACGGTAGTTTGATCAAGCAAACTGAAAGTACTCACTTCTGCTTGGTGAAACCAGGCTTGAAAAAAAAATTAAAATGTGAAAATCTCTTGGCTCCATCTAGTGGTGCTAAAGGAAAACAACAGGATGGACTTTGCCATCAAGCAGGGTGGCTCAAATCATCTTCATTTCTGTGGCTTTCTGTGATTGTTTAAAGAGCACAAACGTTTTCCACATACCTCCGCGCCGTTGTAGTCTGAACTTCCGACATCGCAGCAGACTCGTCTCTTTTGATGCTTTGTCGCAAAGGTCAGCTCTGCCGTGTCCTCGACGGGGTTCTGATTTTCGTCTTTCCACCATCGCTCACTAACTGCACACATAAAGTATTTCTGTTGCATGTATCTGTTTATCACTACAGGAAATGATGCTTAACCCCAATACTCTTTGTAGAGCGGCATTATTACCACCAAAACCACATTCAACATAAATTTTTCCTCTTGATTGTCATGACCTAATTTTATGAAAATTGCTTATAAACGGATGATGTGATGACATGTTTAAGAAGTCTACTACAGACAGTGATGCTTTAATTCTGTTTCGGCTTCTTTAAAACAACAGTCCGAGTTTTATAATAGTTTTGATATAAAAGGCCTAGCAGGGAATGTGACTTCTCTGGTGTCTAATTGACCTCAAACATGTATCGCGTACTGTAAACTCATTGCTCATTTCATTTTAAATATGAAATGTTTACTTGTATGCTCTATGGTCACGACTGTCATTTTCAGTGCTTCTCTACGTATCAGGATTTAATTAGATCAGAAGAAAAAGGGGAAAAAATGTTTGTAGGAGGTAAAGCCAATATCAATCAAACACACACGCTTCATGCTTTCCTGACCTCTGAAGGAGTTGTTGCAGTATGGCAGGCCGCAGGATCCAGCAACAGATGAGTATAAAAGGTTTGGTAGCGGAGACTCAGCGAGGGTCTCTAACCTGGGTTCAATGTTCCCCTGCTGTACATGCATAAAAGATGAAACATCAGAGCTTGAAGATAAATGATAAACATCCAGAGTTAGAAGTCTTCCAGAGTTACAAACCGACCTCTTCTGAAGCAGAAAGCCAAACCTGATTTCCTGCATATACATCTCGTGCTAACCTCGTCCATCTTGCTCCATTTGGGACTGATCTCCGTCGTTTCCGTGGGCTCCGCCAGGCTGATTTTGACTCTCCTGTTATCTGTCACGCTTTTCTGCAGACAGGACCTTTCATCCAGGACGCCTCCTTCCTCCGCCTGTCTGTCTTGAGGAGACAGGCTGTTGGTCTTCTGAGCTTCTTTCAAGTCTGTCAGAGTCACACCCTGCAGGACATTCACGCAGCTTCACATCTGTAGTGACATCTGTCAACAGTCAGACACAATCCAATAAAACCTGAGCTTCTGTGAGACATTTGTTCTTTACCTGTGTTGACCTGCGGGTCTGTCTGGCATGACGAGACTTTGCTTTCCTCTGAGACTCCGCTTCTTCATCCCTGACCGGAGTCAGATATGACCTGGGTCAGTGAAAAGGACAAAACAGGAAACATATCAACTTAAAGCCACACGACTATGACAGAGCACTGTCACAGAAATGCACACAGAGGCTGCAGACTGTTCAAGGACAAAAGACAGCGTACGGTTTCTTATCAGGAGCTATGTAGTAAACAGAAAATGGTATAATAATATTAGCCCTTTCTGTTCACTTTTCAAAACCTGACTCACAAAGTACTTTAGACACAGGGCAGCAAAAAATTATTATGAAATAAAATATGAAATCAAGTAAAATAGGGTAATTAAATTAAAATTTTAATTATAGGGAACAAAAGATATTATTTTGAACCAACTAATATAGGTCATTATTGCATACTGTGAATTATGTGTATACAGTCAACACGGCCATAAGGTCACTGTCATTTTTGGCACAGCGGTGTAGTGGTTAGCACTGTTGCCTCACAGCAAGAGGGTTCTGGTTCAATCCCCGGCTGAGGCAGGCCTTCTGTGTGGCGTTTGCATGTTCTGACTGTGTCTGCGTGGGTTCTCTCTGGGTACTCTGGCTTCCTCCCACCATCCAAAGACATGCAGGTTAGGTTGATTGACAAATCTAAATTGTCTGTCAGTCCAGGGTGTGCCCCGCCTCTCGCCCAAGACTGCTGGGATAGGCTGCAGCACCCCCGTGACCCTGTATGTGCTCAGGATAAGTGGGTTTAGAAAATGGATGGGATGGACAGTTAACACGGCTCCAAAAAGGTGTAAAGCAGCATAGACTTTATCAACGCTGAACTATTTCTAAGAGTTACTTTTTAATTGTGTTTTGACTTTTAGACACACTGTTAAGAACCATTACCTGTCCATGTCAATATTGATTTTTACATACAACAAAATAAATACAAAACTGCTGTAATTATAATTTAAAGGGGAACTTCAGTCAAATAGCAAGTAGCAGAGCTGGATCAACCTGCTATTAGTAACGACCATTCAGATGTATCTTATGGTCCCTGTACAAGACAAGGGACACTGAATAATAATGGAGCCATTATAATAAATATGTGAATTTTATGTATATATGGCACTGACTATACCTATTTGGTCCAGCTTTGGTGGAAAGTAGCAAATGAATCTTAATTTACTTATTCTATGAAATACTTTTATTGTGTTTCGTAATTGTGTAGATTTAAAATATAACATGTTCAGTTTATAAATACAGTGATAAGTGCAAGAATCAACATCCAAAAGCCCACTCCCTGTTGTGTATCTTTAACTGTGACCTTATGCTGCATCAGCAAGTGTAACATCCAGCTGATTTACACTTCTCTACAAATCTCTTTCTTCCTGCATTATGCACACCCCAAGATGCCATTTTAGGCAGCAAATACATCAAGTTAAAATGCTTTTAAAACACATTTTCCTTTTGACTTCAAGAGCACAATTTCTGCTTGCCTTTTAAGAGACACAAGGAAAGAGCTGAGCAAGCACCAATGGAGAGGCTCATGTTTTACCCAGAGAGCTGCCCGCCCCTCCCCTGCTACACTTTAACTGGTATCGATCTCTCTGTTGTGGAGTCACCCTGAATCCTGACTGAGAGTCAGCGAGCTGCTCAGCAGCACACTTTACTGCACAATCCACGACTGTGCACTGTGATGCAGGCCGATAACAGAAATGAATCAGTAAAATAATCAACCAAAAAACAAGTTAGCTGTCTAAGATGTGAGTTCTTTAACTGCAACAATCACAAGTTAATAGATTTTATCCACCCACGCTGCACCCTATACAGCAAAAAGATCCTCTTAACCCACAGAATAAAAAAGTGTGAATAATTAATAGCCATAATAGTTGTTAAGAATAATATCCTGCAGCCAAACATTACAAATGTACATAAAAAGGCTAATCAAGTACATCAAAGAGAGGAACTAATCTTCAGTCCCCAAAGCAACAAAACTCCAAGCTCACATTACATCAGTTCAAAGAGGCCTACAGCACCTGCACAGCACAGTCAACTACATCAGGACGACAAATTTGAGAACCAGGAGCTTTGCCAAAACAGTGGCTTGTCAGATAATAGACACAATAAATCAGGCGATGCAAGAGATCTAGGAATAAACAGAAGCATGACTCAGTCTCTCTGAAACTTACCTGGGAACAAAGGCTTGCATGATCCCAGCGTGGAAGGTCAGAGACTGAGGCACTGAGACACTGCAGCAGTGATGAGTGGGAGAGGCTGGACGAAATGACTCTGTAGCAGGCGAGAAAGAGAGAGTGAGAGAGAGAGAGAGGGAGAGAGAGAGAGAGAGAGAGAGAGAGAGAGAGAGAGAGGGAGAGAGAGACTTCCTGCCTATCTGAATGATGTGCATACAATCAATTGTATGAATACAGCCCACGTTAGCAAAACGCGATTGGAGTAAGAATAAAGCTTAAGATTTTCTAGATTTTACTCACTGCCACTAGATCCTATGAAAAAAATTCTTTGTGTTTGTAGTGTTATATCCAAGTAGGGAGGAAACAATACTGCAACTTACACCCCTCTCTGAGCTCTGTTTATGTGATCAATACATTTTTGACACAACAGCACACAAAGTAGTATACAAAAGTGAAAGAACCAGGGTTTATTTTAAAAACACAACAATGTGAGCAACCAATGCTTTGGCAAAAACAGCGCATCTTGTAAAAGTGAGTATCAGTCTTTCAGGTCAGTTCAGACATACAGTGAAGTCTAAAAGTCTTACTTTGCTACCAAGAATCACTTATCAGTAATTTATTCCACATTTGCGAAGCATGATCACACAAACATTTGTCAAAGAGGTAACTTTCTAACAACATTTGACATTCATCTGTTCACTCTTTGCCCTAATCACAGCTTGCATTATTATTTGAGAATTCACATTATTTCAGCTGTCTCTACAGCATCTCATTCAACTGTGTGTTTTGCCCTTTATTTGTTTCCCCAGTGGTCACTGGAGGTTGACACCTGGTGACTATGGAGGTAGAGCCACCAACACTAGCACACCTCCTCCAGATTTCACAGCCCTTGCATAGTTGCGATCCACTTTTCGAGTCAGTATCGTGCTGGAAAGCTCTGCAGTGTAAAGAAATCCCTCCGTTTGCTTGATATTGAGCTGAACCTGTGTATTGCAGCTAGTGTTTGTCTTCTTTAATGCACTGTTCAACTAACCACTCATGTGACTGTTAAGTTTGCAAATGTAAAGATAAAACATTACGACTTCTGGTTTTTTAACTTTAAATTGTTGGCACTGTTTAGTTGCAGGAGTGCCTTTGTCATTCAAGATGTGGTGTGTTAACTGGTGTGTTTCCCTCAGTGTGCATTAATAAGAATGGAAAAATCCCACCCCATGATAGCTTTCCATCCATCTGGAGAACAATCAGTCCCTGACGTGCTTCACTAAGCTCTTCTGACAGTTACAAACAACTGTTTGTAACTTTTTTTTCCCCCGAAGAAGCATGGCAAGTACTGACAGTAATGCATAGTACATCTGCTGTTATTTGTTAAAGGCCCACAGCAGCCCCAAATGATGAAACGTCTGAAGTGACTAAATGATGTGTTGAATAAAAAGTATTAAAGCTGTAGAATGACGTTGATGAAACAGTTCTTGATAGTGGACTCTGACTTTTAGACCCCACTGTATCTTAATATACTACAGGTGTGTTGTCTGAGTGGAATAGTAATCGGCTTTTTTTTTTTAAAAAAGAAAAGTGCAAAAATTACAAGTGACCCAAACTAAAACAAGAAAACCTCCAGTTTTTAAGTAAAAAAAGAAAACAATCAACTACAGTTTCACCTATACTTTAAAAACATTCAGGAATTGTTTTCATTTCTTTTTATCTAAGATTTTTATTATTGTTATTTTGTTAGCTCTTCAGTTGGCCATTTTGCCCGTGTAAACAACTGGGACACATTAAGTTCCTGCAACTGTGTTTTCCTCTAAAATATCGTCTCATGATGCATTTCAGGCAGTGACAAAAAAAACACACTTTAATGTCACCAAGACAGGCATTCCTTATGGCTTCAAGTGCACCGATAAACAGTTTATGCATTGGTTTCTTGTTACGTCATTGGCTTTTAGTTTTCCAGTTTAGTACAGAGACTAGAAAAAAAAAAGAAAGAAAAAAGTGCGAGTTGTGAAAAGTGGAAAACGCTCTGTAGAAAGACAAGTAACTGTTATGGATTAAGGCTTTTGAGGTCGTTATTGGCAGGTAAACCCTGAATTACTCATTTCTCTAACTTAACAGCCATGTCAGATTTTGAGGTACAGGTTTCAGCTCTGGCTCCAGCGTAGTGGCTTGATTTCTTCTGGACTAGGTCTGCCTTTCAGAGAGCAACCACACATAATGAATACTGCACCTAAACAACAGCAATCAATAACGCCTCCCTACAGTATTTTTGTCATATTGCAGACGTTAGACTGAAAAAGTTCCCATTCCCCTTTGTGGATGTGTCCGGTGTGGAATAAAATCCCTTTCTGGTGACGTGCACTCTGTAAAACATAACGAAAACAAACAACAAAATGTTAGGAAGGACACGAGAATATTTGTTTTTGATGCTGTTAACAGTTTCCTTGATTACTCACATTTGTCCTCCGGTAAAGCGTCATTTTCTAACGGCTCCTCTTCTTCATCTGCATCCTCTTCAGCTGCTATGTCCTGCTGCTCGTTGCTTTCCGACACTTCCTCCTCTGCATGAAGCTTCTCCTCCTCGTGCGCTGACTCTTCCTGAACTTTCTCCCCTTCAGATGCCTCCGCTTCAGGCACCTCCACCTCCTCCTCATCTACACTCGGTGCCTTCTCTGCTGCCTGCGTCGCATCTACCTCCTCCTCTTCTGATGCAGCAGCCAGCTCGTCGTGCTCCGTCTGATCTTCCTCTACCGCCTCAGCCT
Source organism: Amniataba percoides (assembly GCA_037176925.1). Classification (NCBI taxonomy): domain Eukaryota; kingdom Metazoa; phylum Chordata; class Actinopteri; order Centrarchiformes; family Terapontidae; genus Amniataba; species Amniataba percoides. The sequence goes on from JBAJHX010000041.1 coordinate 13,333,135, forward strand.
CCTCTGCAGGTTCGGCCTCTTCAGCCACAGAGTCCTGCTGCTCGGCCGGAGCTTCGTCCCGCGCAGCTGCCTCTCCTTCACTTGCCTCGGCCTCTTCCTCTCCTTCTCCTTCTGGTGCCTCTTGTTCTACATCTGCAGGAAGTGCCTCCTCTTCTTCCACCTCTTCTTCTTTTTCCTCAGTCGCCGCAGCTGCAGGAGCCGCCTCTTCCTCCGTCTGTTCCAAAGACTCAGGAGGTTGAATTTCGACCGCCGGCTACAACAAGAAAAGCAAAAAAAAAAATGCATTCCTTTAGTTCACAGTAGAACTGTTAGTCTTTTTTGTGGACATCCAGGTGTAAAAAAAATTGTAAATGTGACAAATAAAACAAGCATCTAGGAGGGAAGCGGAGGGAAGCGTGGATGTGAATACACCAGAGGATCTGTGTCAGGCAATAAGCTCCTTCAAATTAATGAGATGAAAATCTCATTATAGTTCCCTATGGGCACGCAGAGAACAGAAATAGTAAAGAGAACATGTGCGCTGACAGTTTGTGTGTGAAGGCGTGTCAGGCATGATCTGCCATTATAGCACACGTAAAATCTAATGATACTGCTTCCAGTTATCAGCTTCGAAAACCTTTTTATATCCAATAAGTCTTTTACATCTGTGACCTCCAGTCATTTATTTATATGAAGTACATCTGAGCACCTTCTGAAGTGAAACAAAAATGGCACCACCGTCTGATCACCAGGCTAAATCTGTCTCGTTCTTGTGTCCTGCTGTCAGATTATCAAGCGCTGAGTCCAGACGATGCGCTGCTGAGTTCTGATCCTGCAGACTTTGACGTACCGTATTGAGCTGCTGCTGCTGCTGCTCCTCCACGCTGGCCTCCTGGAGCTTTTCACTCTCGAGCAGCTCTCTGAAAGACAGAAGACACTCACAGTGAGAGTTTCTTGGTGAAATTCTCACTTTCAGATGGCAGCTAAGGGGTCAGACAATAATAACAGTATAGTATGCATCGGGTAGCCCATGAAGCCTGAATCCTTCTCGTTGAAACTCTGACACAAGGCTTTATTATGTTGCTTTTATATGAATCTGACAAGTGCAACAATAGCCTGTGAACCACAGCTCTGTGCTGTTTACATAACCTTCAAAGAGTGCTGATTTTACATACAAAGGGAATTTTGCACAAACCATTCAGCTCCAAAAATCATCAGTGCAACAGAAATGTTTATACAGATTGGGGCTATCTTACAACGTGAATATGGGGCCTCCTGACACCGGCCCAGAGGAGATGCAGACGGTGGCAGCCAACAGGGCTTTGACAAAGTCAACATAAAGTTATGGGTGAGAGGAGGTGAGCTATTTCCACTACATCTCCCAAAACTGCTGCTTTTCCCGCGACCTACCTGACAGCAGCCATCTCCAAAGTGCTGGCCTCAAGCTGAGCCTGGTAGGCGGTCAGCTGCTCCTTCAGTCCGAGCACCTCGGCCGCCTGCCCGTCCAGGGTGGCGCTCAACGCGGTGACCTGACCGACTCTCTCCTCCAGCTTCGACTCCGCTTGTCCCAGGCTCCCGGTCAGGAACTCGACTCTCTGGGACAGCTCGGCGCTCAGCGCGGCCAGGCCGTCCACCTGAATCCTGACCCCCTCAAACTCCTCGCTCTTCCCCTTCAGCGTGGTCTGCAGCTGGCCCAGCTGTTCCAGAGACACGGTGGCCTGCTGCATCTCTGCCAGGCGGGTCTTCATCTCAGTGTGGAGCGACAGCACCTGAGCGGGGAGGTCAGACGTCCTGAGCTGCTCAGCCGTAGCCAAGGCCATGCCCACCTGTTTCTGGGCCAGTGCATATGAGTCCTCCAGGGCATTCAGGCGGGTCTCCAGGTTCTCTGAAATGTGCTGCTGCAAAGAGACAAGCAGGAGTGACGTTGAGTCAAGCGGGACACTCAACGCACACGACAGCTCATGCTGAGCTGGAGGTTCAATGGTGGACTTAAGAATTATAACAATATATCATCTTAAGTTCTCAGGATGTTTAAATGCACTTTATATGGTCCCCTATAAATTAACTAACTTAAGTCCACCTAATAAATGAAGCATATTAAACACCCAAGTCTTTACATTACTGAACCCCACACCACTGATGCAGATCTGGATCATTCCCATTAAAATCACAAGTCTTTGAAATGAAATGTTCTATTAAAATTAATTTCTCAGATCCTTATACACACCCAAATCTTAACAATCAGTCAGGACAGGTCTTTTCTGACTCAAATTTTTCTTAGTACCTGTGCACATTAGGAGCCACACTCGGGACAGTAAGCCAACCAGCACTGTGCTGAGCAACCTCTACAACTGCAGTGGCAAATTCATGAGTCACTACAAACTATTTGGTGCTGACACAGGAAATATTCCTGTAACAAGACCGAGCTAGCAGATCTGTTCACATGCAAAGTTCGTGCCACATCGGCTAGCTTGAACCAAAGGTGGAGAGTTGCACAAGAGATGGAGAAGGCGTGCGAGGGGGAAGGGGCGGAGGGCAGATTAGTTTGAAGGAAAAAAAATGCAGCCAGTCTTCTTTGAGTCGCCTGGAGCAACTTTAAATAGCTGGAATACTACGAACTTCAGGAGGTGGAGAAAAACTCAACTCATGGCAGCTGCAGTCTGTAGTAACATAACAAGGTCAGTTCATTCATCCAGACACAGAAAACTGCAGGAACATAAGGGTTTACTGACGAATACACCGCTACACTAATGCGACACACTGGGTCATCTCAGAAACACAGATGAGACAATCATCGCTCGCTGCTCTGCCACAGTCTTTCCGATGACCTGTAAACAGCCTCTGAACTGGTGTTCAGTATCACTAAATTTAGCCCTGGCACCGCCACTGTCTTGTTTATTATCATTTTGGCAACATCTTCTGGGAGCGTGGCCCTGACTGGAGTTATCCCCACAGACATTTTTCTTTCTTTCTTTTTTTTCTTTCCACAGTGGACACCTGAGCAGATCTGCTGCTGTTGGAGCCGGCGTCCTGACCTGGTCGAGAATAATCCTCATTACAAACCCACAGCAGCTGGGTGGATGTTGGACATAGCAGCGTTTTGTGCTCACTCCAGCGGGGCTCTTGGCATTTGGAAATCTGATAGAGGCCCTGGGCTCCTCACTGCCAAGGCGCACTGTTTGGCATGTGGCGAGGCCTTTTTTTTTCTTATTTCTAGGGAGTGTTTGTGGGAATTAGGAACTCATGGAAGAAAGCACAATGTGCATGTATTATATATATAAAAAAGAGAGAGACAAGTCATCCCAGGAGGTGTTTTTGCAGGCAGTGAAGGTGACTGATCATTCCTTTATTTCATTTTCTTTTATTATTATTATTATTATTATTTCTTACCTTGCTGCTGGACTGCCGCATTTCTTCGTGCGAGGCCTGGAGCTTGACTATTTTCATCTGTATGCCCATGAGGCTCTCCGTCAGGTAGCTCAAAGTTTGGTGCTGCTGGAAGCAGAACCAGGCGCCGGTGGCCCCTCCGGCCACCATCAGCAGGAGCAGAACCAGGAGCGGCGCGGAGCCGCCGGCGCCGCCGCGCGCCTCCGACTCCGCCGCCTCATTCCTGAAAAAGTTGTCTTCGTGCTTGTGGTTGCCTTTGCCCCTCCGATGCTTGGCCGTCATTTTCTGCGCGGACGGGGACACAATGTTCCGGAGAGGTGATCTACAAAGGGAGCGGGGTCAGAGGAGAGAGAAAAGAGAGAGAGAGAGAGAAGGAGCGGAGGCGTGCGTGCGTGCGTAACGCGGATCTACTTTTTTTTTTTAATCGCCGCGCGATAAAGTGCCGAGAAGGAGAAGAAGCTGTGATGAAGAAGACGGAGCAGAGGCAGCAGGGAGGCGTGGAGCTTCAGGGAGCGTGTTCGTCCATTCAGGAAGAGGAAGGGGGAGGAGTAGGTGGTGGTGGATGGAGAGATGGGGGGAGTGGCTGATCCGCCGCCACCATGTGCGCAGCTGTCATCTAATGGCAAAACTACACGTCCCTCCGCCGTGCGCTATTTTTTACCGGCAGGCCTGAACTGCACGTGGCCCACACACACACACACACACACATACACATACACGTTCATTTAGGCTGCAGTAATAGTTTCTTCCTTTGTTCCTTCCTTTTTTAAAATGTGGCATATACATTTTGCCACATTCTGCAAAAAAAGGGCAGATTTCTGATAAAAGGTCACCTTCAGCTCTCCAACATCTTATTAGGCTGGTGCTTCCCAACACTCCACCTGAGCTCAAATTTCAGCTCAATCTTTATTTCTCTCTCTGTCGCTCGCTCCTCGTCCTTTCCTGTCAAATGCTAAATAAGTCGAACATCTGTCCGCTATCCTCTGCTCGCATCGGGTAAGGCGAGGGTGCGTGCCAGACAGGTTGTCTTCAGACTGACAACTCGACACCTAAAAGCTAATTTAGACCTGCAGAGGAGCAAGAAGAGCCCAGAACCTTTCTGCTGCGAGGTGACGGTGTTAACAACTGCACCACCATGACGCCCCGAAGACCAAACTCGCTGGCAACGTAGGCCGCTAAAGAGAGATCATCTCTAGCGTGGTATTTTCAGGCCCCCGCACACCCTGAAGTCCACCTACATGCAGCGTTTTGTAGTCCAGCAGCATAAACACAGTGGTGAAACAAACTACAATCATTAACTTCTCCGTTTCTGAACAGGTCTGTGTTTCTGTAGGCCGATCGTACACGTCCAAGCTGAACAAAGGTGAACTCTAAGCTGCGAGGTGGAGATCACGCAGAAACCTGAAATATTTTTCCTCCATGTGTGCACAGGTTTTGAAATATTCAATTTAAAGTCCCTGAGGTGGTTTTGCTGGAAATGTTACAGCCAATCTAGGTGTAGGTTAGACTACTGCCTTCAACAATACCATCTGTCAAAATGTTGGCTTTAAAGTTTCCCAACAAAATGGAGATGAAATATTTAGGAAGTAATACAATACAAAGTGCTTTGTCCATCCATTATGTTGTATCAGTATTTCCTACTAATGCCATGAAAAAGGCAAACTCTGCTGTTGTTGTGCAATAACCACTACTGTTTTTTAAAAAGGTTCTCCATTGGACTTGGTATTTGGTACATATAAATCAGCTGTATGAGAGACTTGAACCAACAGACAGAAAACTCTTAAAACCAGGAATACAATCTTTTATTTGACAAATGACTTTAATTTCTGTGGCAGTCCAATAAAAACCACATTGCATTTTTTTTTTCTTATCGCAGCTGGTATATTACACAAAACCACTTTAATTTAAACCATCATGTATTGGAGATCCAAACTTTAAAATAAATACCGCTCACATTGTGGTGGCCTCAGTTTCTTCACTCTGTATGGAAGAGAAATGAAAGGACTGAAAATCTTGTATGCCATTTTCACACTTTCCTATGAATGAAAGCCCCGGCCCCTCACCTCGCACACTGAGGACGGTGGAGCATTCGGCCCGTCCGAGCGCGTTCTCCGCCGTGATGCTGTACTCTCCCATGTCTTTGGGGCCCACTTGGAGAATTAACATGGAGCAAACTCCGCAGGTGTTGGAGATGTAATAGTTGGCGTCAGTATTCAGGCTGATGTGGTTTCGGTACCACGTGATACGAGGTTTGGGATTTCCCTTCACCGCGCAGCTCATGTAGCACTCGTAGCCTTTGGGTGCAGTGTGAAGCTTCAGAGGCACAATGAAAGTTGGAGCGCACCGCAGATCGCAGTCCTTTATGGTTGGCACGCTCACCACGAACTTTTCTACAAGGAAGGAGACACAGAGAGGTCATGTTTACCTGAGGAAGTGACTCTATTGATCTTTGAAGTTGTATTGTGATGTAAAAACACACCTTTCTTTTTCTCTACCCCCCAGGTAGGCGACTCTGAGGGCGCAGATATGCCCATGTCGTTTTTGGCGTACACCCGGAAATGATATTCCCTCCCGAGCATGATGTTGCAGACTGTGAACTTGTTGTTGAAGAGTCTGTCAGCCACGGTGGTCCACGTGCGTTTGGTGGAGTCCAGTTTGGACACGGTGTAGTGGAGGCGGTCGTCGCGCTTCTCATCAGGAGAAGGCTCCCAGATCACTGTCACCGTGCCTGGAACATTTTCTTCCAGTTCTACCAGTCCGGGAGGCTTTGGGTCATCTGGAACCACAGCACAGATCAGTTTGACTGTAAGCCATTAACACGAGTCTTTGACGACGCTATTGCAAGATAAATATGCATCTTCGTTTTAGTTTTACCTGTGACTCTGACCTCTGTGCTGAACGTCTCCTGTCCTGCGAGGTTTTTCACCAGAATGGAGTAGATGCCAGAATCCGAGCGCTCAGAGGACGGGATCAGCAGCTGGGACGAGCCATCAGAGTTACTGATTGTAACTCGCCTCATCACCGGCACATTGTCCTTTAGCCACATGATATCTGGCCGTGGGGAGGCCTGTAAAAACAGATTTGAGTAATATTTGAATATGTCAGGCCTGAGTACAGCATTCGTTGGGTTTCCTTCCTGTTTACTTCAGTGTGTTACCAGTGATAAAGCTGAAGTCAAAATCTCACCTCAAAGTTCACTGTGATCCTGACAGAGTTTCCTGCCCTCACCACCATGAAGCTCCTCATCTTGTGGTTTGTGAACTTTGGCCTCACTGGAAAAATGAATAAAAATAATGAAACGTGCTTTGGTAAATATTACCATTAGGAGGTGTGAACATAGAGGAATAAGAACTTTAAAATTAAATAGTATTGTAAAGGAAGGATTTTTGGAAATTTGCCTTTTTCTTGAAAATGTTCATGCATCGCTGCATATAAACAGCAAAGCTTGTTTCTCATATGTCTAACAGGAGTTGACGTACCAGGAGAGGGCATTGCAAGGACATAGTTGGGCAGCTCCTCGGGAGCGCTCTCTCCCCCATCATTAGTCGCAATCACTCTCACCCAGTACATGTCCATGGACTTAAGGCCTTTCACGCTGAAGGAAGTTGTGATGATGGCGGTGGCATTACAGCGGGTCCATTCAACGCAATCTGCCTGCCGAATCTCAATAAAGTATCCCTTTGCTTCGTCCTGTATCCCTGGTTTGTCCTCAGGTTTGGTCCAAGTCAGGACCACGTGGGTGTAAGAGGTTTCGGTCACCTTCAGACCTGTGACTTTACCAGGAGGCTCTGAGGCACACACAAGGCCAAACATCAATTATTTAGATGTAATCAGTGGATGTTTTATGAATACAAATGATCAAATATTAGACATTGTGAGGCAAATCTTTTAAAATGATATTTTTTCAAGACATATACACAAATGTTTTCTGGATATTTACTGTTGCTTATAGTTGAGTGTAGGATGAAAAATACTTGCACAAAACACTTACTCTTGGGATCCCTGGCAAAAACAAACTCTGAGGGGTTGCTGAATTCACCAACTCCTGAGAGGTTTATGGCAGTAACCCTGAATTCATATTCCATCCCTGCCACAACATCTTTAACAGCATATTTCTTCTCTGGAAGTAAAACCACAAAACATCAGTGGTACGGCCTTCGATGCCATGAGGTTGAGCTACAGTCAAATAAAAAAAGAGGGCACACCTTTTATGAGTTCGTCCATGGCATTGACAACGGTCCAGAGATTACTCCCCTTCTTGCGCTTCTCCACAATATAGCCCAGGATCCTTGAACCTCCCCGATTAGCTGGTGAAGACCAGCAAATGTTGATGCAGTCGTCAAAGGCGCTCACCACCTTTGGAGGTGCGGGAGGGCCTGGAAAAGCTGAGGCACGCAGGAACAGAAAAGAAGGGCTGAGCAAGTGAATGTTGTAGTCAGAGAAACTAAACTTTTCTATTATACTATGAGACTCTTTCTACTTCAGTAGCAGTGCAGTAACAAATATCAATAAGATAGTTCAGTTTAAGAATTCAACTATACTCTGTTCATGTTACAAATTAAGCTTTGATATCAGAGATTTGGGCTCTGTCTTTAGGTAAATCCTGCGCTATTAGAAAAGTTCTGTGAACTATATTTTTATTTTTGTCTAATTTGTTGGACCTGAGTAATTAAGAGACTGAAAATTTTAAAAACTAAACCAAAAAAAGTGGCAATTTGTTAATCAATCATGTCATTTATCATGCAAACATGCACATTTCTTTAGTTTTTCCAGTGTAATAATGTACACATATTCATTTACATCACTGTAAGTTGAAAACACATTTGATTCAGGATGCTGATCACATTTGATTTTGTGATACAGGGTGCAGAATGAGACTGGACCGGCTGCAGCCAGTGTGCTTTAATGGTTAATGGGGAGCAGCAGGGGGCAGCAATGACACTCAAGCTGATGATAACATCTTTTTCAAGGAACACATTTTGACATCAGGAAAACCACAAGTGTTTTTTTTTTTAAATCCCAGATGGCTGAACTACATGTAGTGTCATGGTGACTCACTGTCACACAGTCATTGGGACACTCTGGACGGAACAGATCCATGTTAATGTTATTAGCAACACCTGTGCTTCTCCCACTGCGACAAGTCCAATGTCTGCAGTGGAAAACGGATTAATGCTGTGAAATGCTGCCTGAAATCACACGCTGATGTCTGTTGTGATATGTTTCTGCACACTCCCTTAATTGGCACGGCCACATCCACCTGATCCACCCCCTCTGTGCTGGCCTGAGGTTGAGGCCCCAGGTTGGGAAATGAGTTCAGACTAATCAGCAGTGGATCAGTTTTTTTTTATTCATGTCTTTGAGGAATCCAGGAGAATCTTCAAAACAGTGGTGAGTTCTGTCAAAACACTTGTGGAGTTTTTTTTGTTAAGAGTGTATGGCAACAAAAATGGATGCACAGTTAGCTCTTTAGCCCAAACATTTACTACCCACATGTGGTGAAGTCTAACATGTTTAAATGTTTTTCATACCATAGTGGCTTGTTTCACTTGGTTCTTTGTTTTTCAAAACTCTCATTTTGTTTATCTCCAGCTTTTTGAGTCTTAAGTGAAGTGAAAACATAATGTGTGCAAACAGAACTAGAATGTCTTTTGTTTGGTTTGCTTGCTTAAACTGGAGATCAAGCATGTTGATTTCGTTTGGTAACATTAGTATGCCACATTAATGAATTACTTTGTTCAGATATTGACTTTTACAACTGCTCAGACAGTTCAGGCAACTCAGCCAAATGATAATTTATGCTATTCATACCATTACATTACTCACCACATACTGTTGGTTACTGTACAAACATATCCATTTACTTTAGTTCATGCTTTGATGCCAGTGTTGAAAAATAACATGTATTCACACACATTCTTATATATACACAGTATTTTCCTTTTCTGCTACTTTATGGGCAAATATTACTACTTTTACTCCACTTCATTTATTTGGTAATCTTAGTTTATTAGTTACTTTGTAGATTGTATTCAGACTTAAAAACACAAAATGTAATCATCAAATAAACTGTAACATTATAGATTAAGATAAAGAAGAAGACACCCAGCACATAAAATCTAGAAAGAACTTCAGACATGTTTATTCTTTACCAGCTGAAACTTTAAAGTGATATCTGTAAAATAATCATTTAATTCAGTGATATAATGTGTATTATTCTGAAATGAGCCGCTCTGCATTAGAAGTACTATACTTTTGGTTCCTGAAGTATATTTGATGTTAGTACTTTTCTATTTTTTTTAGTGTTTCAGAAGGAGACGTAAACTTCTGTTAGCTGATCTGCAGATACAGATGTGAAGTGTGAGACTGGTTGTGATAGGACCTCCTGTACACTTAATGTTACTGTTTTCCAACAGATCTTGTGGGGAATAACAGGATCTTAACCTTTGAAGAAGACTTTTTTTCCAACTTTCAACTTAGACTGGTGAGTCTGAAAGGCCCAAATGGAGAAACAACACACTCTATCAGCGAAGACTAGTGGACTTCGACTGGTAAGTACAAGCTGCATTATGCTTGTTTTATGCTCGACTTGGCCTGTGCTCATGACCCTGTGTCTTTTTGTGGTGTTTCTTTATTAGTTGGCAGGTGTGCTTTCATGAGTGTTGGATATGTGGGCCGTTATCTCTGTGACAGATTCATATGACTAAAATCTGCACATCAACATAGTGGACATTTTTGAGATCAGAAAAGAAAGATACGAATAATGTGTATTTTGTAGTGTTTTATGTATTTGTCAGTTGGGTGAGTTTACGTGCACCGGTTACAGAGACATTGTCTCAAATTATTTCTGCATTTCCTAAATGGATGATGACTGTAGAGTGTATTTGATTTAGCTTTGTTGTCATTGGCAGATTCCATCACTGCCAGTTTTGTGTATGAATTTTAGATTTATTTGTAGTTAGTTGTTTATTTTTATCTGCAGTTTCCTAATTGTCACGTTGTGTTATGAGAAACAGTATAGACTAAATACTAAAATCTACACAATACATGATGTGCACTTTGATGGCTAAGTGGTTAGCTTTGACTCCTCAGAGAACTTTTTAACCTTCCAGCCGACCTTTATGTGTACAGTTACAGCTTGGATTGGCGCTCACGTCAAAGACGTGCTGGTTATGTGAGCTGAAAGCTTGAACTTCACCCCGCAGGTGTGAACGTGTTTGTCTGTGTGTGTTAGGGGTATGATGGACTTGTGACCTGTCCGCGCTGCAGAGAACCTCCCAAACTCTTCACTTGATACGCAGGCGAATCGTGAAAAAAAATACACCTCAAATCAATATAACAGGAAAATAAAAGTAAAAAAAAAAAAAGAAGTTCAGTTATGTTTACTGACATGACACAAAAAGTAAAAATCTCCATTACGAGCTGACCTGACGGATATCACACATGTTCCTCTCTGGCTCACCTAGTGTGCCGGCTTGCATTTCATCAGTCTCCATCACTTCGCTTGTACCCTCTGCAGTCACCGCCCGGATACGGTAGCAATATTTCCGTCCGTGCTCCACGTCTGTGTCGCGGTAGCTGGGCACACCCGGGATTTCTCCTAATTTTTTCCAGGTGTTGCGTCCCACCTGCTGTCTCTCCATTACGTAGTTAGTCACTGGTGAGCCGCCGTCGTCCTTTGGAGGCCTCCACTTGAACTCGATACACATAGCTGAGCTCTCTGTTACCTCTGCAGGACCCAGGGGTGAGGTGGGTTTGTCTGAAAAGATCACACAAAGTGTCATTTAAAGTCTGAAAAGCCTCCTGATACGTGAGCGAGCAAATACTGCATTTATGAGAGAGATATTGGGTTTCCACGTAGAGAAAATCACAGTAAAATCTGACAGTCTCGATGCTGGCAGTGATGGCTGATGCTGCAGAGATTTCAACATAATAACTATTGTCAAGCTCTGAGATGCATTAAAAAAAAAAAACAACAAAAAATCCCGCAACACGTCTTTAACCTGTCACGTCTCCACAAACTGGGATTTTGCTTCAGGTGAAAGAAAAGTCTTTATTTATTTATTTTCCTCAGCTTGTGGAACGGTAGTTTGCGAGTTGCTTTTGGAAAATAAGTACTTGAATCTGTCCAGGCACAGATGGGCTCAGTGAAATGTGGCACCCTTTTCACCTGAAAGGGAAAACACTGGCCTCGGTTGTACCATTATGCGGATGAGCTGTGAAGCATCTAAGGACACTGCTATTTGCGGGTCTTAAAAAGCACATCAAATCACACCACACCTTTTGGTTTCTCTAAAAATTTGAATTTCTTTGAAGGAGCTGGATGTGAATGATTTCCTTCTGAACTGCTCTGACATTTTTATCTTTGTGTTTTGCATATAGAGTTTGAGAAAAAAACAAAAATCTGTTTGCGATAACAGATACTCCTGTGTTTGTTGTCTGCGCCGTCCTTCGTTCACTCACCGAGCACAAATAACCGCGAGACTGCCTCGACAAAGCCGTGCTCGTTCTTCAGCTTGATCTTGATCTCTCCCGTGTCCTTTCTCTGGCATCTGCTGAGGAGGAGGCGGCTGTGGCTCGCAGATTTCTCTATCCTCGTGCTCCCGTCATCTTGGAGCTCCTCTCCCTCTTTGTACCACTGAATCTTTACGGGTTCGTGGCCAACAAAATGCAGTTTGAAGATGGCGTTGTGTCCCACTTTAACTGTCACGGGCGCTGTAAAAGCAGCGAGGTCTTCAGGGTCAAACCTCGGGGGGTCTAAAATATAAAAAAGGGGGGTCAGCAAGGGTCATTTCAATGTTTCTGCGGTATTTAGCTGCGATCTGATTGACCTGTGTGTATAAATTTCTTTATTCTTTCTTTTCTTGTTCACTTCCACTGCATTATATAAAGAATCATTTTTGCTATCACGATATATCCTCAAACCTTTGACGTTGATCATCGCCTCCGTTTTACGACCGTCCGCCTCAAAACGGTATTTCCCAGAGTGCTCCTCCTCGCACCTGATTATGACTAATTTATGGATCGCACCATCTCTGCTGATAACAAAATTGTCACCTGGGGATATCTGATAGAGAGAAGAGGGCACACAGGTTAAAACAGACAAATTGAGCAGCAAACAGCAATCGTGAGTCGATTAGTTATTTAAGTCAGCGGCAGTGCACGGCCGAAAGGGCTTTGTGTCCAGCTGTGTTTTGTCCCAAATAGACTGCAAACATCTGCCAAATGTTTGAGGCGCACACATTTTTAAGTTTTCGGTTGAACTCTGGTGCAGATTCAAGCAGGCTCTGGTGTGGTTTGTTTATAGTGTGAAGCCGACAAGTGTCGTGAGAATAGTTTGTGAGTTAATCAAAAATATAAAGCCAAACTGCTTTTTAATCTGTTTGTTGATGGTAAACTGTTACAAAAGCAATCTTCCAATCTGTAAGTGTTTTAAAACACATAAATATCCTCAGGGCCCCACAATTCTCATTTCTATTTATGCAGTTTTTTCTATTCCTTTAACAGAGTCTCATCGTAGTTTTTGAGCTTTGTATTGCACTATATGCTTGTTCCTTGTTGTGTGTCTTGTTTGTACTCACTCTATGCACAGTCTGAATGTTGCTTCACTCCCTCTGAAGGTTGCATCATTTTTTGTTTTTAACCAGGAGAAACACTATTCCATTCCTGTGTCTACAGTACTACCCTGTATACATATGGATGACGAAGTCTCTCTTATCTCCTGTGATACAAGATCATTTTGTAACCATGGTGACACATGCAGGCCATGTTATTACAGACATTTCTCCTGACCCAGCAGAAAACAAGGAAAATGGTGGAAAATGGCATGTAGTAATTATTCTTGAATTACTCTGTGCTGCTTATTTCTTTATTGCTAAAAATGCCATGTATGATGTCGTGAAAATTACCCAGTGGATGTCCTCATGATCTGATATTTACATGTCTTAATTTGTTTCTAAAAAGCCTGTGTGAACATGAACTGAAGTATTAAAAAAAAAAAGGCAACAAGGTATAATTTCTTTACTTTGGCCAAATGTACCAGGTGTGAAAGCAACCTTTGACCCCACAGGCCCCCACAATGCTCTTTTTTTATAGACACTGACACAGTACTTGACAAAATAATGAGTTCGACCTTCACGACTAACCTTTTTGCCGTCTCTGAACCAGGCTCCCTCACAGTCTTCACTGCTGAGCTTACACGTTAACTCCGCACTCTCGTTGATGACGGCGTTGACGTCAGACAAACCGCAGATGAACTGAACACCTGGATCTGACGTAAACAACAGCGTGCAGTCAGACGCTATTAATATATCGATTTATATTCAAAAAGCAAGCTGGTTTCACATTGATAGGAAGAAAAGCATTTGAATATTTAAAAACAGACTTTTTATTTAATGTGTTGTTTTTCTTTTGTTTGTTAACAGTTGATTTTCTCACAAACCAAATGCAAGAACCCTCATGTTTTATAGCAAAACAGTTTAGTTCAGTTCTGACTGTGGGGAGGCTTCCCGCTGTGTTAAAATAGGAAATCAACATGGAATTCAGAGCAACTTGATAAACATCATGCAGAGATGATTGTGAAGAAATGGGTGATAACCAGAAAAGAATAGCATCATCAGTTGCAGAGGAACTGATTGCAGAAGAGACTTTGTTTCTCACTAAATGAACTCGTGTCTGAGTTGCTATGATGCTCCAGACCAGTTTTTTTTTTTTTATTGTTTTTTAATGGCAACAGTTTCTCTCTAATACATTGTGGGAACTGAAAAAACTGCATTTAAAGTGAAGGGTAACATACTAACATTAAATATAAACAATCGTAATTAAGCAACACTGTTATAAGGTTTTGTTTAAAGTAGTACTGAAACTGTGATTTTTTTTTTTTTTTGTTTGTTTGTTTTTTTTTGGTTTGTTTTGTTATCTGACGCAGATGCATCCAGTTGGATTCAGTCATGGAACCTTTTTAGGTTACTTACCAATCACTGTATCGTCGACCACTGGGGCTTGTCTTTTCCGCCTCGAGTGTGTGGCAGTGCCAGTCACGTCTTCAGCCTCGTCGCACTCGCTGTGGTCTTTAGGATCTTCTGTAAAAAAAAAAACAAACAAAAAAAAACCCCTTGAACTTAACACACACAGTGACTGAAATGTGTTTCACAGTTGAGCTGTTACAGTCAAGTGCGCACAAATGATGTTTAAAATAATGAGTTACAATGTGTGCGGCAAAGTAAAATTGAAGCACTTAGCAAACACAAAAAAAAGAAAACCATGCTGACAAATCCACAAACATTGCCAATAAATCACACGTTTATGGCTGACAATCTCACGTTTCACTCGTAAAGGAACACGCTTCAGAGGGCAAAAGATCCGAAACACTGTTTTAAAGACATCAACAAACACTACATCTCCATGCAGCAATGCACCATGTTTGGTCTCTTACCACTGACTGTTTTCTGTAGCTTCTGGGTTCGCGTTGAACAACCATTTGAACTGTTGGCCTGGTCAGCAGAGTCGTCGCTCACGTCACTGTCGCTTGCTTCATTGTCACCTGCTAGTTCGTTTGGATCTGTGTTGGAGGCACAGACGTCAGGAAGTATATGCTCAGCTTGAGTTTTCATGAAGTTGCATTGTAGTTTTATTTGATAAATTACCTGTTCCCACATATTCTTTTCATTGCCCAAATATAAACTGGAAGCAGAGCAAACAGGAATATCATCTCACTGACTTCTCATCAGTCCAAGAGCAGCATCATGAACAGCTTCTGCAGCTGTTTTCATATCGTCATGCTACTTCACAAGTTCATTATGTTTAAAAAAAAAAAACAAAACGCAATTTCTCCACAAAGAAATGAATGTTACATTTCATTTAAAACTACATTTAACTAAAGAGAAAATAATGCTGTTTGCAATGTTCCAGATGCTCCCACATTACTCTCCTCACTCACTTTACCGATACAAGTGTGACTAATCTAGAGAAGTAACCGTGGCACATTTCCCTCCACGCAGTCAATATGTTCCCCGTTGTTTCTCACCAGATGTACGTTTTTTCCGTTGGATCTTCTTCGTGTGCCTGGGGCGGCTCACAGACCCAGCAGAGTCTTTATTTCCATCAGAATCGGTCCCTTCATATTGACGTGTACCAGATATTCCACTGTGGTTAAACTCTCCATCGAGATCTTTGCCATCAAAAGAATAAATACTCTTAATAGAACTGGATGTCAGCTGAGAGAAAAATAATTTGACCATTTGTATGAATATGGAAAGTGCATTATCTCCTTTTTATCTCACCAGTTTCTCCATCTTCTGTCTCTTGACTGTATTTTGTGTATCTTGAATTATTGGAAGATCCAGTGAAGTCCTCATTCTCTTCATTTGTTTCTGTAGTATGACAGTTATGATAAAATAGTTCAGTTCTTAAACTTCTCAGTCTGGTCAAGACCAAATCAGTTCATATTATTGTCATATTTTTGTTCTGTGGTAGATGATCTAAGTTTAACATGGTAAATCACAAAATTTCAAAGCCTTCCCAAGTAACCACGTCAACAACATAAACATTAACTTGCGTGTGTGTTTTTCCAGTTTACGTTCCATTTTATGTTAGCGTAGTATCTTAGCTATCTATCTTAGCCTAGTAAATGACCCCATAACATTTAATAGTAACATAAAAGTGCTCTCAGTTTGCAACACGCAACTCAAGCACTAGAGGGCAAAGTCCATCTCATAGCTGACATCCAGTCTTAAGTTAATATTTAAAACGGAGGGTCGTTTCTTTAATGGACTGAATATGATTTTTAAAACTGCACAGCGCCGTGTAAAGACAAAATAACACTGCTTCCACTGATGCAGATGCTCAAAGCCTTTTTTTTTTTAACATTTTGAGTGATTTAATACATTTCAGATCATTGTCTTTGTTTGAGTCTGTAACAGCCTCATAACAATTTATTCATTCTCCTCAATGGTCAAACCACGCAACGCCTATAATCAAATGAGGGATTTTTGTAGACACAACAAAACAAATGAAAGCAAAGAAAGTCATGTATGTGTGAATATTGTAAAGCACACAAATGAACAAAAGAACAGCATATCATTAATTATCATGTGCATTTCTTCTCTCAGTACTTCACAGCACAGAACATCTGATACAAGAGTGATTAATCAGTATATTTCCATCCATGTAGTCAATATGTTCCCTGATGTTTCTCACCAGATGTACATTGTTTCCATTGGACCCTCTTCTTTTGCCTGGGGCGCCTGACAGACTCAGCAGAGTCTTTACATCCATCAGAATCAGTTGCTTCATTTTGACTGAAATATATGTCATTGTGGTTGAAGTTTCCATCGAGATCTTTGCCACTAGAGTCTGCGCAGACACAACACATGGTGAAAATAATTTATACTGTTAATTACAATGGATGTAATTAAAAGAGAAATTAAATGGACCGCTTATATACACATGAATGATAAGAGAAGTGCTATTTTCTTCCCACTTTATCTCACCAAATTCTCTGTTTCCTTTCTTATGACTGCGTTTTGTATATCCTGAATTATCGGAAGATCCTGTGAAGTCGTCATTTTCTTCAGAATATCCTTCTGCGTTCGTTTCTGTAGTTTGTGAGTCATAACAAAATAGTTCAGCTTTAACTTTTTACAGTGACACAGTTAATGTTACCCTGTTTTGCAGTGACAAAGCACAAAAGCACATCATCAACCATCCCCGACTACTCACTGCAGCGCTGACGGTGCATTGTTAGGCATGGATCGACTTTACCTGTTACCTTGTCAAAATCCACTTGACCAATTCTGTAGTGTTTCTTGTTCCTCGGCCCATCTGTCAGTTGCACTCCTGCTTTTGTCACGCTCTCTCTTGCCTCTGAGGCATTAGTCCAATCATTTACAGCAACGCTGTTTTTGCCAGGTCCATTTTCACCATCTCTGCCACTGGAGCTTAATGTCTTTTTGTCTTTCATTTGTCCTTCTTGGTGTTTTGCTTTTACAGATGCTAAAATCTTCTCCATAGCCTCTCTGTTTTTTATTTGTTGCTCTCTGGCCACTTTCTCAAGGTCGATCTGCGCTCCACCAGCCAAAGTAGTTTTACGAGCTATCTTCTTCCCAGCAGACGCGGGGTCACTCTCAGCTTAGAGGATATGAAATACACCACACATTACACATAGCTCACATTGAAGTGTGAAAACCATCCCTCATAATTATGGCAGCGATTAGGATCACCTCAGTACACGATGACATAGTGGCTATTGGTGCCTTATTTTGTAAGGTATTACCTTCCACAACCAGCCAAGCGCTGCAGGACGTGATGCCAGCCACAGCCGAATAGATGCCTTTGTCCAGCTGCTTGCAGTCCTTGATCAGCAGCCTGTGGATCAGTTTGTGGTCTGATACGGTTATGCTGTATTTCTCTCCATCCTCCAAGGCGCTGCCCTTGCCCATCCATGTGATCTTCAGTAGTGGGTGTGTCAGGACACACTCAAAGAGGGCATCCTGTCTTTCTTGAGCTTTAACCTCCTGAATTTTGATCACAAAGTCCACATTGGAAACTGTAAAAAGCAACACAAGGACATATATGATTTATCTATTCTGTTTCTTACACTGATCTGCTAAGTAATAGGTGTGGTGTGTCTTTATGTGAGACGTATCACCTCTGAAAGAATAAAATCTACATGTATTCATAAAAACATGGCCATGTCACCTTTTCCCATCAGTCATTTAGAAAAAGCACAGAGAGGTGATATTAGAAATGAAGTGAAGAAAAGAATTAGTCTGCAGCGCTTTGTTTCTTGTCACTATCTGAGAGACAGCAGTCAAGTAATAATGATAGAAGAAAACTATCCTTCAGACAGGAACTGTTAAGGTTAGATGAGAGATTGGACACTCATGGCCAACGCAATTTCTATTTTTATTTCTAAAAACTTTCAATCCCAACCACAGTTCCTCTCTGTGACCTACGTTTTAACTCTGCGTGGAGGAGGTCGACCTCATCATCCGTTTGGTTCAGCCCTCTCTCGAGGCCGACTTCCTCAACATCCAGCTGATTGGGCCCCTTGATACTAAGATCCCTCATCCTCCCAGCACTCTTAAAGCTGTGCATCCCTGTTGTATCTTCTTCATCGGGAAACGTGCCGTCCTACAAGTGCACAGGATTTTCTCATTAAAAAACAAACAAACAAAAGGCAAAAGGATGAATTTATGTACTGTATTTTTGATACTATACTACTAAACTATTTTGAAATCAGCACTTGGAATAAGTACATCAATTTTAAGTAAAGTAAATAAAAGTAAAGTAAATAATTACCCCTAAAATAATAAATACTCAGTAATTTACATTGAAAAATAGATTGAAATTTGAGACATTTGTGTGTTATCACCTTGAGTCATCACAGCTGAGTGTCCATCTATAGAATTCAGCACAGTGTTTTTAGCACAAAACAGAGTAAATGCCAGGTACGCTGGGGGGATTATAGAGGACACTATATACTTAGTAGAATTTACTCTCAGAGGGTGAACATACTGAACTATCTAGTAAATAGTCAGTGATTTAGGACACAGTTAATACTTTTTAAAAGAACTAAACAGATAAAGAGATCTTTGCCTGTCTCACTGTGCACCTTTTAAAATCAATATCCCAGCCCCGGTGAAGCACAGCCACCTTTTTTCCCCCAACATAATTACACCTGTTTTCTGATACTGATGAGATGGGAACAGCTGATTGAAATGGGAGAGAGCTTGTGGGAGCGAGGGAGGCAAAATTAATGAGATGAAATGAGCAGTGAAAATGGCTGATCATTTTTCACACATAAATATTTCAGATGCAGTTCTGCTGGTTTTTAACTGCATTTAAAGTGTTTAGTTATCACAAGACACGATAAGTTGCCAGGTTTGGTGAATATTCAGAAGTTTAATCACTGGAAGATGTTCTTGGTGAGACGACAGATCCATCACAGCTTGTTAAGAACCACAGTGATGAGTTCTTTCATACCTTACACTTATTTTGCGCTCTCTCCTTCTTCTTCTCTTCCAGTTTCTTGAGAATCAAGTTTAGGTCCGTGACACCAAACTCGGTACAGATGCGGTCGTAGTCCTTCCTGTCAGCGTTCATCATAGTGTCCCAGAATTTTTCGTCACTTTCCCCCTCTGTTTGTTTTGTCTGGTTTTCCCCTACTTTACTAAAGGTATTGGGCAAATATTGAACAGTTTATTGATGGCAAGGATCAATTATGAAATTCACACATAAGCAGAGATTTGCATGTCTTTTTGCCATAATGTCTCTTTTCTTACCTTTTTCGCAGCAATTTTCTGAAATCTGAGGGATTTGTTGAAGCTGTAAGCGGCAAATTCAGTTTATTAGTGTCTTTCACTGTTGTACATATGTAGATTTTAATCAAGGCAAAATCTACAGGTTAGCTAAGACGTATTGATGGTTCTGAGTAATTAAAACAGAACTTGTAGTTAAATGAGAAGAAACAGACTTTACAACTTCATGACATGCACGAGCAAACAAATGTAATCATGTTAAGAACCGTATTAAGTGAGCAAGTTTTACCCTCGGTCACATTTAATGTCGTCGTGCTGACAGCTTTGCCGTATTCGTTCACCGCGTAGCATTTGTATGTATCCGATTCAGCAGCAGACACTTTGTGGATCTAGAAATTCAAGTGATGCAATATGGCAAGTTACCAGATGCACAGATTGGATTCACACATCACATTGCATTTATTTTAATATTGTGCTGTTTCAATGTGCTGCTGTGCTTTTGTGAAGCATTTTTAGTCGCTCACCTCTAATATATACTCTCCAGTTGACTCATCGTATTTAGTCTGAAACTTGTCCTTGTCTGAAATAGTCCCTTTAGCTCTTCTCCATGACACGTCTGGCTTTGGGTCTCCTGTCACCACGGCCTTGAAAACAGCTGATTTCCCTAAAGGATGTATGGGAGTATCGCATCTTTATTTTCACATCAGACACTATATGACATCTTCTTTCAGCTTTAGCGGTTTGCTGTCAGGCATCCCTTTTTAGGTGATTGCACAGCTGCATAAAAATGCCAGTTTCTGCGCTCTGTTTGAATGAAACCTACCTTCCTTAACAGTCACTGGGGCTGGTTTACACTGGAAATCTGGGGTGCTTTTCCCATCTGGTATGTCTACGACGCACTGCGTGATCATTACTCCAGGAGTCTTCGATCTTCTCCGGATGACAGCTGAAAAAAAAAACAACCCAGCAAAAACAGTAACTAAAGAGAACTGTAGTGAATTATGCGCATGGTGCAGTACGCTATTCTGCAACCTAAAATAAAAAAAACAAAAAACAAAATCAGAACAGTTTGGATTTCAAAAGTGTGAAGCGCGTGTGAAAAACCTAAACAGATTTATATTTTGCTACCAGCAGATGTCAGGAATGTCAAACGTATTCCCAGTGATGCTTTGTGTGTGTGTTGACAGACATACAAATGGAAAGTGCTCCACAAAACCTCAGATCAGACACCCAAAAAAAAAATCCAAAGTATCACTGTACATACGAGTGCTCACTTCAAGTTACCTCAAGCAGTGACAGCTGCTCGTTTTTTGTTGCTGCTGACTACACAATCTGATAATTGTTCCCAAATCCAGGAACAATGACGGACACCTACTGCATGCCACTCTTACAAGCTCATTGTTCATTAACGTCAATCAGGATAATCATTTTACAGATTTCAGAACACCGAAGCCTCAACTTCCTATTGATAGTTTTATTGTAAAAACTAGACCTGTACAAATTAGTTCACTTAAGCATTTCACATGGCAGCACATGAACCTACAGTGCGATCCTCCGTCTACCTGCTCTGCCACCGACCATTTTCCTACCAGGCTTTGGACGCGCAAAGACGAAGGATCACACAGGAGTCGATGAAAAAGAACATAAATCCAGGGATTAATGATTATTATGACAGGGACTGAAATGGGAGAACAGCCAAGCCTGTCAAACACGTAACTGAGGGCGGCTGACTTGACAAGCTAGTAAATAGAAATTTCAGGTTATCAGCACAGAGACAGGACAGGTCACGAGCAGACACTGTTTCCAATAACACCTAATGTATTATTCAGTATTTATTCCATTATTCATAATCAAGGTTGTTGCTCAGCATTGTATTCAGTACAGCAGTGCGTGGAGACCTCAAAAGTTTGTCTGCCAGAAAACAGAAAAGGCTCTTTATTTCACCTGTCTTGTTGCCAGACACCTCATTGAAACGTTGAATGTATTGATGGACGATGGAGAAACCTGCGGAAGCGAAAAGAAATGAGATTAGATCAGTGAGGAGCACATAACTGAATGCTGAGCTGTTGCTGTAGGACATTAAATGGTGTATTTGTAATATATTATACCATATGTATAAATGTAAAATGTGACTAACAGAAGCTGCTTGTTTCCTCTGTGAAATTTCAGGTTATGTCCTGTAGGCATTTCCTTATATTTCCAGAGACTGATCATTATCCGAACTAGATGAAGCATTTATTTACCTTTTTACTTTTAGGTGTATTCGATACCCATAGACAGAGAAGGGGAAAGAGAGAAAGAGAGGGACCGTAATTGAGTGAGAGACCAAAATAAACAGTGGGTGGAGAGGCTGGAAGTGAAGACCCAGTCAGGCATAATGTGGAAAAGGAAAGCTCAAAGAGGCCTGAATAAACTGAAGCACTCGGAGGGTCACAGCAAAGGGCAGCAGGCAGGCAACCTTAATCCAGGGATGTTTTCTCCTCATCCTCAGTTTATCACTGAAGTCTGACAGAGAGGACCTTTAGTCAACTGGCTGTCCAAGTGCCTGCCAGTTGAGCAAACTCCAACTCACATAGTTCTCGTGAATGTCATAAGAAAACAGAAATACTGTACACGGCGAGGTTGGAGTGAACGTTTCCACGTTTCAGCTTATTAGCAGATTCTTTGGTACAGAACAGTGTTATCATTCATTTGGAGTGCATTCAATGTTTGCTCTCATTTGGTCTGTTTTTGGTCTCCACCAACTCCAGATGTTAATCATGATTATAGTTATAATTAACTTTAGATTTTTATGCTGAATATCTTATTTTTTTACTTATTCTATGTCTTGTATTTCCTACTATTTATTCCCACTGTGTGTCTCGCTGCTGTAACAATGTGAATTTCCCTGCTGTGTGACTAGCAAAAGCTATCGAATCTGAATCTGATTAAAAGACGCATTAAGCAATGTTTTGAACAGTAAAAAAAGGAATAACCTTTTATTTTAGTTTAGTCATATAGAAATAATATAAAAACATTAAAATTGTATTTTGTACCACTGTAGTAATTTTTTGGTAAGGTATTTTATTTTTCAAAATGAACCATTGTGGGATACATGTCAGGTGTTCATTGGGTATTGCCAATAAATGTAAAATGACCAGACTTTTCTTTTCTATTTCAGAAATGGTTGTGTTTCTCAATTTTCCTACAAAGGAGTGTTGAAGTCTGAGTATTACTCATTTTGCCTTTGCAACAAAACCCTTCATGCTTCAAAGTGTTTTAAAGTCACTGTCTTGATGCACTAATTTGTCAACGCTCACAACATGGAGTGCTTTTCTACCCTCTAACTTGTTCGTTGACTCCAGCAATATATTATGTTCTTGCAAGATTTGCGGCAGCTCATTTTCCACCGCTTTTGCTGATAAATGAACGTGCAAACAGTTTTCCGTGTATGAGAGAATAATTAAGTTAATTTGCTTATGTCAAAGACTAATGTTGGCTTTCATTACAGATAATCACCACTATATAGTGCTGTCAAACAATGTTGTCCTTTTTTTGCTCAAAATATTTATTATATGATTTTTCCGCAGTGTAATAATTTCAGTCATTGCAGAATGCTTTTTCTTTTACAAAACAATACAGCAGAGTTTATGGTAACTTTGTTTTTTTCTCTTTTTTTTAGGCGTTTGAGGTTAAGTTTTAAAGCTTTATAACATGAGTTTTTAGGCTCGCTGCACAATAGTTACAAAATTTATACCCATCAGAAGCATTGGATATTGCATAAATGTAAAATAGAAATGAATAAAAGAAAGCTTGCTTCTATATGAATCAATTAAAATGAATCAATATTCTAGGTTAAAGAAGATTTTGTCCAGTTCAGAAACATATCACAAAATAAGACTGCCACCTCTTTATGTTTGAATTTGATGTACACAACACCATTATGTCATTGATTAAATTGGTTCACTGGAACAGGAATGAGCAGAAAAAAATGAGAAACATTTAAAAGGATGAAATTCTGTATTGTACTTCGTCTGTTGGCAGTGGGACCCGTGTTCTTCGCCCTTTTCCACATTTTGGCAGTCCAACGGGTGACCTGCAAACAGAATGTGAACATAAGCGTAGTGCAAGTAATACAATCAGATATACTTACATTCTTCCTTCTATGCAGTATTTCTGCTAAAAGCTCATTGCCATATACACTTTACAGATGATAAGAAATAGGCTATGATCTTTATGTGTTGTTTTTTATGTGTGACCACAAACAATACAGCGTAAACAACCCATTACAATCCAAATTCTGGCATCATGTTTGACACTGTGTTGACAGTGAGATTAAAATCTACTGTATGTGCTTGTGTCATGTGCTACATAGCTACATAGCAAGTACCAGGCCTACTTAATCTGCCCATGCTTTGAGGCTTATATGTGGAAAAACGTCAAAAAGTCCACCTTTTATGGTTAATATGACTTGAGGCTTGTTAGCCTCTGTGGGCATTACTTGTGCATGTAGTGGGGAACACATGCACTTTATGTGCAAATAGGGATACAACAAAAGTATTGATTAATCCAGTTTCCGCAGTTGAAAAAGCTTAAGTGAAAAGCTGTGTCGAAGGTGTTATTGGATGCCTCTATAAGCTTATCCGCATAGGGACACTAGCAGTTTGTTGTTATGTAAGTGGAAAAGTATTAAGGTAAGATTTCTTTTGGACAAGAAGGATTATGCATATTGTTATATTCAGGGCAACTCTCAGGGCTTATTAACTTTAAGAGTGTGGTCACTGAGAGGCCAACTCATATTGAATGCGGCACAAACACTGATGCTGCACAGCTCCCAAGGTATAGTTAGGTGTGACCCTGTAGTGATTTCATACAGTAAAGCCTGAGTGCAGACTATTGCTGCTCTGAGATCCCCATTCTCAGAAAGAAAATACTCAGAATTAGATGTTCTCAATACATTTACTTCAAGTCAGATGTTTTCAATACACTAACATATTCAAGGCACACCAACGATAAATAAAGGAATGACCTGATAAATGGAGCAATAGTGCCAGAGTAATACAGCCAGAGTAATTTCATCTTTATTAAAGCTGAATATTTCATTTATCTGCTCATATTCGAAGTGACAATGACAATTTCACCCAATGTCAAACCTGTGTGTTCTGTCATTGATTGAAAATAGCAGGTATCTAAGACCAAATCAGTCTTTCATACACCATCATGCCTACAGCAGAGAGCAAACAAAGAGTGAAAATGCACTCTTTGATCTTGTCTTCCTTTAAGTAGAAACCTCAGATTCCTCTTTGGAGCATCCCGTAAAGCCCTCGGGGTGTCCTGCTGCTATCATTTCATAAACTTTAATCCACCTGGATATCGTAAAAGAGCTCAGGGTTGACCGGTGGCCAGGACGTACCCTCAGTCACACACAGACGCAAGCAAACAGAGAGGAAGAGTGCTTTACCTGTCTACAGCTGTCTTCACTCCCACTGAGAATCTGAGACTGGTTTATAGATGTGGTATAAACTTGCTGCCGTCTGGGTTTTACTGGATATTAAATCCCCCGGGAAAACACGTTTGATTTTTCTGCCTGCAAGCTTGTGCCTAGACGGTGACTGTCAAGGAGAGGCTTCTTCTGTTTAGGCAGATGGATGCTCAAAGCGGGTGGGTTATTATTAAGGGAGGGCGGGGTGGGTGGGTGGGTGGGTGGTGGTTGCAGTGGGGAGGGGGCTCTGGATGAGGTAAAGAGGGATGAATAGCCTGAGGGAGAGGAACGGGCTACCAATGACAAGTTAGTGTTGAAGTTTATCTCTCGCCGCAGTAATTACTGATGACAGCGTGCTCATCTTTCACAGAGCAGTTGCTGACAAGAAAATGATTGGTGAGTTCATTTTGTTTGTGCGGTATCTGATTCCTACAGATGCCGCATTACAGATACCACGCACGTATCACTGTCAGAGGGAGTGAATCAAGAGTTTGTTTAGCAGCACTTTCAGGTCCCGTGAAGTAGACTCTTAATTACTAAAAACACAGGAAGTGGCCTAGAATTTAGAAAAAGTACAAATTAGAGTTTGTGCAGTCACCCTGGGCTACGATCAAAACATTCAGCATTAGAGGTTGTTAAACTATGTTAATTTAATGGCGACCTTGGGTGCTGGAGAGCAGGTAACTTGGCGCAGACTGTTAATCTGGACCTCGCTAATAAAAGACTGTAGCTGGAAGTTGCTCTCAATTGAACTTGAATATGTCGGTTCTGAATTGATCCCCACCCTCGCTATTGAAGATCACACGTTGAGAACAAGGCACTCATCCCCCTATCTGCTGTGTTCTTCTTATATTACCAAATATTACATAATCAAGGTTGTGACATTCATGCGGCATAAGCTCTTCTTGTCGTGGCTTTGAGGCAGTTGTGACCTTGGAAAGAGAAGATGAAATGAAGAACAAGGCATTAATGGTCTCAAGGTCAAGTACTAGAATGTCCATTAGAGTCACTGCGTTACAATTCACATTGTATATCTGTATGTTCTGCCTTTTTAAAACCGTGTAATGTGTGTGCACCAGTTATGATGCATAAGAAAATATTGACATACAAACAGATTTCACCACAGCAGGTGATAAACATCAACTTGAACACAGTTTGTTTTTGCAGTTGCTGATTTAATTTCCTTATGGGAGGTAACTATATTTAATTCCTGTTATGTTCTCTCCATGGAAACCTTTTTGTTTTTTTGCCACATTAGCAGCACGGCTCTAGAAATGGCAATGCTGTTCAGGCTGTCAGTCTGTTGGTCCACCACTTTTCTTTTTTTTCTTTCCAGAGGGACAACTCAATTGCCAAGAAGCATGTCGCCACGCTAAAAGGACGCGTATCATAAACACGTTTACATTCAGCCGCCTGAGACTGATGAAGTGACACCTTATAATGCAGAGCTGAGCCTGACAAGTTTAGTTGGTGATTCCCTAAAATATACAGAGGATAACCCGAATCGTGCCTGCACCCGACACATTAATTTACTGTTGTAGAGCAACAAGTTTACAAGTGTAATTTAAAATATATATTACAATCCTGATCCACCCTGTTTAGTGTTACATCATGACATAATTTTAAACTCTGTCTGATGGGCACACTTTACCACTTACCAAAGGACGTCCTGTGTCTGAACAGCATTCTGATTGTGAACAAAGTATGCGCGACAGTTCCACCAAAGCTCCTTCAGTGAAATTGCACACCATGGGAACAGCTTGTGGATTGAATAATAAATGGAAATGCACGCTTCTCGCACGTCGGACGTGTCTGTCTCAACAGGACATTCATAGAAACCACTAGCACAAGGTCCAAATGGTGCCAGTGTCCTGTCATGTTTGTCCTTCCACGTGCGGTACCTCTAATGCATCTGAATAGGCTCTTGAGTAGGCCTGAGCCCACATAAACCTGCTGGATTACAAATTAAGCCCCCTCAGCCTACCCTCCTTATATTGATGAAATGTCATGCTGCATAGCTTTCATTCCAGTCATGGAGAACCACAGAGAGCTGCCGCCGAGGTGCTAACTAGACAGCCTGGCCTGCCTCTCTGTAGCGTAGATTGCTCTTCTGAGGGAAACCTCAACAGTACATCCGCCGAGGCCTTGTCACTCATGCTCCAACAAGGAGTGAAGATATTCTTAATTGGCCTTCACTAGGTGCACCCGCAGTAAATCCTGGCCTCTAAATGATCAGAAATAACTGAACCCAACAAGCTATCAGGTGTTTTGAGTACTGGCAACTTAAAATGAATACCTGGAGAAACACTATGGTTCCACCAATGGTATGGAAGCCATAAACTTAGTACAGCAGTTTTAATTCTGTCCACGTTTTTTTTTTTTTTTTCCAACTATAACTTATTTTCAGTAACTCATTTTGAATATACCCATATAATTCAACTTTCAGTGGTTTTGTGTGGTGGCATTCATATCACATACACTCGATAAATAAACAAAATGATATTCCACACGAAGACATAATTACTCTCCAAAATGACCACATTAGGATATCACCTTAATACACACTGCAATATCAGTGGGGGTTACAGTTCCTCCAGAATTCAAGATTAATGCCTCTGAATGGAGTAAGGACAGAAAAAAAATTATATAATGGATGGAAGGACTCCAAACCTGACATGCATACATACGTACATACATACGTACATACATGTTTAATGAAAGCCTGCCATCAGTGAAATATGTATGCATGGAATAAGACAAGTATGGATGCCATAATATCAGTTTTCTTGTTGTTCCACGAAAAACTTTTATTACTTCAGAGCTCAGTATCGATCAGAATAGAAAAAGAGAAAAAAAATACCAAAAAACAATGACATTCATCTTGCCTTTCTTTGTAAGTACATTCTCAAATTTGACAAAGTAATAAGAGCAGTATTATTAAAACTTTAAACCTCAAAACTTTATATCTAATAAAACAGGGAGTTTCTGTAAAACTCATAGGCATTCATACCAACTTTCTCCAGTGAATTTTTATACCCCAAAACATTCAGAATAAAGTAAAAAAAACGTATATGTGGTTGGATTTATTAAGATTTTAAAGTAAAACGTCGGCATAGGGTGATATACAGGATAATGGTCAAAATGAAAGGAGAAAGGAGACAACCTTTATTAGTGCCTCTTATTAATATCGAGAGTCAAGTGGATCCCTGCTGAGCATGATGAGGAATATGAATAATGTGAAGGAGCTTTATCACGTTGTCTGTCGTATACGTGGATTTAACAAAGCAAGGTTGGCCAAAATGGATAAAGAATGATATATTAAATAAATAAATAAAAAGGTCCAGGCAAGCTGCCAGAGCCTTTGCCATTACCTTTTATGCTACTATTCAATAGACTTATGTGCCTGTGGCTGAAATATTTGACAGGTGTGCAGGATGTCTAATGAGAAGACATTTAATTGCAGCCAGGAAGCAATATACATTTCTGTTGGAACTCCACCCAGACAGGAGATGTTCCCATTTCCATACTTAATAGAGCATTATGAATCCCATTAAGTCATAGGCTTCTCCAGTTGCTCTGATATTTCCAGCAAGAGTTTAGTTAATTCTAATTTAGATGGAAAATCTATCACATTTGCATCAGGGTTTTCCCACGAGCAAAGTTTTAGTAGAATTACTTTAAGGCAATTATTTATATTTACTGCAGTTTTAGTCTGACCTTTCTTGTTCCTGTTATGCGTGAGTGTTTGGGGCTCTGAGTCGAGGGTTTTGAGGTATTGATATTTGGTTTCTAATTGTGTAATTTAATCATTCTGTGTAGCGTAATCATATAAACAGAATTAGTAGGATTTGACATATTTTCTGGCTCTTAAGACTTAACCATTACATTATGTATCCGTTGATGGTGTCGCCGCTTTCTACGTTGTCTCAAGAGCTCTAAAAATCCACCTCGCCACTGTTTCAGTAATCAGATCTTATTACGGCTGCCTGACACTTCATCTTATTTTACACTCTATACGCTGTCGCCCTTTCATCATCGCTATAGAGCATGTCTACTCAAAGATGCTATGATTGCTTTGATACATCAGGTGCCTCTCACATGGCCGCTGCAGTGCTGATGGACCAATGGCGACGATAAATCACAGTGAAGTCGTGGAAGAAAGCAATGAAGGTGCTGTGATTGTGACATTCACATTTATTGTCTTGCCATCTCCCCTAGATAGGAGTTGCCATATGGATTGTGTATATTGCCGTTTTTAGATGCTTGCTGGAAAGAAAAAAAAAAGGTGGTGGGTGAAATGTGTACCATGTATTCTGATTCCTTCAGTTCTGGGCTTCAGACCAGAGCAGCCCAGGCATCTTTGCTCAGTAATGAAAAGCTATTTTTGATGAGATTACCAACAACCAGAGGTGATCTGGTGTCCACAACAGAAAAGGCCAAACACATGCTGCTTTGATTTGGAGGGCTTATGCAGTTGAAAATGGGACATTGACATATATTTATATTGTACAGTTTGCCGGTGTGGCTTGATAATGGCTTGTGAGGAATGATGCATCAGCTGTGAGGCACAATTTTTATCCTAATCTGAATTGCCATACAAAAATAGTGTTTCTTTCTAGCCTGGCTCTGTCCAGCGGAAACAAAAACAGGTGTAGCTGTCCGGACTCTGTCTTGACCAGGAGCCGATTACTTGATAACCTCACTGAATCTACTTGACAGGAAGTCGCCTCTCATGCCTTTAGAGGTGCTGGTGAGCAGATTTAGTTTCCAGGATTTATGCTAAGCTAAGCTAACCTACCGGCTATAGCTCTACATTTGCCATACAAACGCGAAAGTGACAAAGATGATGGTGTCATGCATCATGCTGATACCTTCCCTCAATGCTGAAGACGCATATCCTTTCAGAATCTAACACCAAATACAAAACTGACTGTGGAAACAGGTGCGTATTTATAGATGTCTTCCAACCCAGGTACAACTTTGAGATGTACCTGGGTTTTCTGAAAAAACCTGTTCCGAGGCTGCTCTGTAAGATGTCGCGCTGCGTGATTACTCCACATTACTTCAGTCAGTATTCCTCTGTTGTTAATCTGGAGAATCTTTCAGACTAGACAGCGTCACACATCTGTAAGCCTTTGATTCAGTTTCTCAGTTTTCTCAGTTTTCCTTCATTTTAATCACAGTCTGCTGAAGTCAGAATGTGCAGTGCTGCTTTAAACGGTCACTCTGCTTTTATTTATGAACTGGTCATTACTTTTAGATCTTGCACATGATTTAATGAGCTGTAGATAAAAGGCTAAAGGGCAGAAAATAAAACAGAAGAGAAAACGCTCAGAATAAAACAGAATTGTATTTCTTTCCCCCGATTATTCTGTCATGTTATGTTCAAAGGGTTCTAATTTAACTCACAAGATCTTCTGTGTGAGATAAATCAGACAGGAAAGGGATATGACAAGTCTGTCCATTGGCAAAAAGAGAAGAGGAAGAAAAAAGGCCTCCATCTCTGTGAGATACGGTGCTTCCCTGCCGTGAATTGCATTCTAAATCCTCATCACATCTTCCTGGTGGCCCATCTCCATCCTCATTACTCACAGCTCCAAAGGCTCCGAGCTTGATTAATTCTCCTCACTGACAAATAATCTGTGTGCTTTAAACACTCAGACTCTGGCACTCTGATTGTTGCCCGCACGCTCCCTCGATACAGCTCCATTTGAATCGTATACTTAAGGGCTGACCAATCACAACAGAGCTGTGCATACCTGAGAGCTTCTACTTAGGCTGAATGGCAGTGAGTGCAATTCCCGTCTGAAAAAACATTAGCATTTTTACGGGCGTGCCCTAAGAGGTGGCCTCGCTCTCCATCCAAGCAGGATAAACGCCATGCCACAGTGATATCAAAGAGCCCGGGATTGACATAACTGTGGCACAGACTTCAGATCAGATATAATACGGAGCTCACGGTCTCACCGCGCAGTTCAGTCCGGATTGTCACAATATCACGAGAGACGCGTTTCTTCTTTATTAATGTCTGCAGCTGCCTCACCACAAATTGTATTCTACAAGTAGAACATGCTGCAGAAATAACCTTCGCGCCTTCATGCGCAATGAAAGTCATGAGACCTGTAAATATGACACACAGATAATGTCGCCATGCTGACGAGGGATTGCTCTCCGAGATGAAAGAAACCCAACAAGCACACGCACCGAGGTGTTTTGACTATTTAAAGATAAGTTTTGTTGCCATACCAAGCAAGAGAAAATACTTTATGTAATTCATTCACTTGAATGAGATGACAGCTTGTGCCTTATGGTGTAAATCATTTGACTCACACTGTAAATGATTAGACTCCATCATTCATTGCCCCAACTTGGTCTTTTTTCACTTCTTGGACGCCACAAGATGGCAGTAGATTTCCTTCATCTGTTGTCATGGTGGAATTCAAACCAGTGTTCTGTAAAGAGTGCGTCATGTAAATAAACCATCATTGTGTTACTGTTCACAACATGAACTTTTGGAGGATCCCTTGAGAATCTCCTCGAACGCTTTATCGTGCAGTTACAGAGCAAGGTAGGACAGTTCCGCTTTTCTGTGACACAAGGCTTTTTGATCAATGTGCTGGGGTAAAATCTATTTTCTTTCTCGAGCAGGTTCAGTGCATTTTACTTCTCCAGGTGAGGCGGAAAATAAATTCAACTGGACAACTGCAAAAGGAAAAAAAAAAAGGAGGAGGTCGTAAAATGGAAGAACACATAATTGCATTATATTAAATCCAGATTTAATTTAGTAATTTTCTTCATTGAATATCAGGCTCTTTTCCATCTGCTGAATAGCTTTTTCATTTTGCTGGATATGAAGAAGCTCTATATGATGATATGGCAAGGCTATCTCAGCAAGATGAATTAAAAAGGAAATGTGAGAGTCATTCTTTGATTGTTACCATGTGTAGCTGGGCTAAAACCTCAGAACCAACTCCGACATGCGGTATTACCACATATAACAGTGTTCATTAGCTAATTCATATTATTAATTGCTGGGTTTTATCAGCTCTAACCTCTGTTCAAATCCGGCTGTGCTCACATAATAATGAAAGTCTTTTTTCTGACTCCCCATTTAATCGTCTTTCAGATTTCCAAGGTTTTGTCCTGACTGACTTGCGTGGATTCTTCCACTTTTTCCTCCTGTAAATGTTAAGCTACAAGAGAGTCAGTAAACCCGACAGATGAATTGCAATGTCATCAACTACCCAAATACTTGTAAGCCAGAGATAAATGCTGCTTTGGGAAAATGGTGCTGGAAAATCTAATCAGATTTCTCATGATCTGTCTCCACCGGGGGAGCATTTGTCATTTGAAAGTATGTGTCTGTGTCATGTATTGACGTGTAATGAGGCTCCAAGACAATGGACCAAGACCCCGTCACTGTCATATTGTCACTGTCTTTCTAAGGGTGTGGGCTCAAAACGTGGTGACCAAAATCAAATCAACATTCTCCGACTGTTCCCAGCAGTCGGCAACTGTAGCCGTGGAGAGGTGCCTCGCCCCTCGTGTTCATTTTAAAGCTCCATCTGCCTTCTGTCCCTGGTGTTGTTTGTGACATCTGCACCGCATTTATGACCACCGGCATTGACCCGCAGTGGTCAACAGGATTAGCATAATGCAAATCTCAGCTGATGTTGACTTTCTTTTCTGTGTAAACATATGGGAGTTCTAACAAGGAACAAAACTCATTTTTAGCATCATTTTTTTATATAATGGAACAGATGCTGCTTGTACAGCAATGCAGTTTGATAAACAATATCTGTAACGTGTCTGTACAGAGGTTAAAGAGAGAAAACATTAAAGACATATAACCTTCATATATAGCCAGTATTCCCTTAACCTTTGATGTAAATGTTCAGATTGTACTTATTACACTTTGGATATGTTTTGACTGTTGGCCAGATATATCAAGATTTTAATTAAAACATTTAAAGATGTAATCTTATAGACCAAGCTATTAAACCAAACTGATTAACAAAAAAATAATTATTTAACATCAACATCTCTTTGAGGCTTGGAGTCATAGATCCTTGTACAGAGTAATAAAGACTAACAAAAAAACAAAAATAATCTGATCCTTTACTTATGTAGACACAAGTGGTGACTGAAATTCGAGCCAGTTCCTCTGGCAAAAGCAGTGAAAGACATGTAAATGATCTGGAAGAGCAGGTTATTGCTGGTAATCCAACCAAATGAATTGCCATCGTTATCTACAGTATGTTGCAATCTGAATATGTGGCGTGACCACACTGTGCACGTTGTGCCATTTTCTTCTTCTGTTCCTCTTCTCAGTCATCTGGTAAGGAAGTTAAGCAAGTGAGGGACTATTTTCTCTATCATTTATTTTGCTGCAAGACCAGGCTTTTATGCAAGAGAGTATTTTTAAGTTAATGAAAACTATTAAGGCACATTATCTATTTATCACAAACTCATCAAGTATAGACACTGAACTTTAAATGATGATTAAATGCAACCATTTAAAAAAGCTGATTAATTAAACAGACAAAGTATGTGAACAACAGAAAAGTCACTCCCATACCTCTAACTCTCTCTAGGGAAGGACATTTTTTAATCACTGTCCTTCTCAGTCCAAGACTGAGATGGTTTCCCCTCAACAACAACAACAAAGAAAAAGAAACGACAGCCATTAAAAAAACAGAAGATTAAACTCTGAGTGGAGGCTCATGTGGCGGTTTGAGTTGTGATCAAACTGGTGAGACCGTTGCTGGTAATGTCTGGTGTCTGTGGCTCCCTATCTCTCAGCGAATCCTGGTCCATCAACCAACAGAACACGCTTCAGCGAGGCCATGATACTTAACCATCCACTTAACAAGATGGCACAGCAGCAGCAATTTAGAAAAAAAAGGGGCTGAGAGTGCCTATCAGTCTTTGAACTACTGCTTAACTGCATTGCAGCAGAAGACCCACTTAATACAGAAGATGGCAGATAAGCCATCTGAAATTCTGAAGCCATACGTTGAAGATCTAAAAAGCTCTGCTAATACAGGATCTATGTTGTAGCTGCAGTCTCAAGTATGTGCATTGCATTTCTTTTTGCATAAGAATTAAATACGCTCATATTTTTTTTAACGGGCCTGTTGGGTTAAATCTTCTGTATCTGAGACAGAGCTACTGAATATAAAATGACTCATTGTGCATTTAGCTCTTTTGATTTAATTGTGGATGATTGTTTTTAATATTTTTTTTTGGTTGACTTTAATGAAAGGGAAAGGTAAAATGAATGGAAGAGTGAATGGGGAATTGGCACGACCCCCCACCAATCGCATGCTTTACAGATCACATTCGAAATGTCCAAGTAAAGGTCATAATGTAGTAATGAAGGTGATTGCAAATTGATTTTTTTCAAATCAATTTCTTCACCTATCACCCAGGAGAACCACAGTCAACCTCACATTGTGTTCAGCCGTCTTCCATTTCATCTCACCATTTCTTTTCTTCTTTTTTTTTTTTTCCCTCACCACAAAATCATTTAACTTGACAATGAATGTAGAGGTATGACACCCAATTCGACGCTTCTCTCGATGTCAGTCATAACAAATGTAGGTTAGATTGGGGGGAAGAGGAAAAAAAAAAGGAAATACAGCTGACACAACCACACCTCTCAAGACAACCTGACATCCACATCCTCTTCAGTCATCTTGTCTGCCAAAATCCCCCAAACCAGTGAACCTGTCAAGAAAAAAACAGTTTCACCGGTGCTATCACCACCTTTCCCCTCCCCATCTGTTCCTGTCGCAGGTCACAAGGACTGGACCGATCTAACACTTTCTAATCAAGCGGTCACCCTTTATCATCTCCAACCGACAGCTTTAAGTAGCCATAAATAAGTGCGGGCCGAGCTCCTCATTTGTCATGTGAGGCCCTGCTTGCTGTAGATCTCCCCCTTTAAAGACCATAGCTCTTCTTTACTGCTCCTGCCTTAAGTAGGCAATGCTGGGGAATGATGGCAACAAATAATCCTGTGATGATAATAATGGGCCTTTGCTCCTCAGTGATGATGAAAGAAACCCTCTCGTAAAAAATACCTTTTTAAGCTTTCATTTTATTAAACAACCGGGCCCCCATTAGCATCACAGAATTTATTTTGCGGCAGGCCGCTGTGGGAAATTTCCAGCCCGCCAGGAAAGAAGCCGTAATTACATTTAATGTGTCACCCTGTACCTTACTGGAGACATTTCTTTGTCATTATTTTTCTGGGTTTCAAGGTTTCAAACTCAGGTAGGTAAATGGCGTATCATTATTATCATGCAAAGCGCCACACGCGTGCCAACTTCAAACATCCAGCAGAATAAGACATGACTTTGTTCAAAACTTAGTGTCTCGCCAATAACTGACAACATAATGTACTTCACTTAAAAGTAATCAAAGTAATTTAATCTTGATCCACATTATGAACATATGAGTGCTCCATAGTTTGCACAGTGGTAGGTTTTTATTCATTGTCTGTGTGACGTATAGTTTAGACACCAGCCTGAGATTAACGTTGCCTCCGTAGTCAGTCATCTTAAAAAAATGTGTCATACGGTGCCTACTATTACATTTGTGAAACTTTGCTCATTCTTAAATATTGAGTGGAAAAATTATGGATGACAATCATTTTGGCCGGTGAGCTACACTCTCATTCGTCCTCCCTTGTAAGACATACAGACGGTGAATCGCTGGTGTGAACTGTGCGAACAGGTAATTGGAAGCTTCATACCCAGTGACTGGCTAAAACAGGGCCCCTGACTGATTATTGTGAGATTATTATGTACATTTAAGAGTACAACGGGTAACTGCTGTAAAATGTTTCATTTGTATCTGGTAGTAGTCGGATGGTGCGCTTCATCCAGTCATGGTTGGATTCTTTAAACAAAAAGACATGATCTTCAGAACCACG
The DNA here is from genome assembly GCA_037176925.1 of Amniataba percoides. Lineage (NCBI taxonomy): Eukaryota > Metazoa > Chordata > Actinopteri > Centrarchiformes > Terapontidae > Amniataba > Amniataba percoides. Next base: position 13,369,160 of record JBAJHX010000041.1, read on the forward strand.
TTTTTAGATTTGTGCCGCTGTGGTTCGTCAGCCAGAGGAGGTCGTCTCCGACATGTGGACGGGAGGCGTAAATGATTGAAGTGTGGACAAAGTGTCCTTGAGCGGGACACTAAGCTCTGACTTTCTTCCGGTGGTTACACCATTGCCTTGCATGGTAGCTCACTGCCAACATTGTCTGTGTGTGTGCTGAGTGATGGTTGAATGAGGTGCAACTCGTAAAGCACTTTGGATGTAGCAGCTATATAAATGCAGTCACTTTTCCATGGTCAGTATGGTCAAAATGAAGAATAATATACTGTACTGTTTCTGGCATGTAAATAATGTCATCGTCATGACAGTGTTTACTGTATCTCTCTCGTGGAGTATGCTCCCATGATGGCAGTACACATTATCATTATGAAATGCCATTTTTCAGTCAGCAGGTATGGCCAATAATGATTTAATCTTTTTCTGCAAATCTCTACATTCAAAAATAGATTTAAAAATGTATATATTGGGTGGATTAATGTAAGCCTACTAGAGGGAAGCAGATTAAGCACTCACGTTATAAAAATCATGAGCCACTGTACATTTAAGACCCATATTATTAGTATTACGTTTTTTTTTTTTTTTTACAGCCCCTGGCTAAACATCAGCACTGTGCTCTTGATCAACATTAATTACTCAGTGACTTCTGGCAGTGTTACAGTAGACTACATGTGCTGTGGATGTTTTACACTCTGTTTGACAATTGTTACAAGAACAAAAATGATAATATAACCTACAGTATGATGCAATTACCTGATAAGATCTCTGCTATGAAGATGTCACTTACTGTGAATAGCGATGAGAGAAAACATGGAATTATCATATTAATCACATACAGTTGAGGTGTGTGTCAGCAATAGGATGTGTGTGAAAGCAGCATAAGGAACAGAGCCCACGTAAAGCTGCAAACTATGACCAAGTTAGCCCTCACACCCTGGAGCTCCTAATCCTACAGGGATAAAAAGGCACAGTCTCCATTTGTGCCTCGAGAGAAGTGTTAATGAATAAACAAATTAATTTATTTATTCCATCATTTGAAAAAATGCATTGAAGAAATCATTATTAAAAAACCTGAAGAATGAAAACAAAGAAAACTACACTCTACTTTAGTAAATTTTTATTGCAGTGTCTTGGTTTCCTGCAAATGTTGGTAAAAGTCACAGATAGTTCATTTGACTGTCAATGTCAGGTAATACAAAGTTTTTCTTAGGGCTGGAAATCTTTAGAAATTGTACAATTAAATTCCAATTCTTGCTGTCACCTTAAATTCAAAACCTCATTTTCATTGAATAGATAGGAAAAAAAAGTGTGCACGACTTTCAGGCTCTCATTCCGCTGAAATGCAAGATGAGACCTAACTGGCAGTCAAGCTTAAGTGGTCGTGATGAAGGTCATTTTCCAAATGAACAGGAAAATACAAAGAAAAGTGTGTAACTTTTTGAATTTAAAAATTTCAAAAAAGAAAAAAATAATATGAAAGTAGAATTTACTGACCACTAACTCTGGTTAAATGTGTTTTGTAAAACCAAATTTCTGGAATAAAAGGGGAGTAAAATAACATGCGGAGTGCTCACTGTTGTAGCGTTTACACTGCACAAAGCCATCAGAATCTAAATCAAACTAACTTAACCATGTGTGCATTGAACTCGTGTGCTCTGATTTTCTGATTTAAAATCACAGAAGGTAAGAATTGCATTTTAATAACTTTTTTTCCCATTGTGAGTTTATGTTTTACCCCTACCCGAAAGTATTTGTTACACCTTACACCAGAAACGAATGATATACCTTATTTAGTACATTACTTTGCATGATAACACAGTGCAGGGCCCTAGATATGACATTTCTTCATATTTTCCTGCTGTAACTATCAAGGATTTAAATGTGGAACTAGAAAAGGCGTGAAAAAAGGAAGCGGAAAGGAAGAAAAATGTCTCTTAATTCTCAACCGCCTTGAGGGCTTTCACAACTCCTCACTCCCTTTTTCTCCTCATAGCCTGCGAGTCTGTAGAAATTATGCCCAACACAGAGCCCACTCTGCCTCTGCATAATCTCCAGGCATACAGTTATTGCAGACAATACATTATACAAAATTGCTATGTTATGTATCACATATGCAATATATACTTAGCCACAGACCACAATAGTTGATCTATGGCTTAATGCTGTGCATCTGCAAAAGCACCAAAGCAGAATCATCTAGTGCATCTAGTTTTTGTTTTTGTTCACATTAATAGACATCATTCATTCATCAACCACAAATGTATGCCGCCAGTGAGATTCAGAGCTCACTGATGAGGGCTGGTGAAGTTTTTTAAGGATACAGTTAACTCTCAAAGCAGTAAGCAGGATTTCCATGATCTCCCCGCAGACAAACAAAACAAGAACATTTTATCAGCAAACGGCCAAAAACAATGTGACGCGTTAAGTTTCGAGCAATGAAGCTCTCTAACCGTCCTCTTGTCAGCACGCGCTGTCACAAATGTGGTAAGATAAACCCAAAATGGCTCATTTCAATGGGGCACTGTGTGATCACACTGCTGTACATTAAACTGAATAGTGTTCAGCTGCGGACATACAGCAGGATTATTAAAATATTCATAGAGGCCATCAAGTTGAAGTGGTTTGTGTGAGGATTTCACAAGGAAGCAGTAATCATCAGAGACGGTTTCCTGTTGAAAAGCAAAATATGAAGTGGATGGGTGCCCAGGTCGTGGCACCATGAGACGCCTTCTTCAGCACGCGCTGATGATCACATTTGCACATTAAAGATGAGAAAAGCGTCCACAAGGCTCCATTACGCTCTCCCTCTCTGAACTCTCTTTAAAAGACGGTGGGCTAATCAGACGCAAAGGTGATGATTTAAAATGTTATATATTGCGATAATTATAGATAATCTGCAATAATTGGTTCAAATTGGATCTTAATGGGAGTCACAGGTGCCACCTTTACACCTATACACAGAACAGACCTTATATTATCCTTATATATGTGCTATATATGCTGAATATCTGCCGCTGCTTACAGACAACACTGACAACAGTGCACAGAATATTACCTGGCAGTGATTACACTCATCCCACAGGAGCGTCTATTTTTGACTCACCCAGTGTCAGATGCGTTTCAGGCCGGACTGACAGGCAGGGGAGTATGGAAGTAAATGAGACTGGATAAGTTTGAGTGGGTGAACTGTGATCTTCAATATCTTGGCAAGAGGAGAGTCTAATATCACAGAAAGTTTTCCAGGAATCTGTGAAAAAAAGTATTTTCACACCTAATATAAAAACGTTCAAGACAACAAAGGTTTTTTTTTTAAAAAGGAAAAGTCACCTTCACAGGCTTTTGACAGAGCGCCTCGTCTCCACTGTCTGCTCTGTCTTGGCCCCAAAGTGCGGAGGAAAACAACTTCTGGACTCAGTCAGCTTTCACTCAGGGCTGCTGGTCTTATAAAGTGCAGTTGACATCCAGGTTAGTCACACGAAGGAAAGCCACTCCATAGCCTCGCTAACAACTGAAACGTGAGTACAGTTACTGCCTCAGTTAATATCCTTTGTACCTTTACTTCAAGTTAAGTTTGTTGCTGGTGAAGACAGCTGCCATGATTGTTTGAATGTAGGCTGCACAGTGTGCAGTGTATTGTACACAGTGTAGTGTGTGTGCTGTCTGGACTGTGAGGACCTTCTGATATTGTTTATTTTATACAGTATCTAAATTCATACGTGACTGGTAGAGCTTAGTTTAGTATTTTAATTACCCCTTTACATTTCCCTACATTACCTGTTCATGATCTCCCAGCTGTTTCGTCTGATTTCGTCCTGTCAGGACCACATCCTCTTTGTTCTGTCCAGTCACACATTCACCAGATGTCCCCAGAACTCATGCAGATCAGCTCCAGAGCAGGTTAGGTCCAAGATAAAAAAAAAAAAATCAACTCGTGCAAAAGCATAACCAATCACAAAAGATCCTGTGGAGCTCGGCTTGTGCGAGAGTCTCTTAAGGGGGTAAGAGTGTTCAGAGGCGGGTAAAGCCCTTTGGCTTTCCCTGATGGTTTTTTATATGAGAGATCTACATTATCATCAGAGAGAATGACTTATCTTTGGCAGCTTCTTGAGCTGCATGTTATCAGTGCTTAGACTCCTGCTGACTGTATGCACTGACTTTGGCATCACTTTGCTTATATAATTTTTTTTTTCCTGTTGGCTGCAGCAATTTCAATGTCAAAGCCTTTTTCATTGTGCTGTTGTATCCTGATTTCATCCTACAACAGAGACTGAATGAAAGCATTTAAACATTGTACTTGTTGCACTTATAAGATATGAAATGAAGCCTATAAAATTATGTTTTTGTATCTATTTCTTATGTCTATTTGACACAGCCAGGGTTACACCCAAAATGTCATATGGCCATTGTTCTAAATCCCATAAGAGTACATCCAAGCAACATTTGCTGGAATGCACAAATGTAATTATAGTCACATATACTCAAGTTCTAATGAAACTGTAGGTCTATTAACTTTCACACAGTTGGTGTTTTCTTTTTGCACCTGCCTTTAATGCAAAGTTGTAGCTGAGTCTGTGTTACCTTTTGTCTTTAACATTATAGTTTGCTCTTCAAAAGCAGGAGACTAATGCAGATGTAAATACATTTTGAAACTTTATACTTCACAAAGACCGAAGAATGAAAGACAAATGCCAGATAATAGCCTCAGCCTCCTGATTTGAATGATTACAATGTCGAAGCCCAGCTGCTGCAGAATGGTATGTTTCTCCCACAATGCAAAGTGATTGGAAGCGTTTTTGATAATGTCTGGATTAAATAACCTAACCGATCTTCCAAAATCTCAAAAATTCAACACAGTCTGCATCTAAAATTCTAAGTAGCGTTTCATAAAATCACATAGTGTGTCTCTGATAACCCCAAACATGCTGAAAACCCATGTCTGCTTTGTTGTGAGAGCACAAAAGAGCAAGCATCACCACCACCTTTTTAAACAACCTCGCACACAAAGCCGGTGAATGTAAAGCCAGTGAATGACAGCAGGAGACGGTGAATGAGCCTGCGAGTGGATTCGAGTAGAATAGTAATTGTGACTCAGTGATTCATAGTTGAGTTCAAAAGTAAGTTCTCTCCACATTTAATAGATGGCACGTTGGAATTTTTGGAGTGGAGGTTAAATGAATTCTGATTGCACTTCACTGTCTGGCAGACAAATGCCCCCATCTGCGGGTCAGGTGAATACATCCTTCAGAATAAATCGACAGAAATGATATGCCGCTGCCAGTCAGTGAGAGCACCTCAAAAGCACCAGGGGAATGTGTTTTGTGGCCTCCCTGTCACTTTGAGTGGATGCCTGCTCTACAGCCCATTTACCTCTCATCTCGGCGTGATGACTTTGAACGCAGACCTAGTTTCAGCAGAATCTGTCGCTTAAGTTACTTGCGCTGGAGTTTGATGCTGACTCATATCTGTGCTGTCAAACTGAGTGTGGTGAGTATTGAATAGGCAGCACAGTCATGAGATAGCAATCCTGTGTGTTCGTTACACACGTTATTCGATCTTTATAACATGAGAAGAAACTGATTTAAATAGCTTAAGTAGATATCGGTGATTATCCGCTCAGATAACGAAGTAGTCTGAGAAAATACTGTCTCTCTGCCACTTTGTTGTCCGTTTTTTTTTAGCTATAATTGTATCAGGGCTGGCTTTAATTTACTTTACTCACCCAATGAGTCCCTTGTGGTTTCCTTAACAATTAGTGTGACCATTTTGGCTCAATCTTCCAGTAAATCTGCGCTGACACATATTGAATAAGAGATCAATGAAGATGATGGTTTGTAATTTTTCCTAACCTTCTCTCATAACATCTTTTTTATTTTTAAGCTTCAGTGTATTCATTTGTGCTTCAGTTAAGGAAAATCTCAACTGTAAACCACTGTCATTAGGGTTTGTGAAAGTAATACAAGTACATGTGATGGACACACATTATGTGAGTATGATGATGTTTCACCACTTCTTGGGTGTTTTCTATAATTTTGTAATATGAATTAAGTGAAGCTTTGTTGTACTGTGGGGTTCAAATGTTAGTAAAGAAAGTGAAACATTGTCATTGAAAGGGATACATGGAGATTATGGTTGAAAAGTACTACATTTACCGCAACCCTAAGAAATACTTCCTATTATTGAAAACTTCTACGTTTGAGAAATGAGTTCTTATGCTTGCACTCTTGGTTTCCTCGAGTTAATAGAAAGCGTGTATCCTTATCTATCAGTTAAACCAGCTGTGCCGTCCTGCCTCAGAGGGATAAGACACAGCGTGGTGTCGTTCTGTCTGATATACATCCAAACTGGACTTCCTGTTTCATTTTTCATCTTCTCTCTCCATCTCCAATCTGACACAACCCCTCGCAGTGTTTTGCTGGAGGGCTATTGTCGGCCTGGGCAAAAGATTTCAGAGGGACTGCGGTTCAGTTTCTGTCTGTTAAGCAGTTTTCCAAAGTGTCGCTGGTTTGCCAAGCTTTGCACTGAGGCTTTTATTTTTCCTTGTTCCTTTCGTCCAGTCTTTGACTTTGAAGAAGCAGAGATCTAAAATAATAGCATTTCACAGGTTTGTTTAGTGGCCACATGAAATGTAAAGCTATGTGTTGAACATGTGAACTGCAATAATGTAGAGATATGCAATTTATTTGTTTGTATAGATTGATAATCAGCAGTATATTTTGCTTTATTCAGTCAGGCCAATGCTAATTATTTTAGCCAGTTTCTGTTGGAACAGAGGGTTGGATTTTTTTTTGTGTTCGTGAACATTCATCTGTATTTACCTGGGTCTTTTTTTTTCCTTCAACATAGGGTAATGGTTGTCAATAAACACAGCACCAGGCCTATTTGAATCGTTTAACAAGTTAGAGATGTGGCCAGTGACTCATAGGTGTGGAAACAAGGGAATTCACACTTAACTTGTGCTAAGGGAAATCCATTATTGACTTGTTGAGAAACCCCAGTATCCCTAAACACATAAAACACTGAGGGTAGTTCAATGACTGTGGGAAAGAAGTTTAGTTTGTAAAATAAATCCTGTACATTTAAAATAAAAACCTACATTATAAAATATATTTTCATTACAGACTTGCTTTTAATGGACATGGGGACCCAGCCAGCAAAGTTTGCTTATCCGCTTTGACACTGCAAGTTACAGCCTTTGACAGAGTAATTCTGACTCGAGGTGTCAACATCCACGTTGCTAATCCTGTTGTTTCCCGAGCAAATGGATTAATTAGTAGACTAATCTCTTTTTATCTCACCCAGTGCATCTCACCCTGCACAAAGACATATACATTAGGCTTGTTTAAGTCAACTAGTTTTCAACCATATCCGTGTTTGTCCGTGTTCCCAAGACAGGCAAGAGATATAATATAATATATAATATATCTGAGAGGAGGCCCCGGGGCATTAAAGGGTGAGTTTTGTTATTCTTGTATAATTGTAGATGATGGGATACATTTCTTCAACTTGACGATGATTGTAAAAACTACAATACGGCATCTTGCTTTACAAAGATGTAGACAAAGTCAAAAATAACTTTTTTTTCCCCAGTAGTGCTCAGTGGCCATACATGGAGAAAATGCATTGTATAATGGAAAAAGATGCCAATTTCTCTACCCACAATAGACTAGTTCAGAGTATAATGCATCCTGAAGACATTTCAGAGGTATGACTCACATTTTCTGCTTTGGAAGCCCTTGCTTTATTCATTTTACCGAGGCTAGTAATACATTTATTTTTTATTTTTCAATCCATAGTGTAGGTTCGATGGGTTCACTCCCAAAACCAATGGCACAAAACCAGTTCAGCAGAATCATAATTAAGTGAATCTGTGGTAAATGAAAATAGGTTTGAATTATCCGGTGAAAAGGCAACATTTTAAGCAGCCAGTAATTACATTACTAGTAATGGGCTTGGCTTTGAATGTGGTCCTGACCTCCAGTGTCTAGACTACCTGAAAAACTCACCTCGCTCTACCTTGTGCTTTACAGGCTACTTGACAACAATTGTTCCTTCATAAAATAATATTTTTTACAATTGACATTTAGCATTTGTGCAGAACATTAATGTAACCTTGAATTTACCCATTTATCTCTGCAGAAGGATTCACTTCACCTTTTGGCATCATACCACCCTTTGCCACAAGGTCACACTAACAGATCACGTAATCAAGTCTGTTCCTTCAGTCTACAGCCTTTGTGTCGCTGAAGCAGTTACATAGACGCTACATGTATTCTTGTAACTGACTGTGGTCTTGATGCCGAAAAGGAAACACAGGATTGTAGATGTACCTTGTATAAATAGGTTGTTATTTTCCCTTAGTAATCCAGCCATTGTAGCAGCAAATACCAAAAAGCTCAGGATGAGACGTCTCAGTTCAGCTGTTGTGATAAAGCACCACCTCTGAATAATTGAGCTGGCTGTGCAGTATGTAGGAGGAATATATCAATCTGTAATTTTTTGTTTGTTTGTTTGTTTTGGGGCATTTTATCATTTAAATTTAAGTGTACCATTCTGCCTTGTAAGACTTGTCTGTGTCGGCAAGAAACAATTTTTTTGTACAACTTTATTCCAAGTATGAAGGATGAGGGAGGATGAATAACTGTTAGTGTTAGTGTATTTTGGTCATGTTCCTTTGTCACAATTAATTGGCCCTGAGTAGCATGCAGAGTTTGCAAATCTCACACCTTGTAATGGGTGCAAGACCATTACTGGTGGTAGACTGGTGCCTTGAAAGTTGGAGCCTGAGTTTGAGTTTGAATCCGGAGCTTTAACTGTGATTTCAGGCAAGAATATTCCCTTCCAGTCAGACAGCAGGAATTGATAGATGTCTTTGATGCACGTTTTAATTGTTACTTATAAAGGGATTTACTTTGAAGAAAAGGGAAGCAGGAAAAAAGAAATGCTGAGCTCGAATGGACCTGTCACTTAACTCATAGACTGCAGGTACACACGAAACACTGAGTCAGCTGCAGATAAATAGCCACCTATTACACAAGTCTGCTCGACAGGTAGCTATCAGCAGGTTTTAAATGTTGGTAATAGCAGCATAATTCTGAGTTATAGCATCACCACTGAAAAAAAACGACTGAAGATGACGAAAGTGACAGGAAGAGTGTTATTCTTCCAATGCATTAGTACATTTCTGCTGAGAAACCACAGAGCTCCAGTTGGGGCAGAGAGCGAGATTATTTGTTAACTGTGTAACCCAAAGCAAGACGGGATGCCTGAGCTGCTACATATAAATAAATCAAACATGACTTTCTGATTTAAGTAGAACCCCCAGCCTTGAGTAGGGAGGGAGTTTTGGGCAGTGGGGTGTTTTTCAGACTTTACAGTGCAATTTATACAAACTGTGAGCCATTAAACTCATCATTTTTTTTAGACACATTGGATTCTAACACACAAGGGCAATGAGGAAGATCTGAACGTTTCAACATTTTTGTGGATTAATATGCAAATGTTTTTTTTCTTTGAAATTTGAGAAATTTACTGTAGTTATTAACCATGAAGGAGCTAACTGTGGATGATATATAATGTTAAGCTAGATGCTGAAGAGAAATTACTCAAGCAGTATTTAAAAGTAGACTGTTTTGGCTGCGGCAGACTCTGCGATCACTCAAGCGGGCAATACACAAGTTTGACAGCATCATTTTGGCATCTTTTAGGGCATGGAACAACCTCAGGGTGAAATCCATCAAATCATTGCTCAGTGGTCCTTCCTCGGCATCATGCTGTTAGACTAGGACTTTGTCCATCCACCTGGTGAGCAGATGCACTTTTACTTCCTTCCTAGTAACACCAGCAATCATTTCTGATTCCTATGTAGAGGCACAGGTAAAGTGACGGCAATGACCATCTGTCTGTTGGTTGGTCCCCCACTGTGCTTTGGTTCAAATATGAAATGACATGCAGGGTCCCCAGATGATGGGGGCCTGTACTGGCTTTAGTGATCCCCTGACTTTTCCTCCAGCACCACCAGTGGGTCAGAGCTTTTAGATATCTCAGAGACCAGATAGATGGGCACAAAACTTTGTTTTCGAGTTCATTGTTCCAAAATGATGTTCCCTTATAATGTCTTCAGTGGAGCAGGTTGGCAATTTTGAGCCGGTGAAACATCTTGACACATGTCAGATGGATTGCAGATATTCATGTTCCTTTTTGGATGAAATTTAATCATTTTGTTGACTCCCAGCACAAACAACAAGTAAAACTTAGTGAAATGCAAATTCTCATATACCTGCAGAACTAATTCCCATCAGACTTGTACAGCATCACCTAGCTGCGAGCATGCCGGTGGTCTTGTCTTTCTCTATCTGTGATTTATAAATATTTGACTTTGTATTGCTGTAACACCTTTTTATAATATTATTCTTATTATCTTTACAATCCAGTTCTTAACATACTATATTCACCTGCTAAATTCCTAATAGTCATTGGCAAGTAAATGTCAAAGAAAGGGTAAATGGTAAATTTAAGTGCTGTGGGTAAACGTGCCACTGAAGAATCAGTATGAAAGTGTTTTCCTTTTTCAATTTTCAGTATTAAAGCAAATATTCAGTCCTCGGGGGTGGACAAGACAGAGCTGCCTGTCAGAGCAGAGTAATGTAAAGAATAAATGCTGAGGAGCGCAGGGAGCTCTGTCAGTCAGTCAGTCAAGCATTCTGTGATTAACTGCTGCTGGACTGTGAAACCTTGGAGGGCCTTACAAAGAAAACACACCTGAGAGAAAAGCCATAATATGTCCGTGACACTTTTATGTCCATGACAGTAGGAAGGATAATAAGGGCAAAATGGAGGGCATACAAGATCACACCACGAGGGACCAAGAGATGCCAATGCAAGAGACAACAATTTTCTTTAGTTTTAACTACAGTGATCATGACAGTTCAGCAAAAGAGGCCGATGTTTTGACGTATTGAGCGTCTTTTCTGAACGCAGTGTCATACTGATCTTGCACGGGCACATAAGTTATTCCTTTTCGTGTGTTTCCCTCACTTGAAAACAGCATTATGCAACAAAAGCATTTATATTTATGTGACATCTAGAGAGCAATGCTGATGTCCTGAAATATTGATTACAGTGGGATTTTGCGCTCAGCATTTATTTGGAGCTGTGCAAAAAATATGCAGCCGCTTGCTTCAGTGCCGAGGCAGAATCTTTGGGAGCAGATGCGAGAGCCAAATAATTCATGTTCACTAACTGATGTTGTGAATGCTGGCTGGAAAAAGGTTAAATGACTCACAGCTGACAGTGAAATTCCTTTTTAACAAGGTAAACACGTTGTATTATATTCTTTTTTTTAACTGATGTTATCTTACTACACATCTCAATAGGACTCCATACAGGACAAGGTCACTGACATTTATGATGGAAATATGTTGTTACTTTCAGAGATGGGAAATAGGCTGTTTTTAAAAACAAGGGGAAACGCATCTACTCTGTTATTAAATTTGGTAAAGGAAGGAACTTGAATTATCTGAAGAGAAATGTACTACTTACCCAACAGCACAGCACAGGCGCTTTAATACAGTCCGGAAAGCACAGGTACACAATGGGGATGGTGCAGGAAGCAATACATAACACCGTCTTTGTTTGTATCCACCATTTGTGCTCATTTTGTCAGTGCCCATTGATTTCTGTTTCACTTGTGTTTTCTTATTTGTGCTCTTCTTCTATCAGCACAAATAAGAGAAAATTTTATGAGTGGTTGAGAGCACTCTTTCCAAAATAAGAAAGAAAAGTTTTGTTTTCTCAGTCGAGAAAATCAAAGTTAACATTGGATGAACATAAAAAACACACAAATATATTAAGTTAGATTATCCTACATTTTAGAGCAATTATAATGATTGGACTTTTTGGGATTAAGAACCACTATCGGTCCATTGATCCCAGTTAAGACTAGGAACACTTTTTCAGCTTTTGGACGGCTAAGATACTGATCTTAAATGCAACATGAATGCTTTACCATTGCTGCTCTTTCAATTTTCCTTTAAAACCAATACTGACACTCCTGAAAATGACATGTTTAAGTTAATTGAACAGTACGTCACTTTCACTTCTGCTGTAGTTCTTCTTCTTAGAGACATTTTTTGGTGGCAGTCTCAAATCTGGCATGTTCCCGAGTGTTTGCACACTTACATGGTGTTTAGGGGTTTTTATCCTCCAATACTAATAAACTAATTCGCATTCACACCTGGGTAAGAGCAGATTTGGATGGTTAAAAATGTTTGGTGCATCTGGAGTTGACTCATCACATTTTCTCTCTTAATTGAAAATTAACAAGCATAAAAGAAATTGAATTGAATGTTGCAATATGTGATATCTAATATTTGCCTCACATAGGCTGACTCTTATAATCTTTTTATTATTGTTCTCCCAAGCCACAGCCATACCTCTGCTGCTGTTTGATATGGATGGAGGTGCACCAGTGATCTTTTAGTATAGACTCACTGTATAAGCATAAATATATTATATTCTAAGCATATTCTCAATTTACTGCACATTTTCTCTTATGTAAGGTAAAAACTCAAATAGCTTCCATGCTTTGGCTTTCCAAAGTGCATGTGCTGTGACTTCTTACATATGTTCATGGCCATGGGAGAATTTACCTTTGACCAGTCGGAGGATGTAATTTTACATCCTCTGATTAGTTGTTACATGAATGCTCATTGCTGAATGGTGCCTTTGACACTGTGTGAATTTTGTGCATAACATATTAATGAAAGTTGACAGAATGTCTAAAAACATCTAAATCAAATAGAATCTTATTTGACAAATTTCACATATTCAAATGCTAGCAAGCCATCCCATGTGATTTTCTAAATAGGTAAACCCACAGAGACCTAGAGCAGATGGTTTATAGCTAAACAGAAATGTCACAGCATGAATATACAACCATTTTATTGGGGCTGCTGAAATGATACCAGGGGAGGAGAGGAAAGCTGCATTGTTCACCCAGGCCAGAGGAATGGAAGTCCAGGGAGACGGTTTTTCATCCTGTCTTGAGGCACTGTGCACCAGCAGGTTCATAATAGCCCTGCTTAATGAGGGCTATGATATACCTCCACCACTTTATTGGCAGGACTTGGATTCTTTCCCTGTGCAGAAAACCATTATTCACAATAAAAGAATCCCTGGCTCCAAACAAGCCTAATGCACTGCAAAATACATGACCACATATGTGAAAAGAGAAACAGGAAATTCAATTTACTCTACCTTTCTTATGTACCACATAATGAAAGAAAGAAGACTGTGAGATATAATGGTTTAGTTTCTGGTCGTCTCACTTGGCTCAGAATAAAACCATACATGTGACCTCGCCATGCACAAAGGGAAGATTCACAACAATGTAATGTTAGACACTGATGGCATGGATTACACCCACATATCCTTTTTTTTCTCATTAGCTCAGACTACATTTCTATATGAAATCAAAAACACATTAAAAAGTTAAGGTCTAGTCCCTAAAGGCAAACCATACTTCTCAAAGATAAACCACCATCACATGTTGTCAAGTGTGCAGAAATGAATTAACGCCACAGATGATGAGAAATGAATGTTTTTCATAGATTAGTGTGCAAGATTATAGAGACTGTGTGATCGCGCAAATAAGCTCCTTTAAGGAAGGTGCATGTCTGTCTTCTGCTGTGTCTACCAAAGGTTTCTTTGCTCATGTGTGCTCAGCCTTAGGTGGCATGTGTGTCTTTCTTACACTGCTGTCTTAAGCCCCAGGTGGGGGTCCTCTCATGTGCCGTTGTGGGTTGTATTTGATTTTGCAACATGTGGTGCGACATTTCATCTTCTCATCTTTCTCGGAGTTCAGGGCCGTGACAGGCTTTGCAAACATTCTCTAATCTACCACCAGCCACACAATAGACTCCAAAGCTTCCTGATCCCTCGTATATCCCTTTGAACAACAATATAAATCTTTTTTTGTCTTCTGAGATCAGACGAGGCCTTCTGGAAGAGGACCTCAAGCCACCTCCTTTTTTTGCCCCCCACTTTCGTTATCAGAAATTCTGTGCTAATCAGCGTGTTGTTGCAGGTATGCAGTCACTGGAGACTTGTGAATAATTCGTTTTTTTCTCTGGTCACACAATGCATTTAAAGTTGTTGGATTTACTGTTGCCTCATCCCTGTTGTATCATAGACTGACGTGTTTAAAACCAGTTGGTGAGTGAATGTAAAGATTTAGACATTAGAATTTATTGTGGGATGTGCATTTTATGGTATGATAGATTTACCACAAGAATCCTAAATCATGGATTCTTAAAAACTGTATGAATTAAAATGCAAATATATGTTAACTATCTGCTGAACAACCTGTGATTATTCCTATAGAGGCTAAAATAACTCATTAGATGAAGCACTATTCTTAAAGACACTGATTGTTGTGCTGATCTTTGTAAACATGAAACAATATATGCAGGCCCTTGAATTTATGAACAGGACGGCCATCTGAAATGTAGCCTCTCATTTCAATGGGCTTCCTAAACAAACAAAATACATACATACAAAAACATCAGTACATACAAACATACACCACAAAAGACAAATACAGATAACTGGATCACGTCTCTCACTCTCTTCACAAACCACCAGCAATTCTACAAAAAATATGAATACTTAAATGCAAGAAATGACCCAAAGAGTCAGAATAATTTAATCTGTACAGAAAGCACTCAGAGTTCTCTTCACTGTAAATAAACGCAAATTGAAAGCATGAGGAAGTTATTTTAAGATGACAGTGATTACAGACTCAACTATCAAAAAATAAATAAAGTGCTTTCCGTTTTCGTACAGTCAGGATTGGGGAATGTAGATACAAGCAAGTAATTGTTAGTTCACATAACAAAAAATAGTCAAGAATCAATATGCGAAGGGTTTAATTAAATAAATTGAGAAATTCATATTTATTTTAGCTATTCCATCAACATTCTTCTATTTAAAAAGCTTTAAAAATGGCTGTATGTGTAGAAGGTTATGTTACCATGAGAGCTAATTTCTCCTCCTGCTTTTAATAACTGTTTAAAAGGATTAGGTTGCAGCTTATCAGCATGAAATTGGAAGATAGAATCAGATCTGTTTCTCAAGGTTTGCTTTTGTCGCCACGTGTAGTTTTCAATATACAGAATTGCCACACGTCACTCACTGGCACATTGTGACATGCTGAGAAGCGTCAGAATATTGTCACTTTGTCCCTCCTGCTGGTAAAGCCTGTGGAGAAGGTTACTATTTTCAAAAATCTTCACTAAATGTGCTAAAAATAGATGGTTCATCAGAAACTGTGGGTTTCTTAGGCAGTATGATTTACCTAATTTGAAGAGCACATCTGAAGACTCTCCAACAAAACAGTAATTCTCCAGCGGTGCATGATCCCATGCTGGTTCGTCTGTCAAAACTCACCACATTGCATATAGATGAGGTATAGTTTCCAATTATTTTTGATACCAAATGTGTTTCTCCTACTTAAACTGGTGCAGTGTAATACACATTCACTTCAGAGAATAAAGGTTTAAGCCAAGTTTCTCTTGACAAAGTGACAGAGCCATCTGTGTCATATTTCTCCTTTTTTTCAGTCTTTGTAGTTTTATAATTGTGTCTGGTGGAGAATACAGGGAAGCGCTCATGATGCAAAAATGATTCCCTTTCATTGAAAGTGGAGATTGCCTCGTTATGTTTCTCTTCAGACATGTACATATAATGGAGCACCGTGCAAAAAGAAAAAAAAAAGGTTGTGGCTGAATGATTTGAAAGGAGAGAAAAATCTATTTGAAAAATAGAAAATGTTTTCCCCACAGAAAGTAGTCCCTGTACAGTGGACGTTATAGCTGTAAGGTACTGTGCATTCTGATGTGGATGTTTTACTTTCAGTCTCCGGCATGAGAAGTTAAACGATGTCCTCATTGTTATTTAAAGTTATTTAAATCTGGTTCACCTTTTATCATCAGCTTTTAACCATCAGCCTCCACAAGCTCTCTTTGACCGTTTTCTGTCGTTGCAAAGCTCCAACAAGAACCCAGAATCAAACACTGCTTGGTGGTATTTAGAAAAATACAAAATTCAAGTTCAGGGGGAAGATTAATACTGCAGCCGAAACGGAGAAGATCCATGTCGTGGTAATTTTTTGTCAACAGAAAAAAGGGCCAGTCACGGCGTTGTCTCTGTTGACACACAGCTTGGTGATTACAGCAGTTTCCCTCCAACTGCAGGTGCCAAAATGCATTGAGGAATAATCTCCAGGGCGAGCTCATACTCCTCTAATAGATATGTCAGCACAGCACAGACAGGACAGGTGGTAGACAGGAATGCAAACTGTTTCACTGGACGGCGGCCACGCAACTTACATGCAAGCTGTTGAATTCTGACAGTGAATAACAGCTCCATACACAAAACCATTATTGTGGCACACAACAGCACTCCAGGAGGAATTTTCTTGTGGTCTGCTGTGAGGAGTTTTTCATTTTTCTTCTTTGTTCCATTTTTATTCTTTGGCTTATTCATTTCCTATGTTCATTTCATTTACTCTCAAATGGAAAAAAAACACGCTTCTGCTGATGAAAGTTTGGGCCATACACTCCTTCCCTTGGTAAGTGAATTACTAACCATAAAGACAAATGGCCAGCCGTGGCAGCAGATGCCCAGCTGAGGAATGGCATAGTGTTATTGGATGTTTATTGGAACAAGAGAAAGGATTGAAAGGGTCGGGCGGTTAGAGTAATTCTGCGAAGTACTGTTTAATCTTCATTTCAAGGCAATTCACCAACTGGTGCTGATCAATAGCTGATTACTCCCTACAAGGGCCTCATATCAAAGCATTGTTTGAAGCTGACCCGTCATGAAGGCATCAATGGGGGAACTCTTTTCATCCTTTGGCAGTACTTCATTGGCTGATAGAAAAAAATAATTTAATAGTGCAGGAGCCTAATTTATAAAAATGAATTTATGATCAGTTTTGATTATTCATCAGTTTGACTTAAAAGCGAAATCCATGTCTAAGTAGTTCTCTAGACTAGATATGGATTAGTTACCCATTTATATCCAATGAACAGGTGTCACTTTGAACTTTGATGAACCTTTAGAAACTTTTTTAAGCAAGGTTTAAGCTCAGTATCTTTTATGAATCTGATATAAGCAAACCATCAGAAATGGTCCCAAGAGAGAGTTAAAGTATAAATCTTGGAACTTTTTTATAAATAAGGCCCCAAGAGTGCCGAGAGCCTTCAGTTACACGTCTGTTAACAATATTTTCTTTGTTTATTTCTGTAAAGACCCAAATTTAAAGGCCAAATGAGAAAAGATAAGAATCAAACAAACACTCTGCTCCACTTCTTGTTATATACACTGATAAAGCTACATGTTCAATTTCTTCAGATCAAACGAGAAAGAGGGGTGAGATGCAGGAAATGTGACAAATTGAGGCAGCGAGGTTATTTCGTTAGACAGATGAGACAGGAAGTTAATTCCATACCAGTGTCTCACTTCATGAAAAATATCATCCACTTTCCTGAAGTAATTACTTGGATCTGAATGTGCTTGAACAAAACAGCCCTCGTATTTATAGATTTCAGCATTTGTATTTTTTCTCTGGGGTCGCAGGATTGATGGCGTTGGACATGCATATTAGTTGCAGAAATGAAATCCGGCTCATTTCTGCTCCGTGGACAAAACAGAGGAGATTTCCAAACTCTCATAAACGATTCAAACCAAGTGCTGATGAAAAGTAAATTGATCCCTGAGTACAGTTAACTTCTTGCCACTGTGCCGTGACACCCGTAGTCACGGTCTAGTCGACTTTAACTGTTTGACAAGTGAGCGATGTTTCGCAGGGGTATGAATTCAGCAGAATGTGCTATCTATTTTGAATCCTAATCAACACCTAAGTACACTGAGGGGTAGACTGTGAGACAGCGTGTTGATTAAGTGGTATCCTCGTTTGTGAACCAACAGAGGGCAACATGCCAGTATATGCTAAATCCTGGAACAGTTTCATGGATTGTGCCTCTGTGTAAATACAGAACTTTTTTTTATGGCACATTAAGTCATTTCCATCCAGATTATCTGTCCCCAGTGTTTAAAAGTTGGGTTTCTTGATGGAGGAAGACTTTGGGAAAGAGGACACTCAAGAAATGTTTCTAGTAATGTAATTATAATGATATTTGCCCTAAAGACAAATTAATTCAAAAGATTTTAATTATTTATATTTATTGTTTAAAATGAGTGCAGATCAATTCCTAAGATTATTTGTGGAATTAAAAAAAAACAAAAAACTTGTTATCCAACTCAGGGACTGGCTCTCCATGTTACTGTGTTTTGGGCAACATATTACATAAGTATGTTTCATGTTTCTTGTTGTTACTGCCACTCAGCCGTGGCAGGGTCGGGGTCAGGGTTCAACCAGATTTCCACACGGGCAAACTTTCATTCAAGCTGTTCAAAAACCAGATCGAAGCAAGGCTTTTAGATCCAAAATGGCTGCCTCACAATGGGTCAGGGGTGGGTCAGGGTGTCGGTGACATCGAGTGGAAGCTGAAGTGTGCTGATGAATGGGAGAGGGTGTGATTTTTTTTTTTTTTAATACATTTGGATGGACCAGTTGTTCACACTGTATCTACCCCCCTGCCTGTCTGGTGGAGGCGGGCGTGATGGAGCAACCCAGTCTCATAGCAAAATGTGAAATAGGTACGTTGGTCCACAGTGCAAAACGTAGCTATTTCACAATTTGGCC
>JBAJHX010000041.1:13388052-13409522 GCA_037176925.1 Amniataba percoides
AAAAAAACGTAGCTATTTCACAATTTTCAGGGCCAAATTGTGAAATAGCTACGTTTTGCACTGTGGACCAACGTACCCATTTCATGTTTTGCTATGAGACTGGGTTGGATGGAGGGACCACAACCTTCATGCAGTGATCCAAATGGTTGGAGGCTGCTCATTAATATAGATGGGGTTTTTATAGGAATGGCTGTTGGGCTAAATTATTCAGAGGGTTCAGGGAGACATATGGGCCGGCCCCTTCAGTAGCACAGCTAACTGAACACGTAAATACCTTCTGTGAGGCAGGTGAAGCAGAGGAACGAGGAGAGAATCTGGTGTGCGTGCGAGAAGAGTAATGGCATAGAGTCTTGACAGTCCTAAATCACGAGCTGTAATAGTGTCACCAGGGTGCCATATACACATACGAGCAAAACACAGCCAGCCACATTTGTAATTTGAAAAAGTGAGGCAGCTTGTCATGTATGTACGTGTACATGTGAGGCATACAAATAATTCTGAAGTCAAATGAACCGTTTCAACATGAAATAATAAAAAAAAAAAGTCCACGTGGATGATCCAGTTGGGGGATGATGGGCAAACCAGAAAAAAAAGCTGAACAGCTGTGGAGATTGGTTAAAAATAGCCATGAGAATGTACACATTTGACTCATCTCACAGATGACAGGATACTGCAAATCTATGAACACAGACTCCGCAGTGTGGTAAAAACACGGCTTTTCATCCAGCACGTAAAGTAGCTCACACACACACACTCATGTTCACACAGAGATAGAGACAGGAGATAAATGAGGGGTCTGATACTGTGATCTGGTCCATTAAGTCATCCTGTCAGCGTGGGCATATTGTTATTATTGTGCGAGGAGTGATGGTAATGTACACATGATTCTGTCCCTTGTACTGTAATGTGAGGTTATACTGTACTCACAGCTTTACAGCGTTACACTTTATTGACACAGCTGAACAGTGTAAAAGAGAAATAGTCATATAAGACTGGACACATCCACAATCTATAAACCACCTAAAATGAACCACTACTCGCTAAATACTGAATGGTTAAGCAGACCAGATACAATATACAGAGATGTGGCAACAGTAAAATTTTGATGCTTTACTACAAAATAGGAAACATATTACAAGTAAAAGTACTTTATAAATATTATGTACAAAAGTATTGTAAAACGGACAACTAATGCATATATGTAAAATATTCTTTATAATGTGATTGTGGGTTAAGAAGACACAGATTTCATAGTGTGTAGTTTGATATTCCATATGTTGGGTTGTGCCATCTGTAACAACACACTTTATTGAACTGTTTTTTTCTCTAGTATAAAACACAATACATTTAAATACTCATGTAGAATGCAAGTAACTCAAAATTGTACTTCAATACAGTAACCGTATCTCTTCCAGTGGTATACAAATGTAGCAACGACAGCTTGTATTTTGAAACAATTTTTCCAGTTTTGAGAATTTCTGACAACAAACGATAGCTGTATAAATGTGTGGCCTGAAGAATAAAGCTGTTATAGTTTCAGACGTGAAAGACCTGTGAGGAATTTTGTGTTTGTTGGCAGCACAAACTTGTCGGGAGTGTTTGTCTCTGCAGTTTTAAAAGAGGGAGCCAAGTGTCTTGCTGATGGAATATTTATCTTTCCTCAATAGGGCTCCATTATGCTGTCATGCAGTTTGTTAAGATTATTTGAGGTCCAGGAAAAGGCAGCCATCACGCATAATGAGTTTCTTCCCGGGTGATTGAAATGTTTGTAGTAGATATGTGCTCATTTGAATTTCAATTATCAGATTCCCTTGCAGAGACTTTTCCATCTGATTGTTTGATGGAGCATGTCCATAAATTCCTCGACTTGTTGGGAGTAATCACAATGAAGTTGCTGTACACATATAATGTATGCTAAAATACCACATGTCATCTTAAGATACACAAGCCCTTTAAACATTAATAAAGGAGCAGGCTGATGGCCTTGTTCAAACAAATTGAACAAGCTTCCTTTGGGGAGGGTGGTGGTGGTGATTGGGGGGGGGGGACATTTGGGACATGCACAGTTAATAGCTTTCCCTCAAGATGAACTGCTCAAGAAGCTCAATTTGTGAATATCATCAGGGTGTTTATGGTTTACCCTCTACTAAACCAAAAAATAACCCTGCTGGGCTCCAGCCACTGTTTTAAAAGCGTAGTCCAAATTTCACGTGCTGTGATTCAATCAAAGCCGTCACACGTGGCGTAACGACTGATGGATCAGAGGCTGCTGATCTCTCACACGTCTGTCCTGCCGCCTTCAGGTGGCTGTGGGAATTTGAACTGTGAAGGTCTAATGCTAAAAGTGATCAGCTGCTACCCCTTAGCCAAGTGCAGTTTGTTTTAGGGACAATCTGGATTCAGTATTTCATTTTAAATGCTATTCTGTTTATGCTGTCCTAAGGGTTTAGTTCAAGCTGTTGACAGACTCACCTGATCTTTGCTTTGTGATGACACATGTGGTAGGTTCAGGCCAACAAAAGCCCTGTAGGTAAAGTTGCAGTTTCAGTTAAATGTTCATAAACATTCAAAGGAGTCAAACTGTCAAACTCACAGGAAACAGGTTTGTGTTCCTCCGCCATTCAAAGTTGATTTGGTCTTGAAATTCAAATTTCAAATTCAAATTTATTTATTTAAAACCCAAAATCACAAACATTGTTTGTCTCGGAGGGATTTACAGTCTGTACAGTTGTGACACCCTCCGTCCTTAGACCCTCAAACCGGAACACAAACAAAAACTTAAAAAAAAAAAAACATTTAAAAAGAAAAAACCTGAGAAAGACCCACAGATGATGGATTCCTCTCCCTGAGATGGACAGATGTCCTATAGATGTCACATATCCAGAGAATATAATCATCAGTCATATATGGAGTTATTTGAAAGAAAGAAATCATAAATCCGTACACTGTTTAAGTATGCAGACTGGTCACATGGGTGCTGTGACAAAGTGTAATTTTGTTTGAAATTTTGAGCTACTTTTCTCAAAGCTTGTCACAGTCTGTCTCCGTGTTCTACCTCTCCAGCTATGTTTCTAATTCCCCCATGCTTTTTTTAATACTATTTTCCATCCACCCCCAGAGGTCCTCAGACTTTCTCTTGTTTTCCCGTCACTTTACTGCCCCGCACACCTGCTCACCTGTCTCTACTTCCATCATCAACTGCAGCCAACATACACCGGTCTTCTTCCTTTCATGAATTTGTCATCATTGTCATGTGTGCAGCTGTGTTGTTCCTGTCTTACCTTGTGTGTCTTTGCTTTGGAGTTACTCTCAAACTCAACCTGCTCACCTGTCTGCTCACTTGCCTGCAAGCCACCACTTAAAATAAATACTGAATAGCTTCAGCTCTGAACTCCTTTCACCTACACTTGTGTCCACTCCTGCTGTCTCAAATTTAACAGAAACCAACATAAAAAAGAAAATATGTAGTTAAAAAAAACACACTAATTGGACTGAGTGACACAAAGGCTGTTACACACATCCAGCTGTCCTCAAAAACACGCTAACTGATCTAATTTCTTTTCAACTTAAATTAGTTTCACACAGACTGTTTTTATTTCCACCATGGATGGATGGTGCACTGTAGCACTCTCTTACTCTTTTAATGCAGTTCAGGCTAACTTTTGTGTGTCATTTAGTTGTGCCTGTGGGGATGAATAGATTGATTTCATGAGCGACATTTGCAGCTTGCACCTCAATGCCGAACTACCATAATCCACCATAATCCCCTTTATTGCGATGGCTTCATTATGAGGGTTGCTCCACCTTTTACAGCCGGAGTCAAAGGTCAACATTTAGCACTTGAAATGTTGCGTCTTACAGTTGAAGGCTGCCTTCCGTGAGCGTATTGTCATCCTGTCCAGAGAAAGGACACAGTCAGATTATTTCATAGTGATTACTACATTTTTTGTGACTAGTCAAGGGAGGTCCAAATGAAATTCCTGCTACAGGCTCGCCGTAATGGGCCACAAACCAGCGTATAGGTTGTCATTGTGATTGTGAAAAAAAACATGCAGCCTAATGGAAGCACTCAGGAATGATTTGATACTAAAATAAATACCATACAAAAACAAACTAAACACAAAAAAATTCTTACGAACAACTTTGAGAATTATTTTTACTCATCAAAACTAAACCTGTATGATACGGGATTTATTTCATGTGAATAGACAGCCTTACATAGCACAGAGGTAGCTCCAACTGGCCTAGTTTCATTCGTTTTTGTCGATAGGGGTTTGCCGCCTTCCAGCTCCATCACTCACAGTAAACCTCTGTCTGGTGTCCGCATTAGTTGACAGTAGCCGCATCAGTCACACCGAGTGAGACACGCGTGTGCGGCGTTAAGATTAATGAAACGGAGCATACAGCTGTTGGGTCGACCCGAGAAAGAGGGACAACCTTCGACCACAAAGAGACAGGAAAAGAACGTTTTTGACCTCATTTGTTGAGTGCTCCGCGCTTTTATGATGCGCCACAGCCCGGCGAAGGGTAAATTCAATCTACGCTCACCACAGCCTCAGCGTCCGGGCCGGTGTCTCGCCGCACTGAAAAAGAAACAAACGCCTCGGCCACATTTAATGCTTTTCTTCCTCCTGGGGACAAAATAAAATACCCACTCGCTGGTTAGAGCAGCAGAGTGGAAATATTAAAGTGATATTTCAAATGAGGAGAACCTTTTTATTTTCAGCATGTATTCCCTAAATGATCTCATGAACAGTACTTATTAATTTGCGCGATGGGAATGTCGACGTGATAGTGTTGCGTTTAATGGGGAAATGTTCGGAGGATGTGGCGTTTGCTTTGTAATTTGTAGGATTTTTTATGGAGAACGGTGCATCCTGGGCCGATAAACCATGCATGAAGAATTGAACAAGAGAATCCAATTCTGAATCTCATTGCTTACTGGGTGAGCAGCACACCGGGTGGGTATGTGGGGTTAACAGAGGTTTTGAAATGATCCAAGAAAAAAAAAAAAAAACTTTTAAAAAATGTAAAAAAAAGCTTTCACCTGTGCCATTCTTTTCATTTCTTTTCCAATTTCCCTGCCTGTAAAAAAATGTACCTATTCTCAACTTCCTGTGGTTTCATGAATATGCCTTGGTGATCACTGTTACACACTATCACTTTACACCATCAGCCACCTTTATCTTGAACTGATTTTTACCCTCTCTGTCATACACAAGATCCATCTCTGAAGAAAGGTGCATGGGAAATGCCGCGCTTTAAGTGTAAATGCATTTCCTTTGTGAAGCCCAGGCACCTTTCAGGCTTGAGAGAGAAATAATATATCACTGCTGAAACAACGTCTAGATAAGGCTTTTAGTATAGGCAGTCTATGCGACTTCCACTTGTACCCTTTAAGAGTTACCATTTTTACTCTGTTTCATGCACAAATCAGGTTGTCTAAGATACGCAGGTCGGTAATTGCAGCCGGCAGAGGACCATAGTTTCTTCAACAGCCAAGATTTTTGTCTTATACTGAACATACGAGTAAGCCAAGGAAGTGCAATGTGAATATAGTGTCTTTGGCAAAAGACAGGTATTGGTGGGTTGCCAGATTCATCATAAGCAAGGTCATTTTTTTCCTCCATATGCTCCGTCTTAATAATTTCTTCTCTCAAAATGTATCTTAATAGGGTATACTGATGGCCCAGGGGTCCATGTGTGCCATCTAATTGCAATGTCTTCCCTTCATATTTCCTGTCACTCTCTCCTAGCCTCTATCTTTCTTAACACCCCCAACCCCCAAATACTATATTAATGTCATGAGAACAGTCACATCATTTTACGAGCATTGGGAATCAGATGTAGGAGACACGCAGGAGGAGTCAGTCAGCAGTTCTCTTCCTACATGTTGGGGACTTTGACCATTCTCTGATGTAATTAACTCCCGCTTTGTCCCCCCCTGCGCCTTCAAGACTCATCAGGTGATGAAGGCAGGCATCTGGTAATTGGTTTAATTAATTATGACTGATGACAAATGATTTCATCCCAGCTTAACAGATGTATGTATTTATATCATGGGCTACTTTTCTCCCAAATAGTCTTGCATTGTAAGCCCTTTGGGGTCTCCTCGCTGTCACAGCGACTCTGCACCTGCTTGACAAGTAAATCAGTTTCCTGCTGTGAGAATTTTCTGCGGCAGAACTGTTCATCCTCAGCTATGCCAAAAATGACAATATGCTATGCCAGTAATGTATTGTCATTTATTATTATAATTGTCAGGGCTGGATATGACGAGGAAAATTCAGCTTGGCTGACAGTTTTGTTCAGTTGCCCAAATGTGGAACTGTGACAAAGGTTTCCTTGTAGATATTTGGACGTGTCTTCACCGGAAAACAGGTGTGTTAATACCATTTATTTGGACTTGTATTCCAATTATGCGCTCAAGATAGAGGACCCTGGTGTTATGCTAATGTGCTGTTCACTTTTCCTGCCTTTCAGAACCTAAACAGAGTTCAGCCACCAATAATGTCATTATTTGAACCTTTGCTTTCCTTGATATGACCAATCCAAATGCCCATTGCAAGTTTAGTGGATGACCATAACAACATTTTTATACCTGGAGCAACAAAGTCATTTGATTTCTTACATGATGCCTGGCTTTCTGCAGGATTTTTCTTGATGTGAACCTTCCACTTCCAGTGGGATCAAAAAAATATTTCTACATCAAGCACATAACAACAAGATTCATTTATTCATGTTTAATAGTCATTTTTTTCAAGAAAGTTAGCATTTCACCTAAATAGTGACAGGTTGATCACCTCTTAATAGATGCCAGTGTACGGCTGGCAATACTGAAAAGAGGTGTATGCTAACTATGTTTGTGTGTCTATCATGGTGTTATTCAGAAACAAAATGTGTGCTGTAGATTAAAGTCTCCATGTCTTACAGAGTTAAGTTTTTCATTAATCTTGTGGTCATATGATTTAAGACAGTGTACTCACTCTCAAAGAAAAAGCCCTTTGCTACAGCTCGTAGTGTGAGAGAGCGGTTTTTTTTTCTATAAAAAACAAGAAATGCCTTGCAGTAGTCTGGGGAAGTTAGCAGCAGGGAGGAGAGACTTTATTAGAACTTGAAAAATGTGCATTTCCCCCTCGGGTAGCCTCCTATATATCACAGAGAAAGAGACTGTACAATTTTGTATATACTGCTGTGTTGCTAATTGTGCAGGACAGGGGATTCACTTAGAAAACACAAGGCTAATGATAGTGTCCTATCAGTGAATACCCGGGTGGCAATTTCAGCCCTGCAGTAAATCCACTATAAGGATAGTTTCACTAGCTCTACTTTTCATTTAGAGTGGCTCATAATTCTGTCAGCTTTTATAGATGGTATGATATTTTCTCAATTTGTTCAAGGCTTATGCTGCAGGTGTAACTGACCATATTGATCCTCCATTAAACCAAGGTAAAGGTTGTAGCTGGCCCGATTACTGCCGAAACTCGCGGTACACACACACGGCCTTGTCTTTCTGTGCTATTTTTGACTGGTCTCATGTTTGACAGTTTCTGCATAGCTGTCAATTTAATGACACAGCGCCACGCTCAGAAACAAGTCGCAGCTCAACAGTGGCCTTGAGATCTTTCCCATGTTTCTTTCCAATTTAGTGTTTTTGACTCATGGTGAAATCCATTTTTCTTTGACGGCCCCCTGGCAGCTTCTCCTCTGGCAAATCACATGCCTTTATGATTTAGCAGTGAAAATGAAGAGCTGGAAAATCCTGATTCTTTCATGAGTGTACAAGTCTTAGCTCTGGGCCATCCCGACATGGGATGTTGCGTGTGATGCGAATGTGGCTTTCCAATCTTTATAAATCACGATGATGAATTATCCACCAGACTCCAGGTGCTTTCACATAACCTCAAATTGCCATTCCATAAAAGCCATTATGACAACAAGGGCATTGATTGCTCTTTAACACTTGACAAATTTAGTTTATACTGCACATTATGCGTCTAATGATTATTTGTATCATTAATGAATCTTTTCATTATCTCCTCGTCTAAGTGATTAATCATTCAGTCTGTGTAACGTCCATTAAAGTTTCCCAGAGTCCAAGGTGACATCTTCCACTGTTTTGTTTTGTTTAGTTTGACCAAGAGAGAAGA
Source organism: Amniataba percoides (assembly GCA_037176925.1). NCBI lineage: Eukaryota > Metazoa > Chordata > Actinopteri > Centrarchiformes > Terapontidae > Amniataba > Amniataba percoides. The sequence continues at coordinate 13,396,203 of JBAJHX010000041.1, forward strand.
AAAGCAGTAAAATCCTAAAATTAGAGAAGCAACAATCAGATCTTGATTAACGACTGAAATTATTCAAGAATGATCAAAATTGCTGTCAGTCAGCCACCGACTGTTACACCCACAGTGCAGGAAGGAACACTGTTGGAGGTCCTTGATCTCGACCACAATAAGATTCTTTAATGCAACATACTATAACACCACTGTTATTATCACCACCTGTCACAAAACAACACTCATGTGCGATTAATTTTTCCAGGGCAATATTATTATACTCCAGCGCAATATCAATCTGTATGGAGGATGTATATTGTGTACTTATGTTTATAACATTTATACCATTTTACCCTCTGTATTTTATCATTTCTATTTAATTTTTTTTTTAGTTTTGTACTTTTTTTTCATAATTGCCTGTCTACTGAGCTGCGTTAAAAAGTGAGTTTTCCCAGCATGGGATTAATAATGTTTTATCTTATCTCTCATCTTAATCACTCCATGAATGGGTTTAGCTCTAAAAACAACAAATCCTGTACCCATTCCCAATACCTATGGCTTGATAGCTTGTTCAAATGTCTGTCCAACTACATCATTTCCATGCAAATACATGACAGTTGATTAAATGATTATTGTGATTGTTACCTGATATTTGTTATTTGTATTGATTGCAAAAGACACATGCAAACCAAAAAGAAGCGGTGACAACGTATTAGCAAAACAGTCTTTTATTAGAAATATCTTGTATAAAAATGAACATGCTCTACACAGTTTAATTTTTTTCTATAGATAATTCATAAATATCCAGGCACTGTATTTCTTTTTTTAATCTTTCTTTTTTTTTTTTAAATAATTCGGTACATAAAGCAGACATGATCAATCCATTTTAATAACGCACATTAACTTGCCATTTAATTTCAGTCAGCACTTACATATTCTATTTTGTAACACAGACGAAGTGTTTTTAGAAAAATAAAAGGGGGGAGTTGTGGCAAAGAAAGCAGTAAATTATCATATTCACAAACACAAACAATCCCACAAACAATACTTTATCAAATGATGAGAAAACAACATTTGCAGCAACACCCTAGACTTTTGTTGAAGCTGAGAGAGCTGAGAGAATCATTGATTAAACCAAAATTTTAGTTATTTATAATCCTCTGCAGTAGTTTTCCTTCTGGACGTTACACCATTTTTCTCAAATTGCTCACATGACTTTTGTTATGAGTTTTTGACATGCAACATACATATTTTTGCATTGCTGAGGATAACATTTAATGAGACAAATTCCAGAGTTACTGTTTATAACAAATACTTTAAGGACTGGAGATAGAGATGGAGTACACACGTAATTATAAATTGTACACTGAGTCCTCTCCTCCTTATGTATCAACACTTGAATGATAATGGATGCAACGCAAACAACACCATGAAAGATCCATGGAGAAAATGGCAGGAGTACTTTAATGGGTATGAGGCACAGAATGAAGGCACTGGCCCTTATTTATCAAGCAGATGTACAGACTTTCTTCTTCCTTTTTTGTTTTTTTTAACCTAAAAATGAAAGGGTATCCAACTCTGTACAAAATTTAAAGATGCAAACGATGATTTTTGACCACTAGGAGGCAGAAAGACTCTAAATCATACCACTGGCTCACTGACAGGTTTACAAACACCTGCACATCCATCATCAAGATGCTAAATCTAGTCACTGCTTAGTTAATGTCTTACACATATTTCCTTAAAATGTGTTATATATAAAACTATATTTTTTGTATTATGGGTTGATGAAAACCTTTCAAATAAAAATTCTCAGTGTGAGTGACATGTCCCCTTAATGCAGGTTTAATATAACAAAGCGAGTATGGACAATGTTTAAATGTAACATAACACAGACCAGAGAGTTAGCTCTATAAAAGGTCATAGAGAGCCTGCTGAAAGGTAAAACACTTCTCAGGAAACGCTATCCGTGTCATCCACCTGATTTTCTTTGAACATTTTGGCTCTTTGATGGAGCTGAGCTCGCTCCCTCTCCAAATAGGTCTTCATGCTGAGCAGCTACAGGAGCCTAATTTTGTACCCAAAACACTTTTAAAACTGTCATTAATCATTTGCACCGTAGCCTAGAAATTCATGACCCAGAAGAGGAATAGAAATGTGTGGATAAAAAAAATCCTCTTTCAAGAAACACACATTACTTATCTATCTAAAACAAATCACAACAAGCCCCCAAGTAACACTGCCTCCATCTCTATACTACACCATCAAGATTTAAAAATAATATATCTGGTATATTAACAGACTAATGTGTCGTTTTTATTCCTTAAAAATGGGGCACGGTGAATTTCTCATAGTCATCCAACTGCTGTAATTTGCAATGGCATCAACAAGCGCATCATAAATAAGGGCCAATAAATCTGGGATGTTTGAAGTATGCATCGATGAGTCTCCCAAGTCCTGGCTTACACATATGGAGCGGGGTGTAAACTATGAGGGTATTCCATGGCAATTTGTTTTTCAGTTTTGCTGCCTTTTTGTGTTTGAAATTGCTCTTTATTCAGCAGAGGGTAACCCAGTGGGTAATGGTCCAAAATGATATCTCCACTGTGAATGACGACCATGACAAATGTTGCATTCCATAGACGTTGACAACACAGCACAGTACACGTGATGCTCCCACAAGCATGCTCTGGGACTGTACACTAGGTTTTGCCAAGATGACGGCATCATCATCATCATCATCATTTTTATGAAACATTTATTTAAAAAAAAAAAGGTAAAAAATAAAAAAAAAACTGGGATGACCCACTGCTTTATTTTCCATTTCTTCAGATATGGTTAGTTCATGTAGGAATACTAAATGTACTGTAGTAAGGCATGTACAGTTTGAAGAGTACTGCAGCTTTCAACCCCAATAACACCAGTAACCAAAAATAATGATTTTTTTTATAGTTTCATCTTATCAACTGCATTTGACTTGAGCAAAAACAGAACAACACCCTTTTTTTCCCTGTTTTTGTTGAAATGAGACAAACGATTCAGCCTCAGAGAGAACTGAAACTGTGCTATACACTGCAGAAGGAAAACATACTGTAGTCTCCAGGTGGTTCGCTCAGCCTGCATCTGGAAACGTCACTACGCAACGCTCACTTGTGTCTTAGAAAGGGTGGGAAGAGGAAAATTAACTGTCCAATCTCCCTAGCTTCTCCCGTGTCCTTCCTCGCAAATCTAATTTCTCATAAATTTGGCATTCAAGCCTTTACCTGATGCTCTAGAAAAATATGACATCCTTTCTTTCTATGGAGTGACAAATTCCCATCTTTCCACCCCAGCCCTCTCTGCTGTAGCAGCTAGGAAGTCCTCCAGTGTTTCCCCAGAATTCCCCAGAATCAGGCCCTCGCTCCGCGTCCACGGCTCGTCTCTGGCTTAGATGGCATGGTTACTGTAGCTTATGTATGTCTGCTTGGAGGCCAACACTGTAAAAGTGAAGGAGAGGGTTTAAAAAAAAAAAAAAGAACCTGGTGAGATTCAAATAGGCATGAAACTGTAATCTGTCAGAGCACATGTCGGAGTCCAGATTGATGGGAAGTTCTATTTATGGATGAATTCATCAAATGAGCGCAGGTGGAACCAATCATAATAGCAGGGTGTTGAAAATGTAACTTTTTTTTTTTTACAGGAATGATGTCTCCTATCACTAAAATGTGTCATTTGCAAAGCTGAACACAGAAAAGATGTGATGGTAGAGTAGACTGTTGTGTCCCATAATGTTTTTTTTTCCCTCAATTCATCATGTAATTTTTTAGCCTCTGAGATCTCAAAAAGACTGAAAAAAAATCTCACAATTTCTCAGAGCTCAAAATGACAGCTTCAGATTGATTTTGTCCGACCAACCCCCAACCTGAAACATATGCTTGAAAAGAATTATTGAAATTATTCATCCATTATTAAGATTTTACTGATCAATCAATCGATTAATCAACTAATTGTTTAAGCTCTAAGAGTGGATTAGAGAGTAGAGTACACTGTAACAAACATTTCAACAACATATCGCTGTGAAATATATGTCAAGGCAGTGATGCAGATAAGTACCTGCTATTACAGTGCCATTAATGAAATCAGGGGAAAACTCTGTCATGATGTTTTGCTCACAGCTGACAGTATCATTAAATGATTTCACACAATGAGTCATATTGAGCCACCAAGCAGATCACAATGGTCGTATAAAATGCAACCGTAACCATTCAACTGCAAGTCTTTTACACACATGCAAAGACCTGAGGTTTCTCTGTGCACCAAGCAAAGCATGCAGCAGTCATCAGTGTATCAACTATTTGAGTTGTGTAAATTGCTTTGAAGGTATGTGATCTGACTTGGCACTATTATTTTTGTCACCAGTGTTTGATAATGGTGCTCATTTTTCTTTTAACACTCAACTTTTAACATGGAATTTTAAATCAGCTGCGAGTAAAACATATAAGACCGACGACTGGAGGGGCAGACCGCAGTGGCCATAACAAACCGCTCGTCAAACATGGCTGTCACACCATACAGTACCTATGTTGATGTGTGCAATCATGCTTCTGCGCGCTCATATGTCCGTGTGCACGTGTCACCGTGTTCGTGTGTGTCGCTTTTTAAATAAAACTGCCCTCAGCGAGCATGCTCGGTGGTGGTAATCACACTACCAATCTGTCAATCTGCCCACAGCAGCCTCGGCTGATTGAATATGTCAGAGGGGATGAATCCAATCAGAAGACAGCTGAAAGCCAGAGTCGGGGCAAAGGTGCTGTTGAGGAGAGATGTGTAATGGTAAACGTTTCTGTATATTTGTCAGTGCCATGTTGGGTGTGTGGATGGGGGCGGTATTCTCGCCATTTCATCCAAAGCATCTCTTCCAAGAGAAGCATTGATAAATGAACCTTATTTGAATATTTATGTGCTGCAAGGCCAAGATAAAGAATAGATGGTCCAGAAAGAATTGGAGCTGGCAGAACCATCTGTCTTTTCCTGTTCACTCTTATTGTTGTTGTTGTCCCATTACCACAAATTCCTTCTTTTGTCAACGGGGAAACAAATTACAGGGGACACATGGCTATCGCTTGTCTCCTGCACTCAGGCAGAGTGGTGTCATCTTCCCACATTAACGGGCTTTACCATGCTGATTGGCCATTTTACAGCACCGCACACCAATATTGTCGATCCAAGTTAATGTCTGGTGGTCAAGGGGGGATTTTTTGGGAGGGCGCGATTACTGCTTTGTGTCGTTCAGGGTGCTGTATTTTAGCCAAGGGCAGCCGGGATGCTTTGTGCATAGGACAGGCAGGCACAGGTGCTGTGGTGAACATCAGCAGAAATTAACAGGAGTAAAAAAAGTGGTCAGAGAAGTCATTGTCTAATCGGGTTACCTGAGAGTCTAAAGTCCCTCACAAGGCTCACCTCCCTCAATACAGTCTGACACATAAGCACAAAGAGCAGTTGTTAGATTCACAGTTCAAACCAGAAGCTGATAATCAGCACCTTTATAAATGGGCTGCTTAACAGGATAAGATATACCCACTGCATTTGGAGGTCGAGAAAAGACATACATGCAAGTGTGGGCACAGGCTTTTTAGTCCTAACACACATCATTCTGTACTGTTCAGCTTGTCAGGGTATAAAATCAGGACTTTCAGTAATCAGAACATGTTGGGTTGCTTGATTGGATTTAAGCCTGCCCCCACACATGGACTGCCTACTCGCACACTTTATCTCGGTGATTGAAATATCCTCTTTTCCAACACTGAGCAACCCGTCTCCCTCGTCCTTTTCAAAATCAGGATAGTGTGGGCACCCTGTCACACCCCCTGATTCACAAATCCAGTGTGGTGAGAGTTGGTGAGAATGAAAGTATTCTTCTGCTGCATGTATTCAAAATGCAGGATTATCTGGGTGAAATGGGGTGAAAAGTTTTTTTTCCCCTTATTCAGACACTTAGCGTATGTGGAACATAAAGAACGTATGTCTTTATGATATATTACTGAATCTTGCTTAATATAAGAAGGGTAATAGCTGTGTATATATTGATAAACTGTAGGCTATGATAATTAGTGTGATTGCCCATTGATCAATAAGGGAGAATTGGAAAAAAACAGACATATCCTAGCCAGAGGCCAAGTTGAAATCACTTTCATCAGGTCTAATTTTTTACACATTTCTGTTTATGTGATCTACAGTGGCTCAGGTTCCAAAATAAGCCAGTCTAACACCACTTTATCTGGCACTGAGATAGCACACTAATTTCTTGTATACTTGTGGAAGGCTTGCTAATTTCCTGAACTGCTGAAGTGCAAAATAACACTGCCATCAATTATGTTCACATAAAATGAGTTCATTACTTTCAAGTAGACATGTGTATTCTATAACTGCTATAATTTTGCACCGAACCAGCTCAGTGCGTCAGCGTAAAATCAACTCTTGGTTGAGAAACACATTTCATTCTTTCCTTTTCTCTTTATTGCTCCATCAGGCGTGATACCAACCTTGTGTTTCAAGACTTTCACAGAGTTCAGACTTGGCTTCTCCGTTGGGCCTCAGGCCACCTTTGGGGTTGAACTTGTTGGACATGGTGGCTGCGGTGACCACAGCCTTCAGGCTGCGCTTGCGCTTGGGCACGTTCTGCTCTGGATGGAAGAGAACCACGTAGACCTTGGGCATGTAGAGCATTCCCAGAGAGACTGATGCACTGAGGCTTACGGAGATGGTCAGGGTTGTGGTCTGGATATACATCTGTATGAAAGACACAACAGAGACACAAGCAAACAGAATGATTTATTGGGGCCACACTGACTGAGGGACTGTGATTTTCCAGTTTTAGATTCTCTGGTTATGCAGAGCACACAGTAATGAAGGTTTTCCTGCATAGAGAGTACACAGTTTGAATTTAGTCCATTGAGGAAAATCGAATTCATATATTTTATTCCGAGAGCCAATTTTCTAATAAAGCTGCAGGAAGAAGAATGGTCTCTGGAGCATGTGATTGCCAAGCATGTATAGCTTTGAGTAGACTGAGGCTTTTAAAGTCTTATATGTAAGCCTGCATTAGTCTGCATTAGTAATATATGCAAGTAATATATTGGTAATATTTATATGTAAATCACTGCTTCTTATGTAGAAGAAACTTTGCACAGCACACTGTGTCACATACCAGGATGTGGTAATGGTACACAGTGCCCTTTATTCCCAGTCTTTTATTTTCATGTGCCCGGTTCATCACTCCTGAGCCTTGCTCTCACTGCTATGTTTGTTTATTTATGATACACAACTAATAGAAGTGCCCCCCGATGGTTGTCTATGTAGTCTGCGTATAGATGTTTTTACCCTGAGGTTTTCGACAACAGCATAAGGATTGTGTGCTCTCTGAAGCCAGTGACAGCTGCAGCTCACAGCTGGGTAGCAGATACATAGCTACAGGCAACAACTATGGAGCAGAGAGAAACATCCTACAGCATATTAAAAGTCCCTGCAAGTGATTTTTCATTTATGATAATCATCCCAGAGCTCAGTCACCATCCACCTCTGATTTGTTGATCTCGGGAATGTGGTGAGTCAGCGCCGGGGCTATAAACATAAAATAGGTGCATCATATTCGGTATTGACACAAGCATATGAAATGCTTTACATACCAGCTGAAGTGGCGCAGAATGAAGAAATAACAAAACAGAAAAATACACAAAGACATCGTTGCTTCAGTTTAAAAGTGCGCCTCCGTTAACCAACGTTATTAAAAATCATCAAAGTAATGAATTTAAATTTCAGGACTTGTTTCTCTGTGATCCCACTCCATCTTTTTTCACAGCACTCCTGTGTCAGAAACATAAATTAGAAAACAGGGGGAAGAGCACGGTCGACTGTGCCTCTTGGATGAAAATTGCTGAGGTCCTCTGAAGTTGATGAACACGAGGCGAAGAGTGTACAGTGGAAACACAGCTGGCAGACATCCTTCAAAGAGATTTGCCTGAGGTTTTGTCTGACATTACATTTGCAGACATCACAAATGACTGAGTCGTTTGGCACTGGAGTAGCCCACAGGGCCCGGAACCACGAGCATGTCAACAGTTATAAATTATATTTCCCAACATGGGGGACATGACATATGTTGTTTGTATGTGAGCTTGTGCAGCATTTATCTTCTAATTTCAACATGCTTACAGATTTTGTCACAAACCTTTATAGCACTGTGAGCATCTCAGCTGTGGGTCAATGTGCAGTAGTATATTGTCTTCAGGAGGGCATTTGTATAGTATTCTTTTAGTGCTTGTGTACAGGTTGAGGATTATGGTGCAATAAAATAAATAGCAAAACCTGTCATACAGTGTGATATATGTTCATGTAAGAAAAAACAAAAACTATCACAAAGACTTTTACAAGTTAAGCCCCCTGAAGCCATGTCAGTTTAGAAAAAAAAGATGTCAGTGCCAAATGGATGTAGTGGGGCTTTGTATTCCATCACACTGCAAGCAGCACATGAGCATTCCCTGGTGATGGAGGGGAGAGTGCTGTAATCTCCTGAGAAGATTACACGTGGCCCGGGGTGAGTTCGGAACAATATTGCTACCCCACCGGAGTACAGAGAGGAGTCACTCTGTGAGGGGAGCCAAGACCCTTGTCCACTTCCATCGGCCCTGGTGACATAAATTCTGCCTGACACGGCGATATGATTGCCAATCTGCTCCATCGGCACAGCAAGGGAACAGGGCTGGGGACAGAAACCTCAGCAGGCTGAGCCATTATGAAGTTTCTTTGAAGCGGGATTGCTCCTTTTTGTCACTGCGCATCAAATCCCTTGTCCAGACGGCTGCCGGAGCCTGTCTCTACCTATACGCAAAGCATGTGAACAGGAACACTCTTCCACAGCTATTCCTAGCCCTTGTAACCAAATATTTTGGCTGATATTTTATTGCCTATATTTCCTCAAAATATTGAAATGAAAAGCAGAGGTGTCAACCTGGAGTTTGGTAAAAAAAAAAAACAGTTGCTTCATGTTTCATTGAAAGACAATTAACACATTTTAAATGAGCAAGATCATAGAGGACTATCAAATATCACTTTCACTTTTTAAAACATTTTCTACTGAATGATTATTTTTTTAAAAACAGATGTGTTTGCAGTCATCCCTAATAAGACGAACATATTCATTTTTAATCGCGTATATATGATGATGCTTAATGAATAAACAGGATAAAAACTGTCAGGGAAAATAAAAGAAAATTACTTCTCTGAAACTAGAAAATTAAAAAGTTTGCAGTGTGCAGATCACTTGTTTCGTGTAATAGTTGTGCCTTTTCCTTTTCTAGTAAATCCGTCTGACTTTTTATCGTTTTATGGTTTGAATGAATTTGACCTTCGTTCTTTGTGATAACAACATAACAAGCCTTTGATTTGTGTAAGCACTGATTGGATTGGATTGAAATCGTGTTAGACGGAGAATCATATCCCCTCTCGGTTTATCCTCCTGCTCTTCAGTGGCGGCAATGCACTTGAAAAACAGAGATTATCTGTATTTGGCTGCCTGTTTCCTTGCTGGCTGTCTTCTCCTACAGTAACTTATTGGCCGCACTCTGTTTAAAGCCACTTCCTTATAACCTTAACTTCAGTGTCCCTATGTCGTGATAAACCAGATAGAATATTCATCTCTACTTCTGATGTCCTGTCAGTATATTCTACAGTCCACCTGCAACAAACTACAAAAATTTGAGCGAGGTCACCGGTAGGGCAACCTTACTGCCTGTTGAAGCCCAAGGGGTTTGACTCCTACATGACTCAAGCATCAGTTTTTCGCTCTCTGAATTCTCTGTTCCTGACTTCAGAGATAAAAATGTCCTCTGTTTCTTGGCAGATTAATACTAAAAGCAAGAAAAAGTGCAAATGGCAGTTCCTGGCAATTTTCCAATTATAGTTTGTGCTTTATGAAAAAGTCTCCATAGATAGAAAGAATGAATCCCAACTTTTACCTTACCTGGATAATATAACTGGTATTTCTTTCTGAACTGAGGAGAACAAAGAACTTGTCCCTCCTTAAAAGGGCTCTTTGTCCAAGAAAGACTATTAATATATTAATAGGCATCTGCCTCCAACATAAATTTCTTTGTATCAAATATCCCTGCACACTTACCCATTACCTTGTCTTTTTAGCACACTCTGTTCTCCTATTAGCAAAGGCTGCTATTATGTTTGTTACTGTACAGGGCAACAGTATTTCCATACCAATGCATCTTTTGCCATCAGTAGTTTGACTTTTCCACTCTCTACCTGTTTTTAATGTACATCTGTGCTGAGCAACTTCAGAATTAGCACTTGTAAGAGGTAATTTTTGATTCACTTTTAAGTGACAAGAAACATCAACAGCCACAGTAATTTTATGCTACTTCAAAAACCATCATTATCTATTTCTGTGTGCATGAATGTGCAGTGATTGACTGCTTGGTATTCCCAGCCAGTGAGGCTGAACAAACATTAACGCACACACAGAAACACAATTAAAGAAAACATATCCAAGCAAACTTGAGGTGACTGAATTATTCTCACAAGCCGGCTCTAAAAGCCTTGTAATCCCCACAGTGGAGCACAAAGCCCATCATCTCATGATGAATAGTGGCAGCATCCACAAACACAAGAGGCTGATGCTATACAACAAACATAATTTGAGTGGCCATTTTCTTCACAATGAGGCGCACAGGAAACGTAAAAACAACCCCAAATGGAAAACTGACATCCACCATGCGCGTTTGAATGTAATTGACTTGCTGCCATAGTTCTCTTTGTAAATACAATATAATTGGTGAAGCTTATTGACTGTATTGGAATCTGTGCACAGATCTTGAACAACCGATTGTGTAAAATGGGGCAAAACTTTGGAACACCCACCTTTTCTGCAGATTGCGAGGTCCCAAAGAAGATGGGGATGAAGGCGAGCCATACGATGCAGGTGGTGTACATGGTGAATCCGATGGGCTTGGCCTCATTGAACGTCTCGGGAACCCCTCTGGTCTTGATGGCGTAAACTGTGCAGGTGACCATCAGCAGCATGCTGTAACCCAGCAGACAGATGAGGGACAGGTCTGATATGTCGCATTTGAGAACGCCGCGGGCCATCTTTGGATTGGCCGTGCGCTGGTCCTCATAGTCGATTATGGCCTGCGAAGGGTCGACGCCGAACCAGATGCACACTCCGAGGAGCTGCACAGATATCAGGCTGAACGTGATGACTAACTGGGAGGCCGGGGAGATGAATCGCGGGGCGCTGACCGACATCTTGCCCTGCTCAAAAATCCTGTAGATCCGATTTGTCTTGGTAAGCAGCGCTGCATAGCTTATACTCATGCCCAGGCCCAGGAAAATCCTCCGCAGGGAGCATATGACCACATCAGGAGTGGAGATCATGAGGAACGTCGTGGCATAGCACAGAAAGATGCCCGTCAGCAGCACGTAGCTCAGCTCTCGACCCGACGCCTTAACAATGGGCGTGTCGTTGTAGCGTATAAAGGTGACGACCACAAACAGGGTGGCCATGATGCCGAGGACGGCGATGAGGACCGGGATGACCGCCCACGGGGAGCTCCACTCCAGCTTGACAATGGGAATGGGATCGCAGCCAGTGTGGTTCTCATTAGGCCGCAAATCAAAGCGGCACATCTTGCAGGTATAAGTGTCTGCCTGGTACTGGTAGCCGTCGCAATTCTCGCAGTGCCAGCAACATGGAATCCCCTTCACTGTCTTCTTGCGCTGCCCAGGGCGACAGGGTTGGCTGCAAATAGACGAAGGGACTTCTTGTGTCCCACCAGGCCACTGCATCTCATTGGTCTGGAAGGAAACGTAAAAGAGAGGAGAAAAATGATCAGTTTCTTCCCATCTCACCATGCTGAAATAGTTTTACTTACATACGAACACCTCTAAAACCCAGACAAGGAGAGTAAATACTGTGCAATTACTCACCATTATCACATATGGACAAGCTCATAATCAGATTTAAAGGGCACATTTAAACTTACCGTTAAGGGTCAGTATAAGGAAAACATCAACGCACTTTACTACATTTTGTTACACTAGTTACATACCAAACAGCGTGCTGCATAATGAATGAGGACACAATTCACTTAACACTTGGTAGATTAGTTTGCACGCACAAAACGGCACGGTAGAGTGAACAAACTGTAAATGGGAGAGTCACCACATGGAAGCTGCAGTCTTTTTATCAACACTTCGTTTTGTAAAGTCATTGAATTATAACTCGCCAGGAAACGACTTTGCTGTTTAATTACTTCCAAGCAATGTTGCACATTCTTGAAGGAGGCTAAGTAAATTGAGTTTAGCTGCAGTCTTAACACAGTGCAATGCAGTATCATGTGCCTGCACTGATGCTGATTTATATTTATTACAATGCAGTTTGCTTAAGAGGCCTTATTAAGTAAAATAGGGTATAAAAGGGAGAGTGAATGCTCAGTTCTATTTATTATTGAAATAAACATCTGGATGGTTTAGATGATTAATTTTGTGTCTCAGAAATCCCTATATGACATTTTTGATTTTCCTCTCAGGCGATGCTGTCCAACAACAATTCAGGACCTTGATGTCTACAGTAATCTAATACCATACCTACAATATGTGCGTCAACAACATCAAAATGCCTGGGGTCGCATGTATAAATGATGCAGAACAACAAATATGTGCATTCATATTCAACACTACAGATTTGGTCCTCTATGTCGATGCTGAAGAGCAAATGATGTGTTACCGTATCAGGTAGTAATGGCAAATGTTAAAATGCCCTTGTCTTTTTAGTCCCTTGTAGACCTACTCGTATAAGCGTAATTGTCAGTGGAAATGTTATGGAAATACTGCACAATACACTCTGTGTGAACCTAAAGCACTTGCTAGCCTCTGTGTTTATGAATCTGAGCACCAACCAGAAATGTGATTCATTATTAATGTTATTCCACTGACTGTTTCCCTATAAAACTCCACATGTGGTAGATGCATTTAGCATAATCCTTGATAAGACTGATATGTAAGTAAGACTGAGTAGGTTGCTGTAAATATCACATAATGTAGTTGCAAATTAGGATGTACAGGAGCTGCTTTGGCTCCATTGGAAGGAAAATAAACTGAAATGAGGAAGTATATTTTGAGATCATGTTGACTTTAGTCTGAACTGATAAAGATGGCATGTCAGTGCATTTTTGTTTCGTTTCTGGAAATACTTCAAAATTTTATATGCCTAATGCCAATAAATTCCTCTTTTAATTTGTTTATATGGAACTCATGATCACAACACTCATCTTTCCACTTGGGGTTTGCACA
>JBAJHX010000041.1:13409622-13425554 GCA_037176925.1 Amniataba percoides
CCAATAAATTCCTCTTTTAATTTGTTTATATGGAACTCATGATCACAACACTCATCTTTCCACTTGGGGTTTGCACAGACCCGCATTAGCAATTAAATGCGAAACAGCTGAAAAATATGAGCTGCCTCTTTCATCTCCTTAATCATTTTGGATAATTGTTGATGTCTGATGTGGACGTTGGTCATGATGACCAGCGCACACACACACACACACACACACACACAATAGATAGATATATTTGAAGCAATGTCTAAAATATCCATACATCTAAGTGGAGCTGATCCGTCCAGTGGCCTATGATCTTGTACTCCGTGGTGTTATTGGTGATCTGGTATTGGTAGATTTCATAGCGACCGGGAGCATCTCCATTCACATTGAAGACCACGGGCGTTCCAGCAATTCCTGGGGATGACAAACAAAAAAAAAAAAAGTTATTGTTGTTCTTAAGAGCAGATTGTAACTTGAATTTGAACTACAGTGTTTGACAATACAGTACAAACTCAAGCTGCCATTCTCATAACACTCGGAGATGAAATGAGGCTGCAGGGGGACTTCAAGCCAGTGCTGTTATAGTGTTAATGATGGGAGCAAAATAGATGTTGACAGCCATGTTGTCCTGGTCCTTTGAGGAGGGCCAGGGCTGCTGTCTGTTCATGTTCCAATATCATTTCACACTCCTTCATTCTGCTTATTGCCCCATTGCTCGTTATCCACAAGGTTCCCACTCAGAGTGCTAACGAATGACAGCACTGGTTTTGATTACCACATTGAGGTCCCCGTGCTTCCTGTTTTTTGTTTTTTTGTTTTTTTTTTTGCCCGTTTCCAACCAAGCCGCAAACTCCCCTCTCCAGCTTCACAACTTGTTATAAAAATGTGGTGTTGGGGAGAGTGGATTCAGTGTTGAGAGCCCATCGCGGAGCGTCTCAGAGGAAAGGGAACCATTAATAGCATCCCCATCTCTGTCCATTTGCGCCTACCGAATTTGTTTTCTCTCCTCCTCCTGCATTCCCCACTCACACTCAGCAATTCTGTAACATGCTGAAATGCCCTTAGTTAACTTGCAGCAAAAATGGGTTTTGCATTGCCCCTTGTCAGTATTTGAATGTTGCCTGAAGTAGACACCACAGCTACATCAAACGGATTAAACTGCATGTTTCTGCAACCCGATAAAGGATGTTCAGACATCAGAGCGCTTCATGTTCTGCAAGTACTGATGACGCTCTCCTCTGTAATAAGAAGAAAAGGAGTGATTCATTTGGTTTTAATAGGTCATAGTATTGATTGTTGTTTGAACCTGTGAGTCAGAGTTGGAAAGCTTCAAGACCAGACCCGTTTTCTCCCCCGTGTGTGTCACAGGTTTGATCAAAACTCGGAAGATTTAATAGCATTAGTATCATCCTGCCACATGATCTAGAGGGCATGTCTGAGACAACAGCAGGCGGCCATGTGCAATTATGAAGATTTTCTTGTCCATCTCAGCAATACCGGGAATCGAGTGGGCGGTATGTTTCTACTAATTTGATTGCCTTAATCGATTAGTTTCACCTCTCAACTTGCCAAAAGGCATCGCAAGTTTTCATGCACGGCCAGCAAAAATGAACAAACTGCTTGTTTCAATAACCAGGTCAGATTTTTGGAGGAGACGCTGTGCAAGATAACTTAGGAATCAAAGCCATGCAATGTAGGAAGAAAAAAAAAAAACGACTGCTATGGGCTGCAGCTCTGCCTAAATGCACTGAAAATGAAATAGTCACAGTACAGTCGTCTCTTTATTTAACTCTAAAATGTGATAAATTGACAGTATGTGTGTGAACCTCTATAGTAATGCATGGAGAGATTAATTAACAAATGTATGAAGGGCACCATACAAGTACCAACATGCAATATATGAACATGACTCATAACTCTTATTTCCTTAAAATCAAATTTGTACAGATCTTCCCAGTAGTGACCAGACCTGCTTATGTCTTTTTTAAAATTGATTTTTAAAGCCCATTAATTGAAGGAGGCCAATTTCCAGCTCTCCTTTGCTCGCTAATGATGTCGCAGGTGCATTTAAACACAAGGAACCTCCCACTCCATTAAAAGCCATTAGCCAAAGCGACGAGGAACCTAATGTGTTTGCAAATTTTGTATAAAAACGGCTAAACAAAAAAAAGAGACGGATTCTGCTGTTAAACTTCAGGAGTGCGGAGGTGGCTCCGGTGGACTTTGGTACAATGCAACCTAACAATACAAGCAAAAGAAACAAGAATGATGCTTTCTCCATAAGCGCAAAGGAGTTATTTAAAAGAATAAAAGATTCAGAGCTGTCAGAGACTGTAATTTATTCCCACTCTAAATGGAGACCGAGCATGTACATGGTTATTAGTCATTCAATTGGGCAGAGTTAAGGGCCAGTGCTGGGGTTGATTATCTTTTCAGAGCTCCCTCTTTTATGACACCGACCTCAGGAATAGTTTAGTCCTGCAAACTGTATCACACCCTCACAATTTGCTGTGATACTCATAGTTCCCTGGACGGGCAGGATCCATTATTCAGCAGTATACATACCCTCTAATTTAAAATCCTCTTATAGGCTGGTGTAATATTTTACATTAGTCTGAGAAGAGAAATAGATGACTTGATTCTTATATGCAATATCGGCACCCATTTTTAATATGGCTTAATTACTGTATTGTAATGTCAGAACAAATTTGCTATATTTATATTTAATGTACGATCCTGTGAACAAATGCTTCCTCAAGTTAATCTAAATTTAATTTGTAATCAAACCTCCTGAAAAGAGGCAGCTTTAAATGACTGTTCTAAACTTTATGTTACAGCAAACCCTTAATCACAACACTTTTATCACAGCTTCACTATCAGCTTTACGTCTCGCAAGATTACTTCGTAAAACAAAATGTCCTCAGCAAAAACAACACAGTACCGCTGCGTATGTATTATTTTTGAACATAACCCAGCTGCACTTTCCTTCAGCGGCACTGGGATCACAATCTTAATCCCATGCGTCAATAAGTATCAACTTCATCCACAGTATCTGTAGTGCTTAGGTTTCCTCTTTCCTCCAGTCAGCATGGGGGCCTATAGACAATTCCCAGAATACACTGGGATCATGTGGACATTCCCTTTTTGGTTTTTTTTTCCTACAAACCTTTTAAATTCTCCATTCCTCTGTGCCGAAAGACTCAGACTTAAAAGCTGGGAAGTATTCCGGTAATGTGCTGCATTGATTTTTTTCTAGCCATCCCTGTTGTAGCCCCGATGTCTTCAGTCCTTCCAGTAATATAACACGATGAATAAAGGAAAGCATAAAGGATTGAAGTTTAATTCTATAACACAGCATTTCAGATTTAAAGCTTTTCTCCTGTGCTGTGAGAATTGATCTATCCTGCGAAACTAAACAACTGCGACTGCAATTTATTTATTTTTTTATTTTACACAAATGAGGACTGACCTGCTTACATAGTAATAAGCAGGCTCAGGAGCAGGTAAACAGTGTTTTGACTTTGATGATGGGGCATACAGTAAAACACTGCTGAGCGCTGCAGAGTTTCCTTTCAATGTCCATTAGGGCTGAAAACCAACTGCTGCAAACAGTGTCAAGTTAACCTTTTATTATCCCCAAAAGTAAAGGTTATGTTCACTACATTATTAGACAAAGAAAAGAAAAAAAACATCCATCCATACTTGATTCATATTCATGTTTGTTTTGTTCCTTTGCTATTTTGTCTCCACTCTAATACTCTCTTACATAAATCTATAAGCCAAGTCACCTCTGAGGAAGTAAATGCCACATCATGCCTTTTCCCTTTGCAGTTTGGTATATTTTCTCCAATATCAGCTCAATTTAATCACCAATAAAGCTGATCCATGTTACTGCTATTTCCTTCTGATGCCCTTTAGAGGTTGCAGACAACCATCTGTGTTTGTTTCATAACAACATCATCATTAATCCTGCCTCTTTAGCATTGTGAACACTTGAAATAAGTGATATGTGGAATGTGGATTAATGGTGATCTGGACCTCCGGGTTACTGAAAGCTTAAACAAAGTAAACTCCCCATCCTACCTTACGATACACATGTGCACTTACAGTTATGTTTGACAAATAATGTACCATAAATAGCATATCCTTGCCATTTTGACCACCCTTTGCCATTGCAAGTGTATGGCAAAGGTTACACTCTATTTTTTGGCTGTAATAACAATGTTGGGCCAAAAATGTACCCAAGACTGATAATTCCTGCTGCTAGAGCCATTAGTATCCCTGATAACGTTGAGATTTATGGCATCTTCCTCCCCCAAAAAGTCAGGGTTAGGTTCGAACTAACAAGTGGGAATCATTAGTGCAGGACATGATCTCTCGCCTCTCGCCCACAAACACTTCCAGTCGAGTTCTTCGGAGCGCTCGGCCAAGCCGGAGGCATCGATGCCGGCCAGTTTAACTCCGGCTTTCCTCAGCGCTATTTTACTTCCTTTTTTTCTCTGATCTACTGTAAATTATTCCTGTCATGTACTTGCCGTAGCGAGTGCCCCTCACACAAAGAGCCCACACTGTAATTCTCAAACAAATAAATCATTTCCATTACTGTATAATCATCCGCGAGGGTGGAGCAGGTTTGAGACGGCACCAAACTGCTCGTATTGCATTCGGCTTGATTGCGCGAGCACTCTGACCCCCCCCTACTCATGTGACGTATAATTAGCTCAAGTGCTATAAGCACCAATGCTGACCTAAGTGAGACCCCGTTCTGCATACGTTTTTATTATTTCTTCACAAGGCAGAAGGTTACATTGGTGCACATGCTGCTCTCGTGGCCTCCTTATATGATTATCTTTTCTTGTGCATGCAGGCCTGTAATTAATCCTCAAAGTTTCAAACGCATGTCTCAATGCGTGTTACATCTGTTGAATCCTGCCTAAGTCGAACGTTAAAACTTTTCAACGACTACGTTCTTTGGCTGCATATTTTATGTCTATAAAGTTCGTTCTCTTCAACAGGATTTACAAAAGCACCCGTCAAAGACAATGGAAACAGAAGATAAAATGTTGGCCCTGTCTAAAACAATTAAGCTAACAGAGCTATCGCCGTGCAAAATGAAGCAAAAATATGTGAAGAGAGGAGACTTTTGTCACAATATGCAAATTATTTAGACTATAAACACATAGGGAAGAGAATAAGTTCAGACCTGTTAGTCTTTGTTCTGTATTTAAATGTTCTGGTTGCGCTCATCCAGGCCCACGGGCGACAAACAGTGTACAATAAAATGCAGCTTTAACTGTGAGATGTGAAATTTAAAATATCTCTGCAGACACTGGCACGCCATCGTTCTTAAAATGTTGTTGCATCATTGTGATACAGCAGCAATTAATGCAGATGACATATGAGGCACGTCTGGGTTCTTTTCCAGACGTACGATAACTTAATTCAAAATCACATTGACATTTGTAACAATGGGGAAAAAAATGGTACAGAGCCTCACTCAACAGTATGTTAGCTGTTATATGTTTGCTGTCCTTAACAAAGCGTGTTTTCAATTGGCCCGAGTTAAACATCACGGCTCACTAAAGACCAGCTACAGCTCATGATAACATCAGGATGAAGGCGTTTTTGGATAAGTTTTCAGCTAAAAAGTCAGTACATTGGAGCTGATACCGATATTTTTGTTTAACAAGAGTTTAACAAATCAAAGCATATTCTGGCCGATAGTAATTCTAACATAAACAATTGTCTTGATACAGATCCCTTAGATTTTTTTTCTCTGGTCATATACAAATTAAGGAATTACGAGGAGGAGAAAAACTATAAAGGAAGTGATGTCAAAGTCTCTCCTGTCTATTTTACGTGTTTTGCTGATGCTTTTGCTTACTTAAAATGGCAGGTTAATGCTATGCGACTTGTGTTGTGAACTACCTATTTCTGTACACTATATTCACACTAAGAAATCAAATTTAAGTTCACATAGGACAGCCACTGGAAAACTACTGATGCTTGTTTTTGCTGCTGCTGGCTGCTGCTGCGTTAACTCGCTTTCCCCTCTCTTTTTTTTTTTTTGTCCAATTTTAACTCTGCAGCCAGTGCACTTCAAGCAGGAGATCTCTTGCGTGGGCAATTCAATGCTGACAAGATAAGGCGGGAAATCTCACAAAGCGTTGCTCCTGCGCATCATCAACTATGATAAAACACGCTGTTCTGCTGCTGATTGTCAACCCTCCTACGGATCTCAGCCTCTTACACTTGCTGGGAGTAATTTACATTCAGTAGCCCGATAATTGGAGACCACTGAATGCTCACAAAGCCTCTGCGTGAGCATGTTGGCTGAACCCAAAAATAGGATGTACAACTTGCTTGAGATATGCCTCAGAATGATGCCATTATCCAAGACTGAAATGAACTGATCTCATCTAATGTCTCACATATTTCACCGAATGCTAGTTGGATTTCCTGTTCTTTTAAATATGAGTAGACCAATTGGTTGGCGCTGACAATACGTGCTATCTGTTCGCTACGAAGGGCAGCAGGTGAAATGAGAGTACAGACCTGTGAAGTTGACATTGCGGATGTACTTGAGCAGCAGTGTGCCGTTGATGGTGTCCATCTTGGAGCAGAGGCCCACTTTTCCTGGGCAGAGATCTTTGTGCATGTTGTGCAGAGCGTGAGCCATGGCGTAAATTGCGTCGATCACAAACTGAACCTTGCCCTCCTGCTCGTAGGACGAATCCTTCCCGATCCGCTCGTGGTCTGAAAGGAAACATTAAGAACATGGAGAACTTGTGAAAATGATGCCGCACGTGGGACTCGCTTGATCACCGATTTAGTTTGACTTCTCATCCCTTCCAATCCCACGCTGCGTTTTAGTAGTCGCTGCAATCATGACAGACAATCAGGACTAAAATATTTGAATGACATAATATTCGGAACAAAGGAGCTGCTCCACAATCAATCAAAAATGTAAGAACTAAACAATGATTGCTAGATGTGTAAAATCAAGCAAATGATAGCCTTTCATGAGGCTTGATTACTCAATTGTGAATCCACCTTTTTTTTTTCAACGTATTTTAATTTATTTAGAGATTGGCGCTCAATTGTGCACGTTAACCGCAAATTACATGCTAGTTCTGCGAGACGTCAATCACACAAGGTCCAAAACGGTCCTGTGTGCAGCCTTTCTCATTATGGCCTGTCAATCAGATTAGTGATTAGACCCACTCAGGACTATTCTTTTAGTGTCATATATCCTGATCTGCCTTTCTGCCTGCAACTAACAGCCTTTGCACTGCGTAAGCAAAATCTTTAGAAAAATATTTAAAATTTTGTTAACAGCAAAAAAGGTTCCTCAATACAAGCACAATTTGAAAATGTGTTTCGTCGAGTTAGGGAACCGATACAGCTTTCAGGTCTCGTGTGTTCATGTTTATGCCCCGCAAAGTCACGTGCCACCTCACATCCATTAATCAAGAGCGCGGAGTGTGATAGAGTGGTAGAGGAGGAGTGGAAGACACAGCAAGACAGGCCTAATCATTCTTCAGTATTAATGTAATTAGTTATGACAGGTGTATATTAATCATAGCTGGGGTTGTTCTAAAGCTTTGAAAATGTGTTAACCATCAAACGAGGTTTCAATTAGCAGCTTGATCCTTTTATTAGCCAACGCCCTGTCACAGAGGTTAAACGTGGAGCGACAGCGGGACACTGTTACTGCTTTAAGTAATACGCGCCAGCAGCTAGAGGTGACTGGAAAGAAACTGCAAAAATGTAAAAAGTAGCAACTTGAGTTAAGATATGCCCTTTTCCAACTTGCACGTCTTTACGTTAACGTGGTGGTGATTAAAAATGTATGTAAATGGGGTTGAGGGGTTCATTTAATTTTGCAACAGAAGTTTGTATAAACAAAATCTGAGTTGCAAAACAAGTTCGTATATATATAAATCGCCCCTTTATGTGACTCCCACAAAGAACTGAGATAGAGCAAACAAAATAAACTATTAATATTGGTGGAGTGCGGAGGATGGAGTCTCGCAGCCAGAGGAAGGAAGGCTGCTCTGGAGTCTGGTGAGATGGCAGCGGACACTTCTGCATCACTTGCCAGATGGAAGCAGGGCAAACAGGCAAATCCCGATGGCAATCTTACCAAATGATGATGCATCTCATCATCTCTAATTCACAAATAAGCTGGTATCGGTTTGATAAACTATATGAAACGCTGTGGAAGAGCCAGTTTCAAGTTGCTGAACAGATTCTTCTCATGTCAAATCAGTAAAAGTATTTTTCCTCTTGTGTGACCGGGGCAAAAAACATTATATAACCAACAATCTGCCCTGTATTTTCTCCCCTTGCTTTTCACTGTTTATTCCAAATCTATGCATACAGCATGCGAGTTAATTGGAATAAAATGGAAGCTTCCAACTTAAGGTCCTGTCATTCGGTGCTTGTGAGTTATCTGACTTTATTAAACAGGCAGCAACATTTGCTCTCTAATAACATTATGAAATAATGAAATTGATTTATTATCATTATCCAAATATATCAGGGGAATCGCTGGGAGGATCAGGGGAGGGGGGAGGGGCAAATGTGCCCCTCGCGCTCACGACGAGGGTCATTAATCAAGGCTTCAACAGCAAAATCAGTTTTAAAACCCATCAGCGATGCGGGCTGTGAGGGGACGGCGAACCGTCTTCTTCCTTGCCGCCATAACATTGTTAACTCACAGCCTAACGTGAGCAGACACCGCAGTCTGAATGACAAAAAAAAAAATCGATGTGTTTATATATCACCTGCATCGCAGTTGCTTGTCTGCTAATTATTTATTTATTTAACTATTAAAACAGCTGAGTTGTGGGCCTGTTAATAACTACCTTAATGCTATGCTGTAATTTTACAAAAAGTTACCTCTGCTGTATGCAAGTTTAATTGAGTTCACTTATTTTTCTGTTTTTTTAATTAACTTTTCACACTCAAAATAACCAGAATGCGAGCTGATAAGCAGAACAGGAACGGGACACTCTCTCAACCTCACACTTCTCTCGCAGGTTTCAGCGCTGGTGCAGCTGTGATGAGGAAGGCTGAGTAAATATAGACACTCCACACGTGCTCTGCTTTAACTCGCCTCCTTTATGCTAGTGCATTAAAATCTAAATTCATACAATCTGTGTTTTATTTCACTGAATGTGACGGTAAGCATTCAGGTTTTTTTTTTTAAATGAAAAAATTTGAATTACAAAGCATCACAAGAGAATACCCCTTGGAAATATGACATATTTTTGTCATAAACTGGGAAGATGAGTGATTGTTGAAGTCACGGTTAACATTTGACACTCTTTTTATTCTTCGTGACAAAGTCTCAAGAGCTTATTAAAGTCAAACCAAGAAAACACTGACACCCTGTAATAGAGGCTCATTTGCATCTGGTCTGTGTCAGTTTGTTTCCTCGTGCTTTGAAGGTTGATGCTTTTTTAGAATAATTAAATCTGCTCTGCTCAGCTTGGGGGGAAAAAATGTTTGGAAATGGAGTAATTTGTATTACAGCATCAAAGAATCTCAATCAAATCACCATCAAAGAATGACTTGAAAGTCTCAGTAAAAGATGTCAGTAACACATGAACAAAAGTGACCATAATCAATGGTTGCGCTGTAAAAAAAAAAAAAAAAGGCCTCGCTGTGCTTTTGCAGACTTCTTCCTAATTTCTTAAGATTACATTTTGTAAAAATCGTACATAAATATATAATTCAAATGATCTGCTTACTGTCATCCAGAGGGAGGGGCAGGGTTTGAGTTTTTGTGCCATTGCTTTCGATTAAGGTTAACTTCCGTATCACTCAGCAAGCGCCTGGCCTTTTCACTGTCTAATTCACAAGTTTGAGGCAGGATGAGCGCGACACACGGCGTTGAACAAAAAAAAAAGTCTTGAAAAGGTTGATAGAGTCAAATCATGTTTTCTTTCGCGTGCCTTGTAAGACGTCTGTGCCAGCCATTTCTTATCTCAACAAGGGACACTTCATTTCAACAAGAACCAGCTCGAAACAGATGAACGGTTTTTGTTTGTCTTGTTGTTATTATCTATATGCTCCCCCAGTATTTGCTCGCGCCGAAGAGGCAATTTAACATCAGTGACAAGGCTCCGAATGTTTAAGGAGCTTGAATATCACCAGTTCTTCTATAAATGTGTGCTGCAGGCAAAGTGAAGCTTGGATAGGCAGTCTGTCTCTGTTTGTGGCTGTCACTGCCTCTCTTAATTTCTCTCTCTCTCTCTCACTCTCTTTTGCACATAAAGATACAAAGACATTTGGCTCATTAATTACAAGATGTCTCAGGGGTTTGCTCTGCTGGCAAACAGTCAAAAGGTCCTGCATAAAGTTTGCAGGGCTTAGGTTTTCTCTAATGCTCCAGTTTCTGCCCACAGACATGCAGGTCAGGCAGACCAGCGGCTCCTGACCTTTTTGGCCTTGGACCCATTAAAAAGAGGAAATATGTGCTCGTGATTCCAAGTCGAAGGCTATGACCTCATATGCTGTTGGGGTTTTAAAGCATTTTTATGTGTGCAAATAGTGTTTTTTAAACTTTATTATCATTTCAATCATTGTGCGACTCTTGGATTTCAGTTTGGCAACCATTTAAGCAGATTGTGATTTATATGTTGATGATATATGAGTGTATAAGGAGAGGGTTACCCAAAGCTTTTTCTTTTATCCCCTGCCCCTTTTTCTGGAAGGAAGTAACAAGATGATTTTATTCTACTGATAATGAGGCTCTATTGAGCATCATGTTGCCAACACCCCTGTGGGCCGATGCCAAATATACACCCAGTAAATTCTACAGCAGTGAGAGTGAGAATTAACCTGCTGTAGAGAGCTGACAAACATTACATTAAAAAATAGCTGGTACTGACACATTCTTCAATGTAGGTCTATCACCTGTAAACATTAGCCAAATGAGAAACGGCA
Organism: Amniataba percoides; assembly: GCA_037176925.1. Taxonomy (NCBI): domain Eukaryota; kingdom Metazoa; phylum Chordata; class Actinopteri; order Centrarchiformes; family Terapontidae; genus Amniataba; species Amniataba percoides. Next base: position 13,420,567 of record JBAJHX010000041.1, read on the forward strand.
ACATTTTAAAAAACAGAATTAAACTACTGAACTTATTTGGAATAATTTATTATGAGTGAGCATTGTGGAAAGCCCATATTTGACAGCAATATTATTCAAAATAGATTCCTTTTTATATGTCATTAAATATCGCTGCAGATGATCTTTTAAAGTAGATTTAAAAAAAAGTCTGGTCCCCACCCCCAGTGATTTAAGTTTTTGTTTTCGACTATACTTTCGACAGGTGTTTGCATTAGCTGAGTAGAGATACAACCGCAGATCTCTCTGATCTTACCGCAGATTCATAAATCTTTAATAAAATAGCATCTTTGATCATCCTTCCACAAAACTTGGAAGAAATTCGCATCCATGTTTAGACACATACTGTACGTTTGAAGAGCTTATTCCTCTCAAACGTGGCTTCGTCTGCTGATGGATGTAGAGAAAGCACAGCACTGTTAAAATGTGCTGCGGGAAGGTTAGTCAGAAGTTCAAACAAGCATTGATGTGAATGAAGATGGAACCTTGCGTCTGTATCTTTTTATCAGCGCTCCAGGAGTTTTCATCAAGACAGACCTTGAGATTTTGAAAGAACACAATGATCCGGAAAGCTCCAGGTCACAGTGTATGCTCTTAATCGCAATATTTTTGAATGGAGGCAAATTGTTTCTTTTTACCTCCCTTTTATTTGAGGTAGAGGGGCACAAAAAAGTAATTTTATTACTTGTGCACACCGTGATTTCTTTTTTTGTGATGCTGAAAATTATAGGCTATCTGTGGAACTAATGTACTTAGATGACAGAGCAGACTGGATGGTTCTCTCTTTGGGGAGTTCATGTTGACATAGTGGGTCACTTTGGGAGTTTGGGAGATGGTGTAACGAGCGACAGTTCCGAATAAAACAGGTCATAGTGTGGACCATTTAATATACAGTCCTTTTCCCTGGATACAGGCCACGTTTGATATATTGTCATTCGTAAAGCTGAAGTTATTTGTTGATTGATCAACAAATCTATCAGAAACAAGAGTAAGAAATGCCAAATATTTTATGCTCCCAGCTTCTTCGAATATCTTTGTCTTACATAAAATATCACTAGCTATCCCCTTGACTTGTTGGGGGAATAAAATAGTCTGTTTTAAGCATTAATAGATTAATCCATTACAAAAATGATAATTAATTGCAGCCCTTGACTTGTTTATTATTATTATTAATTATTAGATACTGTGTATCAGATTTTCAGTCACATCATTAAATGTAGTCATTTTTACCATCAGCAATAGCCTTTTTACACGGTGCTGATGTCAGGTTGATGTCCACCTTTGGTCACGCAGACGTTTTTGGCATGAAAGTTTCCAAAATGGTCCCCTAATGTGGCCTCAGTGAGGGGCTTGACAAACGTTGGCTGACAACCATTAGAAACCCCTCCCATTTCCTTATTCTAATTAAGAAGATTGGGTATCATCACCCAAGGGACGAAAATAGACGGCGGTGCTTGACAGCGCTTGTCATCGCAGCTTCCAAAGACACGGTCGGTCAGACGAAGTGAACTCATTGTTTCAGCTGTAAGCAGTGGATAGCAAATGAGCTCCTCTTGCTCTAACCTCCTTTTAAACATTAATTAATTATAGGAGATGTCTAGGTAGGAGATTGGGGGTCTTCCTTATTACTATCATACATAGTGATCATCCAAAAACCGCTGTAGGTCAATCATTATTCGTCTACAGTGAGGAAAGCGTCTCTTTGCTGTTGCTCGGCTTATCATTTGAACCTTGACATTTGCGTTATGCCCAAAGAGAGGCAACGAGGTGTCGAACGTTGCTAATTTGCCCGCAGTGTCCTTGATGTTTTCTGTGAGCGGTGGACATCAGACAATCGAGCAGGCGTGCGCTTGTGTATGGGCAGCCTTGATGACTCATGTCTGCGGGGAAGCAAAGCAACAGAGTGAATCAAGCCAGTGTGCGACGCTCACACTGTGCACCTCAACGTGTGCCGAAATGACGTCAGCATGAAGCCTCGCACCTGCAGAGGCTGTCATCTTTGCCAGCAGCCCAGTCAGACATAAAACTTTAATTATAGGAAATGTTGAGACTGTTGGCTGGTTTGTTTTGCGAAATGTATCTGTGCTGCATTGCACGTGTCTAATAAATTTTTATATTTTAGGATGCAAAGATGTGAACGATGCTTTTGGAGACATTAGCGGTAGACGAGTAAAGCACCGCACAATCGTGCCTTTACTCAGCAGCACTTCCAACGAGCCAGATTTGAGGACCGGAGTTTGTCTGCTCACCCCAGAGCAATTATGATTCATGTGTCAGCCCTGCTCATTACTGCCCAATGCAACCGTGATGAGAAAGGAGAATCTCATGCCATGTTACTGTGTCTTTCTACTGTTACCAATTTGTCTCCCTTTTCACAAGTTCTCGTCTGTATCAGCCAATTCTTGTTCATTCTGCTCTGCAAAACAGGATCATATTTTATGGGTCATTGGCGTGAAATAGTGTCATGCACAGTGAATAATCTGAGCACATCGGATGGCAGATTTGTGCATCGTACACAGCAATCAGTTTTTATTTAAAGCAGTGGGAAGGTAAACTTGTGCTTGTGTATCCTATCCTATGTTAGTTGATTCTGTAACCAGGAATTTCTATTGTTTAGCTTATTCTGATCTAGATACAAAAAAACATGCAGCAACCGGACGTGAATTATACATTGCACTCTGTTGTTTTTTCTTTGCTGTCTGAGTCAAACACACTTTAATGTCTAAGTCCTGGAAAATGACCTGTTACTGCCCCCCAGTTATGGTGCATAAATCAGTTGCCAGTGACTTGTATTGTGCGATTAAAAGCTTTGATATTACACAAATAGAATAATTACATGCCCACTGGATCATGTTAGTACTTAATATCATTTTGCAGTCCCTGGTGGTTGATTACAGTCCTTCACAGATTTTTCAAGAAAAAATGTATTCCTTTCTACTTTATAAGTGTGTTATTTAAAAAAAAAGTTGACATTGAGTAGGCTACATTATTAAAGGACCAGTGTGTAGGATTTGTTGTAAAATAAAATATTCATAATGGTGTTTTCATTCATTGATAATTATCTAAAACTAAGAATTTTTCATTTGCTTGTTTAAATAAGCCTTTCCATGGAGCCCACCATTTCTTCCACAGTAGCCCAGAGCAGACAAATCAAACACACTTTTTCCTCTAACAGCTTGTAATTTGATATATCATAATTTGTCTATACGCTACAGTAGTGACTAAGACACAACAGGAATTGGGGACAGGAAATTGATTTGTTTACTAAAGGGAACAGTAGGGAGGCTAGTGATAATACTTGCAAAAGGCACTGAGGAACATGACAATACCTCTCGCTTGTAGAAATTTACCGTGCCCCAGAGGCTACTCAGAGAGAAAAATGGGCCTGCAGCAATTTAGCTCAAGAGCAGCCACCATGACAACTGATAAATACAGAAATCCTTTAAGAGTATGTGCTGAAGCCTGAAACCTGCGTGGATCATTGAAAAGCGCCTCTCTCTTTTGCCAAGGGACACACTGTTGTTAAGAGGTGACAATTAAATCTCAGCTTAATTGTTTAGCTGTGCCTGCTCATCTATGGTACCAATTTAGTGCGTCTCCTATGGTATTCTGTGACATTTTGAGGTTGCAGTGTCCTACATCAGCTGGTTTGTGAAAGCCAAATCTAATAATTCCAGTAATTTCAGAAAGAAAACATTCCTATAGAGCTTCTGTACCATCTGTTCTGCACATCGCGCTGTTCGGACGTCTTTATAGTGCCACATCATGTCTATAAGCTTTTTTTTTTTTTTTTGTCACCTCCAACTATACTAATCCATCCTCTTTACAAAGATCACACAAAGAATGAAGGGCAGCTTATGCAACATCTGTACACAGAGAGATTGATTTTTTCTTTCCCTTTCAGAGATGTGAACATCATTCAGGTTATTAACTCTCAAACTAGGATGATGACTTTCCTCTAGTCAACATCGGTATCCGTTACGTTCATCCATATTAATAATCACCATTTTATCTCAACAGCAACACAATTAGAGAATTGATGTTTCAAATATTGAAATTTGTAGTGTTTGAACTTAGAGATGGCTTTTTCTCATATTCAATTAACTTTATTCCCTGTGCTTTTCTCTGACATAAGCATGTCCTAAACAGTTTTCCTCCTCTGTGGGACTGCCATGTTGCTTTCCCGACATACCTGATGAAAAGTCCAACAGACTGGAATGTCATCAATAAATATTTCAGGAGTAAGTGAGACAGTGAGCGGGAGTTTTTCTTCTTCTTCTTTTTGGATTCAAATGTCTACTCTGTCTCGGAGATCAACAGCACACAACAGTTGGTGAAAGCGCCGCTATTTACTCTTCTAAACGCTATCGCACGAGCGCTTTGATAAGTGGAAATGTCCTCCTCTAGACATTTGTTTAGAGTGATGCATATAGTGAGTGATGTTTTAAATGTATCTGTAGGCGGTGTAGGTTTCGGTGCCGTTCTCCAGCATAGAGATGGATATATGAGGAACTGAAACATTACAGACGCCGGCTTTAGAATCTTGCCGGCCTGGACTACTTGAGATGCAGCGTAGCACTACATACTGGGATGGGAGACAGGCCTGGAGAGCCTACTGATTTTAACGACCTGAAAGCTTGTTTCTAATGGGCTGATTGGATTTACTATTGATTATGCTTTCAGCGCATGTGGTGGCATAGTTTTGTGATTGCTATTGTCGCCCACTGCAAATTGAACTAGCCAACGGACGAATAATGAGAACATTACAACATTTCTCACGGGCAAAATTAGAGATTCGCATTCACTTATCCACGCCATGACATTTTACGTAAATTAGGGGAGCGTTATTGTTTTGTCCCCGATGACAAATACATTTACCTATGCATACCAAGTACATACGCACACACACACACACACACACACACACACACACACACACACACACACACACACACACACACACACACACA
>JBAJHX010000041.1:13436862-13466910 GCA_037176925.1 Amniataba percoides
TCAGACTGTGGGAGACATAGTGTCATAAAAATGGTTGTTCAGTATGTTGAAACACTGTCACTGCTAATGACAGCAGCCCTTTTTTTGACTACCATGACATCACATTAGAAACTGTGATTTCAACCCAGTGGTGTAAGCACAAATTATTTGTCTGCGTCGGCAAGAACTTAAGAAATCCAACACTGTCCTATTTTTCAGCAGCTGTTAAGTTTTCCACTCTTTTAGCTGCAAAGGTTTCTTTTTTTGGTCCAAATGTGGCAATTTGACCCGAGGATACAAGCTTCATATGCAGAGATGTTTGTTAATGTGTTTTATGTTCTTCAGGAGAGAATAGTAACTGAATGTCATTGACCAGAATTCAGCGGTGTCGCCGGAGAGCATGTTGTCTATTCAGTTCCCAGATCTTGAATAATAATACAAAAAAAGACACATGACAACAGGTTCTGGGGCAACTATAAATTAGATTTCAAAATGACTGAATGACATTTTCCCTCTCAGTGCAAATGATTTATAAATCAAAGACAGGCCTCTAAGCACTGTGAAATGAGCTTTTCTGCACTGTGGTAAAATGACTCACCTGACAACCATGGGACTTTCCTCTTACCAAGGCAAATCCACATAGCAAAGCTCTTAAGATGAAAATGTTGTTAAACCTTAGCTGAGGAGTTTAAAGTATATACTGCCTCCTCTCATGAGGCTAAGAAAACATTAACGTTGGCCTCCAATCATGTGTGGGCACGAGTGAGGAGTGCGCTGCGGTGGGCCTTGAGGTGCATAGTGTCACATTGTCAAAGAACGTCTGCAAACTTCCCCGCAACCGCATGTGATGTTTGGCTGTCAGGGTCGATATGTTACCTTCAGTAGGTAGCATACATTTCTGACAGCAGATGAGTGAACCACCAGTTGACGTTGTGAATATAAATTGCTTTTTTGTTTTGTTTTGGTGTTTTTTTCCCCCCATCCCCCCCCGTGCATCACAGTAGTTTCTTTATCAGTGCTTCATCCGTGATTAATAGCTTCTTGGCTTTGGTGGCATCCTTCATCGTGACCTGCTGATACTGCCGGCAGCAAGTTCTGTGTGGTCACAGACAAAAAGCAGTATCCGTGGTTTTTTTTTTTTTACTGTTCTTGCAAATGTTTACTTGGCTGTACATGGCTTTCCTTGTTTTGATGCCAGTAACTGTAGGAGTACTTGTACTTTTACTGGATTTTCTTTGTGTGGCTCATATTCCCCTATAACAGTCTATAAATTAAATAGTCAAAGTGTTTTAGATGTTGAGTGTTTTAGAAAAAATGCTCAAGAGTAGATCTGCAACAACTGAGAAAAAACAAAAATGCCCCAGTTTTGTACAAGTTTTGACTAATTGATGCTTTTCTTTATCATGCATAATAGTTAACAGCTGAGTTTCTGATTGTTGGTTATATAAAATAAACATTTTGAAGCTGTCACCTTGTGTAAAAATGTAACGTTTGTTTCCCCGTCTTACTTTTTTGACAAAATGATTAATGGATTAAAAACCAGATTAAAAGCTTTTCTCAAAGTAATTGATTTCAAGTATTTGTCAAGTACACAGTGTGTAACCAATGCGTCTCCAAAATGTGCTGCAGCATCAGACTGCACCGAGGTTCACAGCTTCCCCGGTAAGCTGCAGCACAATCCAACTACCTGAAGGTTCATCCATTTTGTGATAAAGTGTCTTCACCTTTAATATTGCCTCTGGCAGGCCCCAGGACAGCCCTCTGTAGAGGCCAGACCGGGCTTGCCAGGCATACAACTTCTCCAAGATACAGTAATGAACAAACCTCAGATGGATACTCCCTGTTGTTAAATTGCTACTCTGCCAAAATAGTGCTTTAAAAGCTTCTGGCCTCAAAGCGGACAGGGTTAAATATTTCCAAGAGCAACTGAAATTTCTTCAGTAAATCACGTCTTAATTCTTTAGCTGACACACGCGCATTTCACTTGCACATTAGCCAACCTCCTAATCACTCGCAACCGATAAAATTGTGTGAACTGCTAAAATGTCAACCCAATATTTAACACAAACAAAGGATCAGGTAGAATAACCGTGAAACTTTAAGCTAGATAAACCAAACTCGCAGATTAGATTTTTGTCCTCGGAGTGGAAAGTTTGGGATATTCTGTCATGCGGCGCTGGCATGTCTCTGTGACATGATGCAGATAAAGCACATTATGCAAATAGCAGATCTGTGTGTGTGAGTCTTGACAATCGTTCTCTCTCTCTGCACACCTGCAGCTAAAACCCTTCATTGATTTTCAAACTGTCTGAGGAACCAACTTCCAGGTGGTTGAGAGGAACATAAAGCAACCCCTGGGAGTGTACCTGTGACAGTTTTAAAGATATGCAACCATTTGCGAAATACTGCAAACTGCTAATCAAACAAGGTGATGAACAGCGGGAAAAATAGAGAAGTAATACATGGGCAGAGCAGCATAGCAATGTAACTAAAAAGGGGGATTAAAAAGAAGAGAAAATCCAATCAAAGTATTACTGTCTGGGTTGAGTACCTGGCTCATATGTCTGCTTTTGTTTTGATACACATTACTTCGCTAGTTTCTGTTGCTGCATCAATAATATGTAGCCGTTCAACACATGCGGCACATCTTCCCATGTCGCCCGTCGCTCTGCCTGGTGTGTCTTGCCGCCGGATGACCGTGCAGAAGCGTGAATAATGTCAGCGGGTGAACGAGAGCCGGGGTAATACCGAGGATACAGGTGGTTGCACAAAGCAAATTCGCCCGACGTCTCTTTTAACCCCCAGAAGCTCAACACAGCATTCATCAGGACTCAATGAGGCCTGAAGCAGGAGGAGCAGCTGTCTGAGCCCTGACAGGGATTTCCTGTGTTTGACATGTTGAGCCAAGGGGACATGAACTCCTGCCTTCCTTCTTCTCGTCCTTCCTTTCTTTACCTTCCTCTCTCTCTCTCTTGCACAAAGTATAATTAGAATAAGAAAGTCCATTAGACAGCAGATACCGCTGGAGCTACAGATTTGCATAATGCTAACACCTTATTTATTGAGTTGTTGCTAATTCTTTTCATCGTGGCAGAATGAGGCTTTAAACATGAAATCCATTAATTACAAAGACTATAGTGCTTTGTCTTGATTATTGTAATATCTTAATAGCTACGTAGTATCATAAGCTCACAAGGCACATTTACATAATAAGTAATGCCCTGTTTGTGTTGCTTATACAAAAGCATTTAAAATTATTGCTGAAAACTCTTCTTCAGACAATATTTCTCACCCGACATTTCAGGTTAATGAGTATTCAAATCATCCCTCTTGACATTTCCCTCATGACAAAGGGTGCAGCACGCAACCCTCATTTCTAACATTTGCATAATCTCCCTGTCATCCCTGTGCTCTGCTGCGGTGCTGTCTTTGCCCTCCCCTCCTCCACTTCAACTGTCACTTAAGGAAAAAGGAAAAAAAAAAAATCTGATTAATTATGATTTGAAATTATCCACAGAAGTAAAACTCGTACAGATATTAGAGGTTTCAATTTATACGTCCAGCTGAGATAAATTCCTTCAATACTTTCATTTTAAAGAGCGTATGGGCCCGACTCTGTAAAAGCCACTCTCCATTTGATTATACACATGGATACGATGGGGAGGTGTGCAATATCCACAAAAGAAAAATTGTACTACTATTCACAAGGTGAAGATAAAATGACATGGAGCGTCAGCCTCCATTACTGCAGAGGGCCGTATGCTCTCTAATAAGGACACTGGAGGCGCAGCAGCTTTTTTTCCAGAGAAGAATAAACAGAAAGAAATCTACTGAGGGAGCAGAGGCTCGAGCATCAAGGACAGTCTTGCATTTCAAGGGTGACAACAGCAAGACATCATCAGTGAAAAACAGTTTTTATCCCTCTTTTCTTATAATCATCTGCCATAATGACACTTCAGCTTAAATCCCAAGGGGGCGGTTTGATAGATGTTACACGCTGGGAGTACCCAATTGAAAATGCAGCTTTTTAAAAAAAAAAAACACATCCATGTCTCAAAGGTGGAACATTTCAGTGACCGTCCAGGAATGCGGATGAAATTACGTCTGATGTTTTGCTAAATGAGGAACTGTACCGATGATGATGCGATTCAGCGTGCCCAAACTGAGGGGCTGACACACTTTAGCACACAGGTTCTGTATGTGAAGTTTGTGGTCTAACATTAAACATTCATGTCTCTCTTCCAACTTCTGCCTCCTCACTGCTGGGAGTTCTTTAACTGGATCTGCTGCATCCTCCTCCAATGAGAATAAACTAGTGACTAAGCAAAAGCTTTCTTCCTCTGACTATTTAATTTGTAGATAGAGAAGATATAACTTTTTCCTGCAAGCTCTCCTTCTGCAAATAATTTGAATTCTCTTAAATATTTTGTAACTGAAATTATATTTTTTACTTTGCAAATAATAATGCACAACCACCATAGAGTTAAGTATCTTAGTACATACTTGGATTTGTTGCTACCAGTCATTTGTGAATTGAAGTGACACCGTGATTTTCACCAGCACTATGTCAAAAATTCAATTTGTTAAGTGTTTCTATTTCATTGTAGAGTTTTCTTCAAAGTGAACATCTGAGCTCAGTGTGTACACTCTTAGTCGTGTTAACACCATCTCAGTCACTCCACAGGTTACTTAGTTTGCAATGCAATGCATAAGAACCTAATTTGTGGTCAGCTGATTTGCCGCTTCACAGTCAAAACAAATCCAGAGACTTTCACAAATAGGTGATAAAACGAGAGAAAAAGTGCAGCATCTTGCCAAAATTCCCACTTCTTTGGAAGGCAGCTGAACGTGGCAACAGACTAAGTAAAAATGAAGTTATCTCATTAAGTGAGCAGATTGTGCATCTCCCATGTGTTTAGAAAAGTACCAAACACTACATTTCACCGCAGACAAAATATCCGCATTCATATCCAAGACAAATGTTCAGGTCAGCGAAACTCAAGAAAGGCAAAAGAAGCATTCAGGAAGAAATCCAGTGAAAAGCAGAGCGGAGAAAGGAAAATGTAGATCGTGATTTAACTTCTAACTGACATATGTTGACGCTAATGCATCGCTCTTTTGTTATCCGCCAATTTGTTACTGCTGAGGAACAGATTTGTGAAAAGGGAAAAAGCTGTTACAATTCGATTTAAGAGTCTCGTTCATGGCTAAGAAAGTCTGGCTGTTTGTTGAAGGGTGTGACAAGACTTAAAGTGAACACTGAGAGAGGACCTTTTGTTGGAAACGCCACTTAGATTATAAGAATCCTGTCCGGAACAGATCGTCCACATTTAGATTTTTTCCATTTGTCATCACTCATGATTTTCAAAACACTGTCATTGCCTCTCAACCAATCTGAACTCTATTCTCGGCTTAACGTATTAAAGACCAGGTCATCCAAGAAGAAAGCATGCCAGTCCCGCATGATTGTCTTAATTGCTGCCCTCCCCCCTTTTCAGCTCGAGTTCACTCTTGCTCTCGCAGAAACACTAAAGGTTATTTGCAACCTCCTCTGAGATATCGACTGCCCCGGAGTCAAACTGTTTCCGCTCCACAGTACAGATACTCGGGTCCAGCTGGTCCGATCAAACGCTGCGCGAGTTACCAGTTTAATTCTGTTTCCAGTTGAAAGCTCGGTGAGCCGGCCTCAAACGATATCAGATCCTCTCTCCGGCAGGTCCTCGTGTCATCCAGTTTAACACAACACCTCAGCACCTACACCGCCACCACCCCCCACAACCACTCCCACGCACAGTAACATATACTTTTTGTCTGTTTGACCAAAAACTAAAAACAATCAGCCTATAATTGGGAGTTCTCTGTTGAATGTCAAACATTAATTATTTCATTACGTTCCTGTTTGCCAGGAAACAAATGGACACACACAATAAACCAAATGCATATTTGAACGGGTCGACTACTTTTGATGTCATATTAATGGCGAAATTTTTTACATTCGTCCTCCAGCTAGCCTTAAAGAGAAACATTAAACTGCAAACTGCAAATTTAAAAAATGTCAATTATGAGCTGCGGACTGCGCTGCAAATATAACTCAATGTTGCCACAGAAACGCCAGCTGCAGCGTGCTGATGTTAGCAAGCAAATAAAGCACTGATCTCAAAGGTGGAGTGTCTTTAAAGTAGAACTGAAAGTCAGTCCTGTATACTGATACTGCATTTTCCCCAACAGGATAAAACTGGTTTGATTACATTCTTGGATATAACCTCTAAGCTTCAACCATCTAGTGTGTTTCCAATAGCAACAGATATCATATGACATTATGGAAAAGAGGGCGTCTAGTGTTAGCCGTCTCTCTCATTTTGCTTGCTCCTAGGGCTTATGAGTAAATTACACGTAATGATGCACACAACACCCCTATGTATTAAAAGACATGAATAATGATGAACAGCTGAATGAGTTTAATGACCCTAGCAGGGCAGTTGCTTTCTCTTTCCGAGATGTTGATGATTGTCATTTTACTTTCTCAGAAGCAGCAGAAATTGAAGACAGAAGAAATAAACATGTAATTTTATACAATAAAAACAGAAAAAACTGAGACAATTTACTTTTTTTTTTTTGTTTGTTTGTTGTTTCATGTTATAATCTCAACATACCCAAATCTGCCATTCAAAGCTAAAATGTGTTTTCCTCCACACAAAGCCGCTCGGTAATAACAGGGGCACAGTGACATTAGGTGGGTGAGACTGCTGCTCAGTATGGCCTTTGGCTGGTTAATGAGATAGAACATTTGGCCAGTTCTGATCTGGCTGTTTTATTATGTGAGCAGACAACTGCAGAACCCATTTAGCAGCCAAATACCTGTGGCTTTGATTTTGACAGAGCTGCCTTCTTGTCCTCTGAGTCTCTCTCCCGTGTAATCAATCAAAGGCTGAACCAGAGGAGAGGCCGCGGGAATCAGACAATACTTCAGCATGCAGAAAACAGAAGGGTGTAAAATGTTTTGCGAAAAAATCCCTGAAGGCGTCAGATTTAAAGGAGCCGCGGACGGGCTTGACTTGACAGATATTTATCTAAAATTTTGTTTACAATTGAAAGGCGGTGAAAAGTTTGTGTCTAAGCAGTGATTCTGCCCGTGTGGTTGACAGTTCTTGGCTGACACGCTGTCGTTGACTGTCAGGCGGTTATATCACATAGCTGTGAAACTTGAGAAAGAAAAAAACAAACAAAAAACTCCAGAAGATTTGGTCAAAACATTACAAGTCCCCTCTGCTGTGCCCCCCTGGAAGTTCCCCAACAAATACAGTGATACGGTGCCACATTGAATGTCTATTAAAACACGTGTGACCACTCAACAACTCAGGAAATGTTAATCAAACCAGGCAGAGACGAGACCAGGGCCATTTAAGCTGAGTCTACATGTGACCAGTATCACATTACCCTCCCATTGCCATCACTGCATGATTATTTATGTCGTCTGCATCAGCAGAAGATAAGCAAAGGCCGCGAGACTGAATGACCATCAGCTCTAAAGCATTTTATCATCTCATGTTACCTTTGTTTCTTTGTTGGTTTTTTAAATAGAGTATGGAGTCGTGATGCAATATACAGTAAATACTATATACAGTGCTGCTCTATTCCTAGTTACCATTACTGCAGTTTGCTAATTGATTTTGTAAATAATGGTTTGATTATAACTCTGATTGCTTAAATGATTTGCTTTGAAACTCCTACTCTGTCTTAATAATTATATATATTGAGTAGCTCTACTTGATGACAAATATTAAGATATTTTATAAATGAGTCCCAGAACCTACAATGGTTTTTAATTTGCATTATGATAAAACCCACAGAATACTGATTTCATCCCGACACATTATAGCACCCATTTTAACATGCAGTATGTACCTGTACCTAACTGGCATGATGCAACAAGGATGTTGCACTTCCCCCACGGATGCTTTCAAAGCCTTTTTAATTAAGGTGGCATGCTGGACCGTAAAGTGACATGACTAAAAGCAATGAAATCCCTTAGCGAGCGTAAGATCTCTGTAGCTGGAGAGGGGACAGGTGGAATGAGGAAATGAGCAATGAGTAAAGTTTGCAGGGCTTTAAGCATTCATGACTCAGTTAGGGCTTGATTTAATGAAAGGCTGAGCATGGATAGAAGTGAATTCGAGGCACCTTTAGGGATTTTTCACCTGTGAAGAGCGTGACATTTCGAGCGGAAAAAAACCTGCAGATCTAAACACATCTGTGTGTGAGCTGACGGGGTGACTGTAAGAGTGTTTCAGAGTTACCACCTCTGAGTTTTCATTGTTGTTATCATTAAAATGCATCATATACTTACTAACCTCAAGGCCAGACAAAGTTTCCGAATACCTCGTTTTGAATCCTGAGTTGCTTAAACTTGCTCTTTTAGTGCATTACAACCGTTAACCACTACATCGTTTTTTAATATTCTATTTCCACCTTTCACAGGCACTTACTTCAGTATGAAACAGAATTTTATTATCATCAAGTAAACACTTTTTGAATTAAAAAGCAGAGTGAGCCACACTCAATTAATACAGCATTTTGTCAAGCAGACATCAGCTCTTTAAAAAAAGTTATATATCAGTTTGAAGGAGATTCAGCTGAGAATAACTTTCCGTCCACCAATTTAAAGAACAGTCCCAAGCTCTCCATGACTGTGGACACTATTGCAGTGTGCCCAGAGGTTTTATCTCCCCTTCATGTTTGTCCTTTTCGTGGGAATTCTTTTGAATTGAAGCTCATACCAAAATATTGAAATTTATATGCATGATTAGACCATAATTAGCCAGTATCTTTACAAGTTAGCAAAAATTAAATAGTTTCCAACAATATAATAGCGAAATGTCAAATCATAGGTCGTGTTGGGTTTTGTGTCCCCTTTGCATGGACTGCAAGGCAAATAGGCAGCTGAGCTGGACAGACTGTTGGGCTCTGCAGGAGTAATCTGCTGCTGGTGCTTCTCCAGGATGACCGATGATGGGCAGCAGCTTAGAGCTGGCAGGAAAGAAGGGGACTCAGTGGCACAGAGAGTACTGGACATGTCGGTAGTGATTACTTTCTACTTCTGAAAGGGTCAGGGGTCAGACCGAGCGCATGCCCGGAGCTTCCTGTGCCAGACTGACTGTATTCTCGGCACTGTACAGTGCTATCGCCTGATGGTGCTCCGGGCATGCTCAGCAGCCGCACTTTCACACCGTTGTTGCCTCTCAATATTTGAAAATCAAATTAAATTCATCTTCAGTAGCGTGTGCACTTGTGCAGCAGATACAAGCGTTCCCTAGAGATAAGAGTTTGAAGCTTAGTGCAAAGTCATATTCCAGTGAAAGAATTCAGATTTCAGCACGTATCACATCTGACTGCCTCTGTTCGGGAGAGATGCAAATGTCAAACATTATCAAACAGCTGAGGCAAATAATACTTTTAAGTCCTAGCTGCACCAAGACGTGCCGGTGTGACATGCAAGGCTTCCTGTAGATTTTTATTTTAGTTATTCTATTTTAGTTATTGTATTGACGATAAAGATAAAGCAATCGCGTCCCACATTTTTAATTTCTCAATCGTATCACATTTAACTGATGTTTGCCTCAGGATTGAAGCCTCTGACTCCACTCAAACTTCAATTTATATTAATTAATGAAGAGAATGCTGTCCTAAAGGTTAGCAGTTCCAAGTTATTATTGTATTTATACACTATTATGCATATATGTTATTGTTATGGTGTGACTGACAACTGCCTGTTTCTGGCCATTTTCTGCCTCTTTACCTATTTTTGCAAGGTGCTGCAGCTTTATTTGCTGACACGATTGTAAAATCGAAGTGAAGGTTTACATTGTAACGTACAAATATAGGACAACAACAAACCAAGCATGCTGTTTTTAAATTGCAGCCCTGCAGTTAAATCAAATGTAACGCTGAGCATAATGAAGTAAATCACTGAATCTAGTTGCACTGATTTGTTTGCATGGGTTTGCTTACTGGATGTTGTTTGAAAAAAATACATAGTTTGAGATTTGTTTGCGAATTGTTTGTCCACTCACAGGGAAACGCTTTCAGGGGTTCACAAAATGAAAGTCACACAGCGAGGCTCACGTCGGTCTAAATAAACTCCGGGGTGCTTACAGAAAACGTTTGACTCACCGTCCTCTCGAGACTTTTGAATAAACGCATCAACGCCGCTTTCTCCATAGTTTCCCTCAGAGGCCACTGTGGAAACGTAGTTCCAGTGCATGGCTTTGACAATGTCCACCATGGCCTGGGCCTGGTAGGTGTCCGGGGGCACCACCCGGGAGAAGAAGTCGTATCGGGTGTTGTCGCTCAGCTCCGGAGCCGTGGAGGCGTAGCTCACCTGGGGGATCTATGAGGGAGGAAGAGAGCGAGACATGGTTACACACTGTGAATAATATACTGTATGTAGATTAATTAGAAATGCTGCGGGAAGGTTTTCGTGCAGTTTCATGTACAAATGCATGATCATAATATGACACCTAACAACAACCGAAGATGCTCTGTGGTTGTTATTTGCCCTCTGCAGTTGGCAAGCTGCTTTAAATAGTCCTGCTGATCACAGGCTTAGCTACAATACCTCCTGAGAAGTATTTTCCACACCAGTCAAGCAACACTAATCTGTTCATGAATTCGTACTTGTCTCGAACATAATGTTTTTAGGAGATTTATTTGGTTTTGAAAAACATAAGCAAAAGAGGTTCTGCCTCCAGAGCTGCAATAATACCCAGTGCTTCCTGTCAGAAATCACAAAGCCATGATTCTTTAATGCGAAAGGCTGGAAGACTCAACAATATAACTTTATTTTGCTACACAGAACAGTTTGAATAAAAGTAGAGCCAAATGAGGTCAGAATTTGAGGTGTAACTCGAACGGATTTAAGATAATCAAATCAAGCTCATTGAACTGATGGAAACACCCGGAGATTTCATTCTAATTTATTTTTGTTTAATTCAGTGAAGTCATAATAATCTTATACATTGGCGGGATGTTAAAAAAAAAAAGAAGCTATATGATGATGATAGCTGCACTTTTCAGAGTTCTGCTTGTCTTCACACGCCGCTCTTCTAAAAGGTTTAACTCCATCTGTTCTCAGTTTCACCAAAGAAGTCTCTCAGAAGCTGCCTCCAGCGAGAGACTCTTACTTGGTGCGTAATCTCAACTTTTGCTTGCTCAAGTTGTTTCAGATTTATGGCTGTCATAGCTCCTGTGATCTTCCTGTGGCTTCTGTGCCGCTCAGTTACGAAGTTAACTGACCAGATTTTTATGACATTCAGTAATGTGTCTTCAAATATGGACACATTTCCATGTCGGTGCTTTTTTTTTTTTTTTTTTTTTTTCCCGATTCCCTGTGAATTCAGTCAGTTTGTGTGGAAGGAAGAGTGGCAGCTGCTTTAATACAGAATTTAGTTTGACTGAGTATGAGTCAGTGGGTGAACACTTTAAGTGTGCATGAACCAGCCCGGCATTAAAGCAGACTGCTTTTCCTTAAACCACTCCTGCCTTTTCAAATACTCTTAATCTTAGTCTTGTATCTCTATTTCTTTTACTGTAAAAACACAATCAAAAACTTGAGCACAAGTTTTTTCTACCCCTGCTTTAAGTTATGTGTGTTTTCTGACATCTTTCAATGAAATTTGAACAATAATTCCTTTATTTTATGGCACCTCAGCGATGCTCAGGATGTTATTTAAACTGTCACCTCAGACAAGATGGAGGGATCAAAGTAAACTTTGTCCAACAACAGCTCAACTCTGCTAATATTTCTTCCACTTACTGGACCGCTGTGGACGTGATATAATCCCTTCCTCTCTCCCTCACTTCACACAGCGAAGGCCTTTGATGTGGTCAGCTGCAACGCTGCACAGATCCTGCTACCACTGCGCTCCCTGCTTGTCGCCGTGGACTGTGTGAGGAGCGCAGCTGTTCAATCTGTGCCAGTGACCTCCACCTCCTAACAACTCGTGTAACTCAACACAGACTTTCTTTTTTCTTTTTCTTTTCGCCACAAGGATCCACTCAGAGAAGCCGGAGGAGTGCCAAACTTGTAACAGACAAATATAAAAGATGTCCTCTCGTGTCATTTTATTGTAATATCTCAGAGCTGTGCCTCAGTGCAGGCTTGGCTTTTATAGGTAATGACTCGCGATGCGGCAAACATGCCAGTCAGAAGCAGCCTTGTTAACTCGATTTCCCTCCAAAGAAGAGAAACGACAGGAATACGCAAATCAGCGCGTTTGCTAATGGATCATGTGCATGTTGCATGTCAGCCTCGTGGACTGATGGCTTTCCGTTGTCCCATGCCATTGCACTGCCGCTTGCACACAGCTTGTCGGTTGTCTTGTTTTGAGCTGGAATTGCCTCTGCAAATTGTACTGCTTCATGAACTGTGAGCGCGGGATGACATCGACGTTGGAGGCTGACATGCTTCATGCACATGTTCCTCCGGGATGCACTTAGAGACGCGGACCTTGACAGGGTCTGTGGCATGTGTTGAGTCTGCACCCTGCGGACTGGTGGCTGTCAGCTGACTTGTTGATTTGACACCTGGTGGCAACAGCAGGCTTAGCTGCACCTGACCCCGAAGTTTGCTCACTTTTTTTTTCTGACTTGACTGTAGGCAGAACTTGTTTCCTTCATTCCTTTTTACATCTGTGTTTCTCTCTCCCTCTTTGGAGCAAAAAAAAAAAGGAAAAAAAGTGTGAGCCTGTTTTTTTGTGGGGTTTTCACACCGCTTTGACGTCATAAGGCGGGATTTAGCAGACTGAAATTAAAGTGTTGGGCAAAGGTGTTGGGAAGGTGTTAATGATGTCTCTTTTTAGATTATTTCAGCGTTCTAGCACACAAGCAGCACAGTGAAAATTAGCCTTTTATCCATTTGCACCTACGATTCACTCCTCAGTTTCTGTATCAGAGTGACAGATGTGGCCGTGTTTGTAAATGCAAGTACAATATGTTCTTCGGAATAAATTATTCAGTGATGGCGTGTATGAAAATGTTCTTATGGTACACATTATGTAAACTCTCCTCCCAGCACCTCCCATCAAGATTCCCTGCTGACATGTGTGAGTGTACCTGCTAGTTCTGTGCTTAGTATTATTATGTTTAAAAATGCATGGCCAAAATAGAAAAGACAGTATAAAGAAAGAACATAGAATCAGGAATGTATTGGTCATTATATAAGAAAAAACAATAAAGGCTTGGCTTAGATAGATAGACAGACTACTTTATTGATCCTTGGA
Source organism: Amniataba percoides (assembly GCA_037176925.1). Taxonomy (NCBI): domain Eukaryota; kingdom Metazoa; phylum Chordata; class Actinopteri; order Centrarchiformes; family Terapontidae; genus Amniataba; species Amniataba percoides. The sequence continues at coordinate 13,450,119 of JBAJHX010000041.1, forward strand.
GGGAAATTCAGTTGTCATAGCAGCTGGGTGCATCAAAATACAAGAAAAAGAATTAAATAAAGTAGAACAAGATAAAAATAGCAAAATAGACTAAATTAGTGAGTAAAACATTTTGCCCTTAATTTGAAATCTCTTTCTCTCTCTCTTTTTGTGTGCTCTTTTAATTTTGCTGCTGTCATGTGTTGCGGCGCTGCCGTGACTTGCCTGGTCCCATGTCTGCCAAATAAGTGGGAGCTGCAGTGAAGCTACCCTGTGTTGTATTTTTCACCTGAGGGATTTTCGCTGCTGTAACAATCACACATTTTCAGCATTCTGTCAAGAACCGGGACAGGCAGAGCTTATCATGTTTGTGTTGGCGAGATTTCTTGCTCACTGGACTACAGCGATAGTCCTGAACAGCGCGCTTCCTCTAATAGAACACAGTCACTTCTTAGCATTGACTCAAGAAATTAAATTCCTCAGCAAAGCCCCCTCAACCCCACCAACAACAAACCCCCACCCCACCCCCCAAAACCTCCTCTGATCTCCCTCTAGAGAATTAAAGGAAACAGGGATTGGAAAGGAAAATAAAAGCGGGATGTGTTGTGAAAAGAGAATGTGCAAGCACGGAGAGAATATCTTGGCAGGGGCTCGACGCATGAAAGCTGCACGGTGCGGCTGAATTCAGGATGGCTCACTATACTCGCAGCCAGATTCGGCGTAAAGATCTTAGCAGGTTGTTCAAAAATGTTCTCGTGGCTTCATTTTTCGTGTTGCCGTGCGCCCTCGCCATCTGCTCAGGCTGAGGCTAAAGCAGCCGAGCTTCCTGTCCTCTGATGCGAGCGCTTTGTGACCCTCTCGCTTTATCCAAAGTGCGCCAATACATTGTGTTTCCCCCTCCCCTCAAAAGTTTATGGAACTGCTTTAATCTGCACCTCCTCACCTCGGCACTACCCATTTAATTGCTAATGGGCTTGGGAAATATGCGTAATTGCTGTGATGCGAGTCTCAAGCAGATTTTTGATGCAGATTTAATGTTCAAATCACTTGCTTTAAATAACCGTGCCTTTTTAAAAATTCAATGAGCTCATTTGGCACTGCATCAATGCAGGAGTAATGATGCTCATTAGAACTGTACAGAAATATTATACATCTGTACTGTTTGCTGAGGAAGAAAAATCAAAAGCTTTCGTCAGGCTCTGGAAATGTTTCAGTAAATACTTCCTGCAAATAACTTAGCGGTATGTTTTTAATCCGTGAAAATAGAAAGAAAAAGATTTGCATGAAGTAGCTCTGGCTGATAGTTACGAAGGGCTGCAGTAAATACTTGATATTTCACATAAAATTATCTGGAGATAAAACAACAATTAGGATGTAAGAAAAGACAAAATAGCTTAATAGTGGTTGTGGTGTGTGGCGTTATCAGATTGCTGAAATCCAAAACTGTCCAGGCATGGCGTCTGACTGCTAAACCCCTGAACAGAGATCATCCAACCATAGCATAGCAACTGTAACTAGGCACTGCAGGCTGGTCAAGCTTTGGATTTCTCTATATGCCCAGACTCTCTCTGTGTGTGTGTGTGTGTGTGTGTGTGTGTGTGTGTGTGTGTGTGTGTGTGTGTGCGCGCAAGATGCTGCAGTGAGTAATTAAGAATGTTGGAGGGTCTCTCTTTTTTTTCAGCTTTTCCAAAATTCAAAAATTTGGATTAAACGGCATCTCTGTCTTCTGTAATGTAAACTGCAATATTCATAGGCCACATCATTTTAAGGACAAAAAAATCCTTGAAATGAATGAATGAATGATTAAATGAATAAATGATTAATAAGTAATAAAATAGAATCCAAAGAAAGAAAGCATAAATTTTTATTCATAAAACTCTGTTGCTATCCAAGAATGTTTTTCTATACTGAGCATTAAATTAAATTTATAATAGTGTTATATAATATTAAGACTGACATGTAGGTTTGCAGTTGTTTTTTTTTTTTTAGCATTGCAGTATGATATATTTATAGATAGATAGCCACTGTATACATGTGTGAGGACATCTGCAAAACTTGAGCTGGAGACTCACAGAATTGGCGTTAATTAGCTCGCTAATCACAGCTGATAACACCAGAATAACAGTAGTTGAAAAAAGTCGACAACCGTAAAAAACTGTCAGCAGTCCTTGGCCACAAATGAGAAACAAAAGTTTGTTTACTTCAGTCTAAAATCAAAGATGCATTGTTTAAAAAATGACTTTTAAATCTTGAGTGGTAGATATTTCACTGATATGAAACAGAAAGCTTGAACAGTGTAAAAGTGTAAAGTGTATCGAGAGTAAGTAATAGGAGCTAAGGGTCAGCTGCAACTCACCCTTTCACCTGTGAGTATCCTTGAGGGAAACTTTACAAGTAAACCCAACAACGGTGCTCTTTTAATATCCAAAACATAGTTTTCATGTTCAAATTTAGTGTAAATGTATTTACTGTGTGTTTGCTCTCACAGGAGGAGCCCCACAGAGCCAAATGGCACACAGAGTACCCCTTTCCCTTCTCACCCAGTGATAAGTGAAACAATGCTCCTCCTGCTTGTGCTGATTGATCAAACTATTTTGTTGCAGGAAGATTTTTATGTGCTCTCTTACTTCCAGTTGCTCTACAGTTTCAGTGTTCTTGTCATTAAGACACTACACTTCTGCCAAGTTAAAAGAAAAGGTGGCTTTCTCCCCAGCTTGGCTTGACACTGTGACTAACTGCAGAACCAATCTGCTGAGTCATAAAGCGCATTGAGATCTCTCAACCCATTGTTACTAAGATCAATATGGCGAGTCTAAAGTGAACAATGCGAGCTTCACACAAATGCTTGGGCCAAGGATCCAACTCTGATCTAGCTTTCTGCAAGCTTTCACTGAGACTTCATTTGTATTTTCCAACATTCCCTTTTTACAGAGCTTTACAAGAATCTTTCATATTTGCTGTCCAATTGGAAAATAGCTTTAGAAATGTTTTTGAGGGTAGTTTTCCCTATTGATTTGCCTCATGTCCCTCATGTAGTGTGATGTTTTTCACTCTAAATGTGCATCTGGATGCTGCACAAATGCAGAAACCTCTATTTCTACTGAACTTTGTGTTCCCAGCAATGAACTGGAAATCTCTGACAGCACACAAACCCCCACTTAGTTTGCATGTGTGCTCTTTGAAATAGTAATTTCAGCATTGTTTTGCAGTGTATCAGATAAAGAATGAATTCAGTAATACTGAAATCTGATTAGTGGGATGTAATTCTTGATCACTAATGTGCCAACTTCAGCGCATGGCATCACATGTCCCAGCTGCAATCACTGATGACTGGATTCAGCAGATTGTTATCTGGGTACGCTGGATCTGTCACGCCATGTGAAGTTCTACAGTTAGTAAAGTAATTTTCAGACAGTCATTCAAATGTTCGAGTGTACTCTTTACACTTCCTCTGCCTTTTCTTGTACAAAATATCATTTACCGTTAGATCCTGACCAATTCTGTCGCTGTGAAGGGATAATTAATAATCGTAAATAATTAATGAAGTTACCGCTGCTGTGCCACCCTGCGTACAAATGCCTGCTCTTAATGCAGAGACACAGGAGTTCCTGCTGTGTGATGGCTACAGGAATGGTCATTAAGATAAATAAATGGATCATTCAGGCACATGTGAACATAAAGGGGTAAAATTAATTAATCTAACACATTACAGATGGATGTTTCAGAACGAAGTGAAAGAGGCTAAACTCAGGGTACACAAAAAAAGGTAAAGCAGGTGTCTCACATCAATTATGAATTCATAATTTGAGAAATCAAGAGGTGTTTGTACCTGGCAGCCATCAGATTGAGTTTACTAGCAACCCAACATTAGCAATATATAGACAGATCTTTTCACTTCTGTGTTCTTAAGAAAATTCAATTCTGTACAGACTCAGGAGACTCTAAAGGCCCAGACAGACAAAGAGTGTCAGACATTACTGTCAACAAATGCATTTATTGTTCTCAATGGGCGGATGCAAAACAGAGACATTAAGAGCAGTGTTAAAACACCTTGGCGCTGCTCCCAGCTTCAGTTCAGAGTGAAAGTCCACTGACAGCTTGACAGCTTGACAGCGATATGCTTGAAAAATGTGGATGTTTTGTGTGCATTGAAGTAAAGCGTCTCTGAGAATTGAGTTGTGTGAGAGATCACTCCCTATTTATCACCGACTGTATGACATCAACCTCCACTATTTTGTCATGGTTAAGATAAAAGAGAAATTAAGAAACATAAGTTAAATCCACTTCGTGGGCACTACTTTTAGTGACCAATCCACCCGTGTATTGTGTCACACATGTCAAAAGATGTCAGTGCTGATACAAAGGGCGTGCCACACTTTTAAACGTGATGGGTTTGATTATCTTCCACATTCAACCTGTGCTTCATGCACACACAGAATCAAACAGAGGTGGGTCCACAAAAGAACCGGCCCGACACTTTGCTGCATCTCTGCTGAAGCAAACTACATTTCCTCTGCATGCAGTCCCTCAACCCATCCAGACAAGCCCAGAAAAAAACACAGAGCACTCAATCCAACAAGCCAATCTTAGAGGTATTATTATGTATTTCTCATCGGAACGACTCCCTGCCTCCCTCTCCCCGCACATCCCTTGGCACTTACTCTGTTTAAATCCATAAGTGTGACAGTGTTTACTGGGTACGGGTAATGGCAGATGTTCCTACACGCTGTATGTTAAACAAGAATCTTATTTGTCAAGACTTTGATGAATCTTCTGTCAAAATGAACTCTGTGGGATGCAGTGGAGGTGTTTGGAAGACAATGACATAAAAGTAAGAGAAAACCTAAAGTAAATTAAAAAGACACTCGTTTCATGTATTCCTTCTCTGCTTAACATAAATCTAGGATGGCTTCCCTGCACTTTTTTTTGCACATCACAAGCCTGTACTTGTTTTTCCTGTATTCAGTGTTCTATAAAGAAGGTACACTATATCATGATTTTGACAGCCATTAAAAGTCTACTAATGCCAAGAATATTCACAGTTTCTGCTTACATTTTTGAGAGCAAAAGTAAAATGGCATTTTGTGTACTCTTAAGTTTGTGCCACAATATGAAAAAGTAATCTGAACTCACATTCATAACATTAGACCCCTCATTCTGTATTTTAAGTGACATATTGCTGTTTGATATTGTTATATATATAAGTTTTACATGTTTGCCATGTGACTGTTGTAGTTATATAAGTTGTAGCTTGAGAGGTAGATAGGTAGAAAAATTGTCTTTACATTGAAAACATGCATTTAAATACGTGTCAAAGTCCAGTTAAATAATTGTGTTGCTAGAATTATTTCTCTATTGTTAAGTAAATATGTCAATTCGTAAAGGGAATCTGGATAAGCTTTTCCTTTTTTTGCAGAACAAGGGAAATACATTGGCCTTTGGCATGTTTTCTTTCTTTTTTTTAAAACAAGGAACAGCACATTTACAAGTTTGAGGATTTGAACTTAATTGATTAATCAGACGATGTTGTGTAAGCCCCGCTTTATTTCCCACCGTCCCCAACAGCAATTGCACTGATTGGTTTTACATTCTGGCACCAAACATCCCCAGGTCTCCTCCACTTCAGTGTTCTGAGACCTGATTTACAAGTTCTGCATCTGATGTTGTGAAAGCCCTGGATGTGTTGATGGATGATGTACACACCGGCCTACACAACTGTTTTTGTCATTGTTCGTTTATTCAATTGTACACTCACACACACACACACATTTACACAAGTACACACACACACATACCAAACGCAGTGCAACACAGTAGCCAGCAGCCATTTCTGCATTGTTACAGTTTGCATAAATCTTTGTATCTCTGGAAAAGGAGAACAGACAGGCAATGCCAGATAAGAATTCATTTCCCATTCTTCCAGGGGTGGGCTGTTCCATTTCATTTTCAACCTTTTGTCGCAAATAGGTAGCTCATTTTTCATACTTTGCCTTAGCAAAAGCAAAGCAAAACAAAAAAATCTTGCAGCGGAATTAAATATTTGATGGGCCCTGGCACTTATTGTTTATCCCTTATTCTGAAAGCCACTCGATGCTGCTCCTGCACAGAGTTGCGATTCTATTTGTTAAGCTGTGGTGATCATTAATTTGGGTGGTGGCAACTGTGATTAATTATCTCATTACAAATTGAATTATTACTTGCGTTAAACATGCAAATGATCTCCGCTAAAGGTTGAGAATGTTGAGGTTTGAACTAAATGACATCCGTGATTAATGAATCGCCGCATAAACAATAATGCACTTGTTTACCACAAAATTTGAAAGGAAGTTGTTAAAAGTGCAATTAAAGCTCAGGTCTGACTGATCCTCTCCCTGGTTATATTGACACGGCATTAAAAACTACACAAAAAGGTTGATTGTGTGATGGAAATGCCATTGAAACTCTTCAAATGTGGATACATAAAAATTCTTCCCCGTCTCAAGTGACTGATGTTTTATCATGTATCGCTGCGCAATGAAAAGCCAGACTTGTATGAGAGCTCTGGGAAATGAACAACAGATGATTAATAAATGTGAAATATAATGAAACGTCTGGATGTATTTTCAGTTAACACAATAGATATCTCTTTTGTACTCGACATCCCTGAACCGGTGCCCTCCTCTGTCTCCTCTCCCCCGGCAACAGACATTTTCCACTGCACTGCTTAAAAAGACATCAATGAAGGAAAAAGGGAAATTCTCAGCAGTGCCTTGGGATATGAATGGATTTAATATTTCTGGAGACGATTCACAACGAGTCTTGCACACCATGTCAGACTCATACTTTATTCATCGATCTAGGCAAATCTTAAAAGTGTCTCCAACATCAAGAGGTCGGTGGTCCACAAAGCATCTACAGTAGATAGGAGTGCCAGTTGTTCCTGCATATAAACCATAAATTCCTGAAGAATTTTACATTACATTTATTGAAATGCTTCACACCAATGAGCACTGCCACGTCTGTTTGATGGACCCAAGCCAGAAGCAGCTGGGGATTGAACCAATGACGCTGCAGTACTTTTTTTTCCCCTCTAGGCCAGTTCACAACTTCTTTGTATAATTACATGCCTGATTCATTCTTCTGTATCACTGATTTATGACCCTAAAGAAATCCGTCTCGAACCAGTTCATTAAAGCTTTTGTATTTGGGCCTCCAGTTTGTTGGCAGTGGCCACGGACACTATCAGCAGACACAAACATTTGTTGACAGACAGCAGTGTTATCGGTAAAACTGGTGATAACAGACTGAGTGGATGGAGCTAATTAAAAATAATGAGTTCACAACAACTCACATTGTCCTGAGCATGCACCCTAACCTGACAGGAAATATCATGTATTAAAATGAAACGTGTATCCTACACAGTCAAATGGGCTCATTTACAGTATTTTATTTCAAATGTGGCTTATTTAACTAGTTCCATTTCCTGATGCATAATAAGCGTGAAATTTATTCCCGATTATTATATTTCTGTGATGGAATGAATGGTACCAGGAGATATGTTTTGTAATATGGTGAGACCGTATGAAAAATTATATTTTTTCTTAACACCTAATCCAAAACCTTAATAGCCAACTTTTCAATATATGAATGCATTCAGAAGAGAAAAAAAGTTTTTACAGAAACAAAATAAAAAGACCATTAGTTGATTCAGGTTTGGGGTGAGAAGCAACATTATTCATTATTATTATGGGGGGTTGCACAGGATATGATTAGTTAGATATGATTAGATTATGATTAGTCCAATATTTTGGTTTCTGACTTAATACTACATTCAGATGTACTTTGTGTTTAGAACTTACTGGTTAAATAGTAGCATGATGCAATGCAAAGACTCTTGTTTAAATGTATGCACATTTAATGAAATACACATTTATACATATTAGTGTTATATGTATGTAGATTATGCATATGTGACACACTACATATTTGACTCTTTTGGTGCCCCTGAGTGATTTTTTTTTCCTCCCCTGATAATAGGTATTAATATGGAAAGATTAATTCAAAGAAAAATTTAGATTTCTACCTTGTATGTAGAAAAATTACAAGATTTATCTTTTCTAGGACAGGCAAAAAACATCACTATCTACACTGATTGGGAATTCAGATAAGTATTCCCTGCAGGTAGACCACAGGGAGTCACTTCCAAAATTTGGTATCATCAGCTCCATTTTCAGAGGGTATGTCCCAAATCTTTTCTCTGTTGTTCCTTTCTCTCACCGCCACTTATCCTGCTTCAGGGATCGAGTTGGTCAAGACAGGGTAACGCCGGATAGGACAGAGATACAGACACTGTGTTAACCTATCTGCTTTAATATGGACCAACGGATGCAAACTGATAACTGTGTTTCTATCATTTTTAAACATTTAATTCAGTATATGTATATTAAGGTAAGTTGCCATCAGTTTTCAAGGCACTCATCCTTCATGTTGATCTTGTATCTTAAGACATATGTTAAGATATATATGAAAGTATTTTACACAGAAATAACACTCTGTAGCTACTTAAGGGGAAATATCTGTAATACATCGATATACTATATATCTAATATATCTATATTCTCTGTCTTACTGCTCTAACTCAGAAAACTGAATAGGCCATGTCAACATGTTCTCAGACCACATTATGGAATATTTTTTATGTTTTTTTCATTGAATTTAGTGCACAGTGTTTGTGTACACTGTATTATAGTCAAATACTGTATATGCAGTCCCTTGAATGAACACATTTGTCTTCATCAAACTGGACTTTGCTAATTGATCCTTTATGAGAACTATATAATGGAAACATACTGAATCCATACAGACAAAGTCAGTGTTTTTTATTCTCTTTGACTTTCACCATTATAGCAGTTGCACAAAAGAACTGGCTCTGAGTGGGTGTCAATCCGCACATGAGAGTGAATGATCTTGTATTTCCCTTTTCCTCCTTTTTTCCTGCACACAGTGGGAAACCGTGCCAGGCAATGCTAGGCTATGTGGGTTAGGTGGAGTAGACGCACCCAGGGGAGCGTGCCCTTGAGGTCCATTTTGGAGTTAAGTGCTATTGCAGCTATAAAATTTTCAATAGATACAGTATGGGACCTTAAACAAACTTTCCTTCAGTCCATTTAAATGTTTGACATCTCTCTCTCTCTCTCTGCTGCATTGTTATTACATTTTACATACGTACCAAACTGGTCAGAAAAACACAGACTATGTAAATAACAGGCTTCAGTGTTGTCCATTCTTGACAAAAGATTAGAAATGATTACTGTTGGTTCAATTTCTGCATTTGTGTTTGTCTAAGACAGCATATTCTATTCATTAGCTTTCCCAGCATGCTTTGATCAGCCACCGTTTTCACGCTCATAAAATAAATATATAAATATTTAAAATGTTTCTGTGAGCCATTTCCATAAAGAAACAGGGGACCAAGAAGGGATACAATGGTTCATTTGAGAGGGAGGACTAAAGAGAAATAAAGGTTGGAAAGACCACTGGTATCCAGTTGTTTCCCTCACAAAGACAAAATAAAAAGCCATCCTGAACCCAGAGTGCAACATGAACAAGGTGAACAAGGCATTGGCGTTGATGTGCAGAGCATAAATTGGAGCTCACTTCCATCAACCAGCAAGCCGGGCTCGAGCACTACTTAATAAAAGTGTCAGTGGGGAAACAAACTCCAACTGAAAACCTTTAAAAAAAGCCAGGACAGGCCTTTGATTTAATTATTCCCATCAGTGGAGAACCAGCGTTTAAAATCACAAGGAAGGCATTTCTATTATTTCCATTTTAAGTTAAACTCCTCCACCACAGGGGCAGGCAGCACACCGAGGTCAAACGTAACAGATGAGGTAAGGCAGCATACTTTATTTCCTGCCTTGATCTCATCAAAGATTAATACAGACTACATTCCTTATGCTGCAACTTTTGAATCTGTGAGGGAACAAACAACATAGTTTTGATCTAATTTAGTGCCGTATATGTGGGAACACTTACTCCGGGCGACTTCCTGCCTCCTTTCAGCATTACATTAATTGTGTTTGTTTTGCAGTGTGGCAACCTAAAACCTTTTGCAATTTGGGAGTTTGTTTAAGAGAGGCTGTTCCTCTGCTCAGTGCATTGGTTAAGTGTCCATATTTCCTGCACAGTATGGGTCTCTTTATTATTAAGAATGTGTCCACATGGGAATTATGACCTGTCATAATGTAGAAAAAAGGAAAATGCACCACCTGAGAGGCATCATCTAAGCACAGCAGTGCTTGTACCTCTAAATCTTTCTTGCAGAATGAGTAGTGATGTTCACTGTTTCTATCCTCTTCGTGATCCTCACGTAAATGTTCAGGAATGAGCCCAGACTCAGAGTGCAGAGCTATTTAACAAAAGAGCGGCTATTATATATTTATGATGTTATTCCATTTTTCCCCATTTCCTTGTTTACATGTAAAACAGCTCCCATGTGAGGTATAAATTAGAATTCCTTCAGAGATGCCAGGCTGATGAACAGGGTTAGAACAAAAACTGGCACCGTTGAAGTTATATTGCTTCGTTTCTTTGAATGTCTGGAGTGAGTTTATATTGAGAAGAAGCATCAGTTCTCTTTTATTCGGTGAGTTTTATTAGTGGTGACGTATTTGGTTTTGATGGCTCATGAAATTAAATACATTTCGTTCTAAAGAGAAGTCTTGACATAAAAGGACATTTTCCTCACCGTTTTTATATCAGTCATTTTTTAATTGTTCAGTTATTTCTCCTTAGATGCCAAGTGTGTGTCAAAATGTGCTTTTCATGATAATCCCTGTCTTTCCCTGTTAAGTGTTAGAATATTTCTGGGTGACTCATCTTGAACAAGCAGGCACTTAAATAAGTGTATCCAATCAAGTGTGATATCTGAGGTGCTACCTAACTCCACACTTCGTATATAACAAAACCTGACCATTAGCACCTGGATCATATTAACTATCAGAGTAGCACTATAATAGTAAAACAGGTGTTTTTGGATCTCAGGTGTTAAAAACTATGTTCAACAGACATGGTTTAATTAACATTTGGAGTGCTATAAAATCAAATCTGTGGTATAAATCCATTTCCTATACCCCACATTGAAATTATTGAGAGATAACGATGCTCCATTTGTCATTTCACAGCAAACTATAACATTACTTCAGGCCAACTTCTGACATCTGACTGAACGTTCGATCTGTGTGTTTGAAGTTATGGAAAGACATGAATAATGTGGTGGTAATGTGTGCTTAGAGTTAGACAGTTATTAAAACACTGCATTTACATTTGCACTGGATGTCATTTGTAAGGTTCAGAATTATGCAAAGATTGAAAAAGATGAAGATTTAACATTCACGTATCAAGAGGTTGTTCGTTTTTCCCAGCAGGATCAAAATTACTACTCAGATTCATCGAGAGCTTCCTCGATGAGCAGAACCTTTTCTGCCTTATCAAACTGTCCAAGTATTACCTATAAATGGTCAGTTACTTTCTGCAAGTGTCCCTGACATGGGAGCTGCCTATTAAAACCACAGCCTCCCACAGTTTACTCTTTATTTTTTTACATAGAGATCCGTGCTTTTCATGGTGTCTCCAATCTTTGCAGATGGGAACATGGTGATTAGATGTTTGATAAATGTGGCGCTTTGTGATGGCTCTTTGTGGTTGCTCCTGAAAAGGAACCGTGTCTACTGTTACATTATGGTTAGCCAGCATCACTGGCCTCATTGAAACGCTTTTGAAAAAAGAAACAATCAATTTCCCTCCTGCGATGCAGAGAACATCACAAACCATCACCTCTCGCAAGGACTGAAGCATTTCTGTCTGTGAATCAGCACGTACGGCAGGATATTGGTTTCACCCTTTCAATTAGCGATTCCCCCAGTCGCCCTCGAATTTTTAGATCCTCGACTGAGATATGAAGAGTGAGGGAATGACTCAGAAATGAAAAGGAAAAATACAGGGCTGCACCTGCACAGAAAAAAATAAAAAAAGATAAAAAGGATGTTTAGTTAATGCGACTGCACGTTATTACAGAACGCAGCAGGTGACAAGCCTCTCATAAAATGTTCCCAAGCAATTAAGTGTTAAGTTTATTCCAAGTCCAGGTATGTGATTGCTGCAATTAACAGTCAATTGTATAATCAAAGTGCCTTTGCTCCTGTAGCAAAAGAGAAACATGCCATTCAGAATCTGAGAACAGGAAAAACACTCCATTGAATTGGAGAACACATAAAAGAAACTATGTTTTGTCACACTGAGTCTCTCTTGACTTACACTACACTGAAATATAGGTAATAGTAGACGTAAATTACAGTAACTTTCATGCTTGGTAAAAATGATTGCCAGCAAATTGCTGCCAAACAGTGCGATGAAGAGGCACTTTCGTGTGTTTTTTCCTGAACTAAAGAGAACCTGGTTGCATTCCTGTTCCTCTGCATCTCAGTGCTGTAGTGCTCAGCACAAAGCTCCTCAAAATCTGATCATTTTAGTAGAAAAATCAAGAAGGCAACAATCAGTCTCTGTGGGGGAAGTAAAAAAATCACTAATGGTGAAAAAGAATATTCGGAATATACAATGATTCATGTACATATGAAAACCCTTTTTCTCTATTTTAGGACTCCTTTTCATGTGCAGACTGATCAATATTGAACAAATCCACAATTGATGGATTTAACAGACTCCCAGCGGCTTCCAACAAAGAACCATTGACCAGTGGCGGCTGTTATAGACCAATAGATGCAGCTCGCTTGTTCACCCAAAATATTTTTAGGACATTGTTATCCATCCAATTTAGCATTCAGCATCAACAAAGCCCTCCCTTTATCTTGACCATGATTAAATCTGCGCATCGACAAACCTGGTGTGTAAAATCAGATGGATTGAGTATCAGGTGCCTCTGCTGCCTCACAGATGCACTTTTTGCTTTCTCCACACCGTCCTCTGAATCATGCAAATCCCAACAAATGATGTATCTTTCCACAGATGAACTATTCACACCTCCAGGGCTTTCCAATTCGGGAAAATGCCCTAGCTCAGCAAAAAGCAGCTGCGATATGGCTGTAAATAAGAAAGTGATGCAGAAACAGGGAGGAGGGACGAGGGCTGATGGGCAAGCGCAACCTTCTCCGTACAACACAGGACAGTTCATTAAACACCTTTCACAGGCAACGTGGCACCATGCCTGGAATGAAAAGCACGATATAAGCCGACGCAGGTCAAGGGGTCAACCGACTATTGAAGTCTGCAGATAAATGCTGAGACAGAGGCAGGCAGTGCACGGCCACACACGAAACAACCCCGAGGTTATCAGAGTCACAGACTGAATTTCATTTATCCAGAGACCACTTTATCTCCACTGGAAAACATCTGGTCCTCCACCTTGTTCTGTGCCTTATAGCTTTTCAATGTACACATGAGCTGAAGGAAAATAATGTAGAGGAATATTAAAGGGGTATAAACATTGTGGAGTGTGAGTAGATTGTCCATTGGAGCTAATTCATGGCACTGGACTAAGATAAGTTGGCTTTGTCCTATTTTTCTATAGCAGTCTGATCTAAAATGTTATATCACTGCGAATGTGGTGGTGGGATCGTTTAATTTTGTCTGAAATTAAAACAAAAATAAGAGGGTCATCTGTCTTATGGGCTTCTTACAGCATTTGTCATGACACGGTAATTAAATGACTTCTTTCTAATGAGAATCCTCACAGCTATAATTTCCAGTGTAGTGAATGTAGCCCTATAGATAAGCAGCCTGCAAGTTTTGATGGACTTTTTGTGGGGCACACCACTGACAGAGAGGCAAATTAATGACCTCCCTGGAGAGTTGGACTGGTGTATGGGGAGGCTTATAAATAGAGCAATGGTATGATGGAAAGTCTGTGATATGTGTGTGTGACTCCCACTGATTCCAGACGACCCACTAAGACTGGAAAAAAAATGTCTTCTTGGGCTGAGGCAGGTACATAATGCATTGTTTCTCAAAGTCAGACGCATCTGCTGCAATATGTATTTTACCCTGCTCATCGCTTCTAATCTCAGGATGGAGTTGACACATTTACAAAACTGCTGTGATGAAATTTTGTCCCAAATTTGGGCCTTTTCGGTTGATTCCCCATTGTGACTTACAAGCGTTAGCATGTCCAGGCTGGCTTGTCAGTGAACGCGGAGTTTACCTGCCAGCGCTGCAAGTACTACATCACTAAAGAACAAAATATCTCATGGAGACGTGGTTATTAATTTGCTCTTTGGTGTGACGTGGCCTTAAGGCTGCTGGATGGTTTCATTTTAATTTTTGATCTGTTGTCAGTGAGGCGTAAACTGTATCTGACTGCGCTCGGACTCACCCAACAGTACAGCGTACATGCGGTTGGACAGTCAATTGATTTACCTTGTAATACTTTAATACCAGAACACTTAAAACTCCCCTTCAGTATCGAACCCAATTCCAAAAAGTCTGAAAGGATCCAAACCAAGGCGATCTTTGCATTGTCTGAGGCCCTACTCTTGTGACAAATCAATATACTTGAGGGTGGAGGACGGAGACAAGGGGACTGGCAGTTAATAGGAAAGTGAAATGAGAGTCTCCTTAAGTACCTCAGTACCCTGTGTGCACAACAGGACTGAAGTGGTCCCCAAAGAAAGGTTATCGCATCAAATTTTCTGCGCTGCCTTTGACACGTAAGTGTTCAAGAGCTTTTACTGATATCCTCCAGCCATCATTAATGAGTGTTTGTGTGTGTCTCATTTATAAAATATAAATAAAATAAAAACAACAACAAAAAAAAAAACAAAGTGAGGCTTTGATTGGTGTTTTGTAAATGTGTTCAAAGAAGATTTTTTGCTTCCTGGGTCATTGGACAGTGAGCTGTGTGTCACCATTTCCCCTTTTCTAATATTATAAATACACAGATGAGACAATTTTGAATGGCAAATAAAGAATTAACTTTAATTCTTGTAATTCTTTTAAATAATCAGTTTTTTGTTTGTTTTTTGTTTTGGTGAATTCATTATTTTGCCTTTCATCTTCTGCTGGAGTTACTAAGTTGTGCTGTTTGAGCTAAAATGGCACCACAGAAAATAGTCAAGTTAGAGCAAGAGTAGGTGGTTGATGTGAAATAAGTGTTGTTTCTTTCATTTGTGGGTTTCAGATGGTAAAAATGGGCTTGTCTTTCTGGTGTGTTTTTATTATTCTGTGACTATGTTTTTTTTTCCCTTTTGTAGAGTCACAAGCAAGATTGTCTTCCACCAAAAAAAAAAAAAATTACTTTTCGAATCCAACATGCAGAAACAAGCCAGGGACAATTGAGCTCTCGAGCTTGTCACAGGGCTTTGTCAGAACTTGGTGGAGCTTGTTTCCCCGCTTACTTTCACAGTTATTGTCTCGGTCTCATCCAAATACAACCAAAGTGATTTGTACAAAGTCTCCTGCAATCTATCTTACAGCTCACAAATCCTGTACTCTTAGAGGACAGTGTGGTGTCTGTACCTACAGTCCAATATCTGGAGAGAACAAAAAAAAAGAAGCTCTAATTAAATCCTTTTTCACTTTGATTAAACTGTGTTCTGTTGGATATTTACTTGCCTAATATTGGGATAGATCAAGACTGGCATAGAGCACTTGCAAGTCATTAAACATGACCTTTTCTTCAAACCAGAATCAATCACCTCAAAGTCACGGCCCTGCCCTATCAATACTTAAGCCAAATGAAATGTGCCATCCGATATGGAGCCTCTGCAGTTCTTTAAAGATCCCAGCTCTTTACCAAAGTCTTCGCCATGCTGCTATAATGATAAGTAGCAAGAGTTAAGCACAGATAGTCGTCCCATCTCTATCAGTTATGATCTCTGACTCAAAGTGTCCTCTTAGATGTGGGCAGCTTAAGAAAGATCATACATGAAGGAATGCGAAACCCACAAAGCTGTAACCTTAACTAACGATTTTAGTTAGGGTTACAGATGATTACGTGGTGGTGTGGCACCCACACTTGGTAATCACTGCCAGGGAAATGTGAGGAATCGGAGGTAGACTCGCTCTGTTATCTGTAATTTCACAAGCAGGGTTATTAACATGAATGTTTTCGTGAAAGCTGAGGCAATCATTGTATTTGGATTACTTTTTTTTTTTGCTTTTGACACATTTCCCATCAGTGAGCAGAAATCAGAACCTATAATCCTGCCAGTTTTTTATATCTCGCTGATCCTTTATGAAAGAGACCTTTCTGTGAACCTCCAAACATTTCCCTCTCCTATTCATTCCATACAACTACACTCCAGCTAGTAATATCCCTTGATATGATAATTGACCATTGGTAAACATTATTTATCATGCCGCTGCATTTGGAAATTGTGATTTTAGCAAATCCCTCTCTTATAATAAAAAAAAAAAGAAAAAAGCTTTCATTGTACCACTTTGGTGAGAAGCACTCAACCTCACCAGCAGCTAAAGGGCACCCTGTATCTGTAAGGTGTGAGGACAATGAAGAGTGTTTCCTGTCTTTCTTTGCATTCCTCTGTTGGAAATAACAACTTCTCCAGGGCGCAGTTCCACATAACATAGGACGTCTGTCTGCCAGTCAAGGTAGCTTATAGCTTATCACTGTGGTGGAAAAAGGAGACGAGACGTCTGGTAAACAGGCTCTGGGTTGCAGAGTCATAAACATCTGCAGGTTCTTATTTCACAAGGGTGGATGCGAATGAGTGTGTCAGAATGGTATATACAATGGGGGAAATAAGTATTGGACACGTCAACTTTTTTCTCATTACATTTATTTCCAAAGATGCCATTCATG
>JBAJHX010000041.1:13477471-13502596 GCA_037176925.1 Amniataba percoides
GTGTCGTCATAGCAAATGAAAAGTTGGGACAGTAGTTGGGCATGCTGAACTCACTAAGTGTGTGTTCCTGTCAAAAACAAGCAGAATTCTGACAGAAAAATCTGACAATCCATATCTGCCCCTAAGACTGTTATCTGGACGTCTCTGCACACTTTGGAGTTTGACAAAGCTTTTTTTTTTTTTTTCCTCTGCATTTTTTTTCATTAGCCTACTACTTCCTACATGTCTGTTGACTTCTCATTCTGAATTTTAATGCTCATCTTTGCCCCAGGTGTGTAAACAGTGATGAAATCATGTCTAATTTGGTGAAATAAGTTTTGTACCATGCCCCACAGTGTTACACCCTCTGAAATACTAACACCGCCATCTTGAGAGCCTGTTGTGTCTAGCGGGCATTTCTGGTTGAAGTTTTTCTGATGTGTGAAACTTGAACTAAGTAGCCCACAGAGAATTGTATAAAGGATTTTCCCCCCCAAATGATCTTGTACAGTAAAAAGCAGGAGATCCACATTTCTTCTCTTTTCGTTTCGGACAAATGCCCGCAAAACTTACAACGCTGACATTGACAAGCAGACGTCCCACAACTGCAGGGATTAATGAGGCAAGCAATGACATTTTGTTTTCCCTGTTTTATATTTGGGCAGCAGTTTGTCACAGCCGAACTCAAGTTTGTGAACACTCTCAGCTGAACATTGTGATGAACTTGTCCACTGCGGTTTGAATGATGGGACACAACGAGAGTGTGCAAGAGACAATTAGATTTTAACACCAAATCTTAAGGAATATGGATGAAATCAAGAGAGTGTGTTTTTTGCACTAAGAAAATACTGCCTTTATATTAGAAATGCATTTGATTTAAGGCCAACTCTGTTGAACTTTCTATTGAATGAAATAGCTTTACTTTCATCAGCTATGCTAGCAGAATGGCTCTTACCGAGGCAATGCCAGCCTGTCTGCTGGTGGTCCAGACTGAAATATCTCCACATTTATGTGATGGATTGATGCCGACATTCATTTCCCCCTCAGGACAAATTGTAATAACCTTAGTGACCCCCTGACTTTTCATCTGACATCATAAAATCATAATTTGTCCAATACATTAGTTCATGACTAAATGTAAAACTAATAACATTGCCATCAGCCTTACATGCACTTTGTGTTTAGTGCTCATGTAGCATGCTAAATTTAAACTTTATTCATGATCATGATCAGCATACTGTCACTGTGAGTGTGTGGGCATGCTGACATTCACATTTACCTCAAAGCATCACTGCATGAGTATGTCTCGCTGATTAAAATGCCATAGTGTTGTTAGAACTAAACGTCATTCAAACAATAATGTGATCCATTTTGCCTTTTAAATAGAAAGCTAATCCCAAATAATCTTTATAGCTTCTTCAACACATAATTTTGTTTTACTATGCTACTCCACTTGACTTTTAGCATGATACCGCCACCCAAAGTTGATTTTCGTTGAGGGGAAGAACAAAAGAGGAATGATAAAGTAAAGCTAACCAAGTGGCACAGAGAAACAAAAAAGGAAAGGGAGAAAAAGCATTACCAGCAACTTTTTTCATCAACGAATCAACTGCTGCTTGCGTTTGCTGCTAACAATATTCACACTGCGTCTCAGCTTAATGAGCCTTACTGAGGCAAACATTAGCTCCACTGCCGATGCCAATGCAACAGAGATTGTGTGTGTGTGTGTGTGTGTGTGTGTGTGTGCGTGTGTGCGCGTGTGCTGCCATGCCAACAGCTGCCCAGAGCCAAGGGCAGGTATATTTTAGAGTGATGGTAATAAAGATGAGGAGGATGATGAGCAGCATCAAAACATGATAAATGATGCCATACCGATTCATATTCAATAAGGAGTATCATTAATTTCGCAGGCTGGACGAACAGCTCCGGTGTCAGTGAACAGCTGCTGCCGTGTACCTTTGGTCCTTTCATTCACACGTCGCACATACCAAGCTTGAAGGCAGTGAAATTGAAGTTTTTTCTAAAAACCTACAATGCTACATATTAATGTTTTCCATTGGTGCATTTCCACTGTTATATTAGAAAGAACATTAAACATTAAATATGTTTATATCATGTTTATGACATTATTTAAGAAAGAAATATTATAAACATAATATAAACATTAAATAAACTCATACATTTTGTAAGGTTTGTGTAGACAGAGTACATAATATAAAGTGTTACATTTTGGAAACAGAGTCTGAGTTTGTACTTTCAAATGTGTCTGCAGAAGTCTTCCACTGCTCATAAAGATAAAATACGACCTAACATTTTGCAGAGATTGCTATTTCCTGACCAAAACTGTGCGGTGGAACGTCACTTTGCTATTTTAGTCAGTTCACTCATGATGAGGAGGAGAAGCACCACCCGTGAAAACAGTTGTTAAATGTCTTCTGGGGCGTCAGGAAGGAGCTTTCTGAATCCTGAGAAACTAACTTTACTGATGTCATCAAGCCCTTTTCAGATTTGGCTCTGTGACTAAAGCCTTACTGATACTGAAATGTGGTGCCAGATATCTGATATTTCAGAGATGAAAATACATGTGGTGGGTTTGAGAGCAAACCATATGAACTTTTTCTGAACTTTTTCCATTTGTAGGAATGTTTTCTCGAGTGATTCGGTATGAGCAAATTTATATCATAGCTACCTGCTGTAAAGAGTTTATATTCAATGGACTACTTAAAGCAGACATATTACTGTCTAGTAGGCTATAACCACAGAATTGACATGGGAGAACTGGAAGAGAAACTATAATTAAGATTTCAGCTCAGAAGAAGCTCAAATCAAATGAACCAGTCACTCATTTCCGAGTTCTCCATTATTATCCTTGATCTTGTGGAAACAAAACTAATTTCCTCATTACATAAGCATGAGATAAACAATTTTGAAGAATCTGGTAAATTGGGTTTTAATCATAATGGCTTTGCTCAAGATAAGTAATAAAAATGAAAGCGAAGTATTCAGTTCTCAATCATATGTCATGGATAGACAATGTTTCAAAATTTCTGTGGTCCCTTTTTTTCACAGGGGATATTTTGACGTGGTAGGAAAAACACAGGTGTAATAAATAACCTTAAAGATGACCACTTATCCACTTATCTCAGTCAATCAGATTGAGAGTCAAGATATTGTGTTTACTGGCACACTCACAAAATAAGCTAAACAAACTCATATGGTGAAAAATGGTCAACTTTATTGATTCCCAGAGGGAAATTAGGTTGCCATAGTAGCCAGGTACATTAAAATAAAATCTAACAAGATACAATAACATACGTAAAAAAAAATACAGTGAGAAGGTGATAAAAATAGATGAGGTCAGGACCTTTGCCTCAAGACAAGGAGTCTTGAGGCAAAGGTCAATAGACCAACCTCAGCTGGTGCATTTCCATTATGAGCATGTTCTGATGTTAGCTTTTTTTTTAGATTTTACTCAGGTGCAGGCTCACTGAGCTGCTAGCACTGCTGTGCACCCTTAGTCTTGTTTTAATAGGTCTCTTGGAGGATTCCCAACTTAATGGAAGTGGAATATTAAATCAGTGAAGTAACCCGTAAAGCAACTAAGTGGAGGCAACATTTCTCTTATGAGCAACAGTCAAATGTTGTCCTCCAAGTTTCATTTTCCTCTGTACCACTTACATGCACACATCCTGGGACCATCTATTTTATGTCTTTTTCCTAAATTCACAAGGGAGCGGCACTGCTAAATAACTTTGAATCAAGATTAGCATTTGAATAGAAAGCAAATGCACACCCAAATGGTTCCCCTTCCTGGATTTTAAAAACATATATTCTGTTCGGAAAGCATGAGAGAGATTTGAATTTATTATATTTCGTCTGCGGATAAGCCCATCTGATTCATCAACAGGGTATCCCGTCCTTTTGATTGTGTAAACTCTATCAATCCACATTTAGCCTCGCCGCACTATAATCCCCATTCACCTCCTCCACCAGTCATTCCTCTGAATCTCTGTGCAATTTCCTCACAAATGAAAGAAACAAAAAAAGAAAAATCCCACTCACTCAAATATAACTCACACTTTGTCCTAAAACCCCAAAAAACACATTAGTGGAGGCAGAGTGTCCTTAAGTTTATGCCCGCCGACAAATCGGAGAAACACGCGGTATTTAAAACAGCATCTATTATTCACGAGACGACAGTAATTTTAGTTTTCTGCTCCAAAACAGACTGCAAGTTTATTAAACCCATAATTAGAACACGGCTAAAGAGCATGCCAAGACATCACATCCTATTAATAATCAAATACTGTGCCTGGATGATGTAGTTCACAGTGTAAAAAACTGTGCTTCCCGTTCACAATGACGCGCGCAGTCTGTCGGCCGTGGGAACCACTAGATGCTGGATTGCTGGTGACAAGGACGCCAATGCTAATTAAGGAGCAAATGGCTAATTACGCCCCGATACTTACCTTTATGCTATGAGGGTGTTCAAAGTGTCCAAAGCAAAGCAATTCACAATCAAGTAAAGTGGCAAGATTTCTCCCCTTATGAAGTGGCCTGACAGACGGACGATGACTGGATAATCTAGCAGCTTTAAACAAAGAATAAATGAGAATTTGCCTCTTCGTGTGTTTAGAATAAGTAGTAAAAATGGTAAGATAAATAGCTCATGAGATGTTAGACCATAGCTGTAGATTTGGGTGAGAAAAAAAAAAAGAAAAAGTGCCTGGCTTACACTTAACTTCCCACTCGACGCCCTCCTCTTTAAAACCGTAGTCAGCGATGGCGTGTTTGGCCTGAACGATCAGCAAAGCGAGAGCCTGCGCTGCCGGATTATGAAGACCACCTCATTGACTTTTTTGAATGTGATTGGTGACTGTAAGAGCTAATACTGATCGCCTGATGGAGTGCATGATTGCAGTGTTCTGCCTCAACAAATGCAATGCTCCATTTCACTCAGAAAATGGTCGAATTTGGCAGCAAGGGCCCCGCTCACTGAGACGCCCCCCCATCGCCCCCCTATGAATTCAAGCACTTCTGCAGTGAGCACAACAACAACAACAAAAAAAGTGTTGTGTGTTCCTGCCCCTGATTTTTTTTATTTATTTAAGAAACACCCAGGAAACAGCCTCAAACAAAAGAACCATCACCCCAACCTCCACGCTCGTACTTCATACACAATGAAAGCCAGTGTGAGGGAACGATGGTGTAATTCTTCGCGGATGCTTGCAAATATTTTTTTCCACTTGAGGTACGAGCTGAGCAAGAATGCTGGATCCTGCACACTGGGCATTGCAGCAGTATTTTTTTCTGAGGGAAAAAGTTCTGGACAGCTTCAACACTTAAACACGAAGGTGCAAGTTTGCCCGCTCTCAGTTTAAAGTGAAGTCAGGCAGTCTTATTGTTTTTAACAGATGGACTCACCTATAATAAGATGTCCTGAAACATTCTTGTTACCTTTGAATGTGTTTTAATTGTTAAACTAAGCAAAGCTAAACAGCTGCTGTATGTTGTCTTATATTTGCAGATATGATGGTGGCGTCGATCTTCTCATCTCCCAAAATGTCTAGCTACACCTTTAATACTAGCGGTGATGATGGTCCGTGTTTTTGTCTTTCTGCTTCTTCAGTTTACAAAAAGGAAGAGGAGGGAAGTAACACAAACTCTAATGGATTTGGTCTTGAATGCCTGTTGTCAGATACGAGCCACCTTCTGATGTTGCAGGCGTAGGTTAAACGAGGATCCGGGCGCTAGCATCCCTTTCAGGCACAGGAACATCCAAGCTCCAGTGTTTAAGACTCAGTGCTTGCGTGTCTTTCGATGGAAGGAGCGGGATAATGAGCGCTTTCCCAAGGCCTGAAGCGGGACTTTTCGACTGAGTGAGGCCTTGATATAATGAAAGGCCATTGGCTTAAAGTAATCCGAGTTTGGACTCTCTGCTTCTTAGCGGGTGTCGCGGCAGACGCTGGCAGCAGCTTAATTAGTTACGGTGGCACGTAGCAGCGTAGCGGCCGTGTGCAAGCGGCGGGAGTGAGACGAAGCAGCATGCTGTTGGACATGCCGCCTCATTGATTTATCTGGATTGGCCGATTGGCGGCTGTCTGAGTTGATGTGTGCGTGACTCTTCGGCCTTTTGAGCATCCGGTAGTGTCGCATCTGTTTTAAGTCAGGAGTTAATGCCGGTAGTGATTTCCTACATGGTTTCTTTCGATAATGATCCCAATCAACTACCAAAGCGGCGAGCTGCCGTCTTGTCCTGTTAATTAGTTTAGCATTAATGGTAGCTTTCCATTTGCTTAACTCTAGCTCATATGCATAGTGTGCGGAGCCTGGGGATTGCAGCATTTCCATCCTGTTAGGCTTAGCAAGGCCTCCAGTTTATTTATCATGTCAGCAAGGTCTGAATCCTTTTACCCGCGATGGACTCTTTTACTTTGAACATTCATCCTTACAAGTCTGCTAATCTAAGCAACAACATATTCAGGGTTTGCTTTTCTCTCTTCATGTGGTAGTCAGAACAGGCAGGTGTGTGTGTGTGTGTGTGTGTGTGTATGGGATATATTTGTAATAAGAGGAAAAAATTCTGTTATCAGTCTTTTTTTTTTGTAATGCAGCGTGTAACTCCTTCTGTACTGCCGGAATCAGTATTTTTCAATCAATGTTTTAATAAGCCTTTGGCATGTTGCTTTGTCTTTTCTTTAAACCCGGGGAATGAAACAACAACCTTCCTTTGTCTGTAAGAATGTGCACAGCGGTCAAATTAGCAGAGAAGCAAGAGCACACATGGGGGATGATTATACGCAGCGTTAGATCTGAGCAGCACCTGCCCACTTTGAATCCAGGGTGTGCTGTGAAGGCAAAGCAACGCTTGGTGCGCTATGACTAAAGCGGCTTGTAAACCGCGTCATGGCACATTTAAAGCTGCTATAATCAATATTTCTGTATCACCCACGGAGAATTATCACCGGGCTCTTCGGCTTCCCTCAGCCTTGCAGAGCTTTGAGAGTCTTTCTGCTCATTGCTTTTGTTTTTCGAAGGCCCACAACTTGTCCGTCTTATTCTCTCACAGATCTCATCAGTATTGTTTCTAGAGGCGGCAGGCAGCTGTTTTTACCCCCACTTCCCCTCAAAAAAAAAAAAACATTCTTGCGCTACGTGATCAGCAAAGGTAGTGACTGAGCAAGTGAGCAGTCTATTTGAGCATTTAGCAGCTAAGGAGTCAGATATTTCCCTCTGGAGCGGGTGGAGAGCAAACCAAAGCTAAAAGGAGAGCGAACGACGGACGTCATCGAGTGCCAGCAAACGCGACTCTAAACAAATGCTAATGTTGCTCCGTGTCTACAGGATGTTTAAATAAGCAGCTGTTCACTCACAAGCGATCAGCCTTCAGCTCTCCAAACTTATGTTAGTGTTGCGTTTATTCATTAGTGTAGGTTTAGGATGTACAGCCAAATACAGCCAACACAAACCGCAGCTGATTATGAAAAGGCTTCAATCAGGCCTCTAAGCTGGGCCTCAACATGGACTCCTTTTTGGAGTCTTGTCTCATGCAAGGACTTGGACTTGAGTGTGCACCTACAGTATCCAATCAGGAGGTTCATGCTGATTTCTGTACTCTCTGAACAGTTACAGACACAGACAGTAAACGTTAAGCCGCAGCCGTTTTCTCAAACAACTTCATGTTTTGAATGGTTTTGTTCTCACTGGAGCAGATTCCTCTTAAACCGGCACGGATTCCCGGTAATTCAAGCAATTCTGACACAAAGAAAATATTGATGAGGGATGAGAGTTTTCCTCAGCAAAGCCGCAGAATGCGAGCTGACAACATCACATATCAGATGAAGCCGCGCAACTTTCCGCTGGAGACACGGTTTGCAATTTATGCATCTCAGGATTTCAGGAAGCATCAATAAGACTAAGATGTCGGTAAGGATCTCATTATTGTTTCATCATTGTTTCATCTTTGCATCTGTTCTTTCCATGTGGTCCCATTTTTAAAATTGATGGCTGAAGGATGATGGCGGTTATCAATGAACGCCTGTGACAGAACATGCACTCGGGGAAGCGCTGGGAGTCGAGGGCCGCGTGCAGTAGTGGAATTTTTTTATGCAATGCTCTATTTTTGTTGAAGAATTCCATTGACGTTTGTCTGCAAACAATGTGTTGTTCTTTAAGGCGAAACCGGAGCTGGTCTGTAAGCAGCTGAGGAACGTGTGCAGTTAAGGTGCGGTAACAGAAAAGACTCAATGAGGTGTCAAAACTATTCACAGGTCAGCAGGTGTTTTTGTGAATGTCACCTTCCAACCATCGCAACAAAGGCAAAAAAACACACAATTTCAAGCATCAAAAGATCTGTTACATATTTTTCACATTTTTAACTAAAATCATTGCTGACATGTTGGCAGCAAGTATATATGATACCTGCCTAGAGTATTTTTCTTATTAAATGCAAGTACCTGGCTGCACTTTGTATGCAAAAAAAAAAAAAAATCCATATTCCTGCAGCCACAAACTGAAGCTAATGTTAAATCCTCCCTGGCCAGCCTGTTACTCCACCATTCTCCCACACCCTCGGATTTGCCAGTGAATTATACTCACACTGGACCGCCATGCCAGGGGGCATATCAGTAACAGTCTAACTCACCAGTGGAATACACAGGCCTCACATGGAGACAAAGAAACTCTAAAATATGCAGTTCTTTCTCGACCATGATA
Organism: Amniataba percoides; assembly: GCA_037176925.1. NCBI lineage: Eukaryota > Metazoa > Chordata > Actinopteri > Centrarchiformes > Terapontidae > Amniataba > Amniataba percoides. The sequence continues at coordinate 13,486,166 of JBAJHX010000041.1, forward strand.
TCTCTGGCACCAGCACTCTAATCCATTACCCCAGACGCCTACACTGGAAGGGATCTGTGGATGCCTGATAAACACAAACAGAAACAAAGCCGGAAGACTCTGCCCACATTTACTGTATGTTTTCCCTGCCATTATCGCTCAACGGTTTTGCAAAAGGTGGCGGAATACAGGCCACTGTATACAAGCTCTTCATCGCAACGCCGTTTGGGGTGATGCGACCCCGGGAAGCCATTTCACGGGGCCGCGTCAGCACTTTGGGAGAGTTTCGGGTATTGCAGGTAGCGCCGGTGAGTTAGTGCCCTTCCCCCTCCCCCCCTTCTTCTCCATCTCTTCAAACTCACTGGCTTTTGTTCCCCTCTTTTTCGTGCTGTTTTATTTCGCTCATCTGTTTCCTGACAAATAATTCCTCAGAGGTGGCCTCCAGCGACAAACAATCAAGAGCCTCCCCGTTCCCCGACGCGGCTAATTATCCAAACACTTTATAATTGGTCAAGAGCCATTCCAGATAGCTAATAAAAGTGGGAGTCGATGATTGCCATTCTGCTGTGGAGTGTCGGGAAACGAGGTGCGGCGGGTTGGAGTTGGGAAGGAGGAGGCTGAAGTTCCCGGCTAAGGAGCGGACGCTAATTAGATCTGGTCTCCCCCGCGCTCCGGCTGACACGTCTGAGAGTCTCAGTGTTTCGGAATAAATGGGAACAGGTGTTGACTTGAGTGGAACTGAGTGCATCTTTGTGTTGTCCACTCCTCTGCCGCCGTTGCTCAGAGCGTTTTCATCCATCAAATTCAGTTTGATGTTACAGTAATTATACGGATGCAGCAGGAACCCCGGAACACTTCCTGTTTGATTAATATGCACGGCGTAAAATGAGTGTGCACACTGCCAAGTTATTGCACTCACACGCGTCTTCTCGAGCTTTCCATTAATATGACACTTGAATTCTTATTTACATTTTGCACTGTGGTTTAGGATGGATAACTGGATAAAACTACTTTAAACTTCGATCGTACCTAATGCAAAGGGTTCACGACATTCTCGCCTGAGAAACCTACCACGAGTAGTTTCAGCCACGAGTAACTATACATCTATCTATTTATCTGTCTATCTATCTATCTATCTAGTCTCCTTGTTACTCACATCATGAGCAACTGAACTGACGAACAGTTTTTAATTGCCAGGGCTGGACTGGGATAGTAGTTCAGGCTGGGAAACTTCAGCTCCAGCCAATCCAATACACATTTCTTTGTTTACTGTTTATGCCACTAACACATCTTTTACTTTACTACACACAAAACCTGCTTCCAAAAAAGTAATTAAAAACAGCCAAGTGTCTTCAGTTTCAAGGATTAGTCGATTGCACCTCCATAATTAGGGCTACAGGAATAAATATTCATTTACATCATATCTGTGCTCTTTTGGAGTGCTTGTTTTGCACCTGGCATTTCGTCATCAAGCTGTGTCAGCTCTGTAACTGGAGGTACTTCCATCTGACAGAAGAGAGTATCAGGTTCTTTATTTTCAATATTAATACCGTGCAGATGCATCTCCTGCTTTCCTACATAGTGTCATTAAGTGCGGATGCTTTTTAAGTTTAATTTTCTCACTATTTCATTAATCTACCTGCCTGCCCAGGAACTATAGGTGGAAAATAGCAATTTGCTAAAACCTAGTAGATTACCTCCACCCCTGTTTTTTATGTTTAAATAGAAATTTAAATGTTTTTTTAAAACATAGGCTATAATTTCTAAACACTGACCATGTCCATTTTTCATGACGGTGAACATGGCTGCAGCTGTCATTCTGTATTTTTAACACTGGTCTGACACTGCTAACTGTGTTGTACATTTAATGGTTAAAAACAGAAGGCGAGCAAAATTAATCTGCTCCTGCTTACTCCTCCTGTTGTTTTTTTTCAGAAATCTGTCACGTCGAACGGGATCCCTGCTTAATGCCGCGTTGTCATGACCTCAACAACATTCACAGCCTCATTTTAATGCAGACATGTGGAGCCCTGGGTGGTGCAGGGGCATGTAATGTAGTGTGAGGACTGACAATTGGTTGACTACTCATTTTCTCTTAACATGGCTTTTTACTTCTGCTGCAGCTAATGATTACACATATTTCCCAGTGTGCACATTGTGCCTGTAGCTGTCATTTAAAGCGGTGGTTAAAGCACATTCAGAGACGAGTGGCTTACTGGTGGAAATGTTGTTCCCATATATTTATATTGTTCCCACGTATTTATATAAGGCTGAGTATATTATGGAGTGCATGTAAGAAAATTCATCACTTCATCCATTATATGAAATCTGCCTCTTTAGCTCAGTGGCCGCCGAGCCCTGGGAAAGCAACACTCTGTTAAAACATTATTTAAAACAGCATCCTCTGATGAGCTCTGGGTCCCTTTTGTTGTTTGATGGTGTGCTTTACTTTTTGCTGTCATCAGGGGACCAAATGTGTCGAATGATTGCTGTAATTGACCAGAATGCAATTTAGCCGGAGGCATGGTTTTCAGAAGAGGTGGGAGTCTTGTTTTTGCAATCTGGACCGGTTGTGGTGTTTAACTGGAAATATGCTTTTTTTTTTTTTATGTTTCAGTCTCTTTCTTGTTACTAAATATTTGATCATAGTATTTCAAATGTAAGTGGCATCATTTCTCTTCCAGGTGATCACCTCAGACACATGAAAAGTTATGAGCGATGGACGTCTGCTCTGATATATTAGATCTCGGTTGCCGCTCTCTTTTGAATGTGGCGGCGTAAACAATCCGGTCAGCGAAAAAAGAGACTGACAAATCCACAGCGCCATTGAATAATTCAAAGCACTCTGCCATCCATTCATCCTGCCAGCTTTTAAGGCCTCTGACTGCACTATTGATCTGTATGCTTTGGCTGTACCCCATCGGATGTGTATTGAATGACCAAAATCAAATGAACAAGATTGTTGAAAAAAACAACAACAAAGTTTTAAGCTTTTAAACTAATATAGCAGAAAACTGTCCCAGAGTTATTGAAGGTTTATATCCCAATGTCAAGTTTCTGGACTCAAACTATATAGACTGTGTGTTGTCATTCTGTAACTCCAAAATGAATCTAGGGTAAGTTTTATCTGTCCCTTTAATATTATGGGATTTGAGTCCCTTCTGAATATCCCTTAAGTACTTGAAGGCAACTGATTAGTAGCACTTAATTATCTATTACAAAGCCATTAAGACCTCATTCCTAAATAAAAAAAGATTTAATGGGGTTATTTCTTTCTTTTCTATGACAGACCATAAAAAATAACGGTTACAAAGTAATTGATGTTAAAGCAAAGGACTGTTTGAATTTAAACTTTCAGGTCAAGTAGCAACGTTTTACTCAAACACAGCATACAATGTAACACTATCAACTTACTGCAAAAGAAAAGAAACGTGTTAATAAATGTTTAAACTCATGTTCAGATGCTTTGAGGGTTGACACAGTATTATGAATGTCTTGTGTCTGGGGTTGCCTTATCTCGCTCGCTCAAAAAGCATCTTAATTGCAGACAACGAACTGTGCTGAACTGCACAAAAGGTAATGCAAATTCCACTTAATTTGCATAGATTGCTTAATCAAATTAGAACCCGTCCCACAGAGACCAATTCAATAGAATCTTTTGGCAACAGCGTCTCATCTCAGCAGTTGAAACACTGATGTAAACAAGTGGGAAGACGGCCCACTCTCATTGGCTCGACCCATATTACCTGGACCAGTAGTCACCCTCTGAATCTGCCTTTTTTGGGTTTTTTTTTCCTCTTTTCCATGCACAAGTTGTGTTCCTTTATACCGAATTACATCAAGGTCGACCTCCACCTACATGTACAACTTCTCCGGGACTCAGGAGAGAAAGAAAGGCACTCCTCTGCACACCCCAATAGTTGGATTTTAAATATTTCATTACTCCCTTTTCCAGCTTAACTTGCAGAAAAGAGAAGTGGGGCGGTGAAAAGCATTGATAGCACATGCAGTGTGCAGCAGTTATGAGACAACAGAGTGGGTTGAGTGAGTGTGCCTGCAGTCTCTCCTGCTCAAAATCAAGCTGTGCTTAGCTGAAGTCTGTGAGCAGTGCAGGCTGATTGCCTGAGTGTTTCAATCTAGTCATTCCTGTGTGTGCTTTGACACTGATGCCAACAGACAGCCAGCTTCTCCATGTGTAAGCAAACCAGGCTTTTCACCTGAGGCAGATCTTTGAAGTTTAGGACCTGCAAATGGAAATAAGAAGAAACATAGGTGTAATACTCTTGATGTGGCTCTTACAAAGACTGACGGCAGCATAAAATATTTAGAACAATAAGTAAATTTGCTGAATATCATAAAACTCTGCGGACTGTTGTCGCACTGCTTCAAAGTTACAGCTGATTAATTATTTTAACAAAACTGTTGCCGTTCCTGGTTAACCCCTGGTAGTCATGCTTTTAGCTGACTTCTGGAGTCTGCCAGATACACTGAGATTGTATTTGATGACATGACACGGCACTTAAAAAATGTATGGCTGTTGAGGGCCTCGTGCTACTCTGATATCCATTAAAGCCACTGATGACGGACACGTGCACAAAACTCTGGTTCTCTTGCTGAGGCTAAAACACAAAGCTGCGTATAATTTGTCCACTGCAAGGTCATATCAATTCATAATACAGCACGTTCCCTTAAGCAACAGTGATGCACAGTACATTTTAGAATAGCAATGTTAGAAACTGAAATTAATTTGTGTTTGGAAAAACACAGGAGCAGGGTGTCTTTCTGAAGAGGTTATTCTGGGTAATCCAAGAGCTCACTGTGCACATTTTTTTTAGCATTTCCTGCTGTGGATAGTTTCCAATCAGTGACCTGAGGCGTGCAGAGGTTTCTTCAGTGACCAGGAGATTGTCTTTGGGAAGATGTTTCAACGCTGCGGGCGCAACAAATGAAATCCTACTTACCTCCCATTGTTGCTGTCGTGTGAAGAACAAAAAGGATATTTTGTAATGTGCCTCCCTGTCACACGCAGTCCATATTACGTATTATGTAACATCACTGGGAAATGTATCCACGCATAAAGCGCATGTGATTAATGCGCAGAGCGTTCGCCAAAACAATTAGTCTGCCACGTCTCATTGTACACCAATTAAAAACGCTGATGTTAACTTGGCTGCGCTTTACCTAATGGATTCAGGCCTGCTTTGAGAACTATCTCCACGCTATTGTCCCTATAAACACATTACCACCAATTTGGATGACTAGGTCTATCTGTGCGTGCTTTTAAAACATTTTAAAAAGTTGAGGGAAAAGGCGAGAAAGCACTCTGCTGCAGCTGCAGAATTCACTGGCGGTGTCAGGATCTGACGCCTCCATTAACACTGACTGGCTGATTAACTGTGAGAACAGTACACAGGCAGGTCATGTATTCACTGAGTTGATGGTAATGGCTTTTACACAAGAGTGTCACTGTCTGCACAGGTAATCTTTTTTAGCGGAGACACTGCTGTTAGAAGACAAGCGACTGGCTGCGTGCGTTTGTTGTTGTAAGGACTACGTTTGTGATCAAAACGTTTTTTCTTTTTTCTTTTTTTTTTTTCTTAAGTGGTTAAAATTGCGGCTCATTTTATAAATCACTTTGTGGCTTCAAAATAAGATAATTGATGTAAACTGTGTTATCCTCCTTATCCAGCCACGACCTCTACCCCACACATCTGATCCAACCGTAAGAAAGCACACACCGATTAAACCGAAAGTTTCCTCAGGGTTCATCCAGAACACTCTAAGCACCATTGAAACTAATTTCTGTTTGTGTAATAGCAAGTTTCACACTCACATTGGGCATAATTACCTGCTCTCTTTAATTGAATATAATTATCCAAAGCTTTTCCCCCTTGGCAGCTTAATTACTTAAAGAGAGGAATGTTTTCAGTTATACTGTAAGAGCTATTCCCTTTCATTTACAGGAAATATGTGTCAAAGAAAAAGTTTGTGTTCCATTTGCATGCACCAAAAGCCATATCCTGCGCGTTGTATGCCGGTAAAGGATTTGTATTCACGATCCGATGAACGTATCATTGACAGACTTTATAGAAAGGTAAATCTGCTATGCCCATTCACAGATATTGATTTCTCACACAGAAACTGCACTATCATTTAAATCTAATGACACTACACCTTTGGATGACTTTGGAACGGGTCCATCCACTCACTGTATTCATCCGAGTGTCGATACTGTTCAGGTTTTAAGTAATGGTCACGCTCCAGCAGGGGTCAATGGGATCTTGTGGGTTTACCATCCGTACTGTTGACTTTGCAGTGTCATTGAAACACAAGAGTGAACAGTAAATCCGGTGTCAAAGAAAATACAGGAGGTCATAACAGAAAGAGCGGTACATCTTCAGAAAGCCCTGCATGACAAAATAAGGAATGTGGTATTGTTAATGGGATTGAACGGCCGCTCTTTTGGCATTTCATTCACCACGGATCAGCAGCATTGCGAGGCTCACCACACTGTTGGGGCTGTGGATCAAGTCTGGGTTTATAGATTTTTACTGAGGAGCCCAACAGGGTAGAGATGGCCATCCTGAGATGATATCATGCTATATGTAGGCATTAAAATAAGCTTTAGATCGAAAACGGCAGCATCCTTGACAGTGAGCCAAGAACCTGAAAAAGTTCTGGACAAACAGAAGGAGTTAAAAACATCATGATGGTGTTCTGGGAATCACTATACTGTGGGTTTCTTTAACTGTAAGAAACATAATTTTCTGCATAACTGAGACTGCCCCCAGCCATTTTGTGCCTCCTCTTGATCAAACCTTAACTATAGCTAAGTGAGACAAGAAGGGATTTTATATCAGTAACAGTGATGTGCAGCTTTAAAAGGCATCGGTAAGTGATGTTGTCTTTCAGTAGATACCATTAGAACAGAAAACACATATGTGTTGTTCTGGATGGTAATTGTAATTAATTGTAATTAATGGTGATTGTGAAAGTTTAGCTTGTTAATTAAACTGGATGACTTGCTGCTATTGCTTCACAAATCTGAAAACTATTGTGAGAAACATATATGTGTTGTACTCCTGGCCTATATATTTTAAATGAGGTGTGCAGTAATTGGGTTTTCATGCCATTTCTGACAAATAATGAAAGAAATTTGTTTGTTTACCACCATAAATTCATCTTGCCAGTCAAGTTCTGCAAAATACATTTGTCATCCTTCCTTTTTGATCTTTCGAATGCAAAACAACCAAAGCTTAACTTTAAAACAAGAGTCCTTCAAATTCAATTAATTTGAGCTCTGTGGCCCCTATCAGCAGGAGCGCAGCATTCATCTGTACTTTTCAAACCATTACGAATCACTGTTGAAAAAAAGAAATCTGTTTTTTTATTATGATAACTCTCAATTTATGTAAAAAAAAAAAAAAAACTAATAGGTTCAGGAAAAAATCTAGTTTTTGGTTTGAATAAAAATAGAGTTAAGGTTAGTTAAAATGCATGGCAGTTTTGTGTTAAAATGGCTACTTCATTAAGGCAACAGGACCTTCATTGTCATGGTTACAATAATAATAAACATGTGGTCAAGGTCAAAGGTCCCACTGAGGTCATGGTTAAAAACTAAAATGGCAGCTGGCTGTTGGAAGCTGAAACAGCTGTCCCCCATGCTAAAGTCTGATGGTTTGTTGACCCACTGGTCCATCCTGACGTCTCCACCACATTGACATTGTCACTTGAACGAGGGCCATGAAATGCAAAATAGTTTCCAAAGTATTAACAGCCACAAACAATATCCAGTTATGTCAGCGCTTCTCCATTTTACATGATTTTCCTTATCATTAATGAGGCCCATGCTGAATTCCACATTCATGCACCAAGTACTTAAATACTTAAAAGTGCAGAGCCATCACCTATGATCCATTGCAACTGAGATTAGATAAGATGACCCACAAGATACATTGCATCGGAGTGCAAACTGCATGTTTATCTGTGTAACAAATGGTATTACATGAGACAGATCAGCCGTGACGAATATAAAAGGACCTCGGGATACAAAACACTGCTTCAACGTAAGACACAAAATGCTGGTTCCTAAGAACAAGATTTCACAAAGAATCTGTAGCTGAGTGGCCTCATGAGAGATGACTATTATTCTTTTTTATTACCATTCCTATTACTGTTATTGTCAGGACTGCTAAATGCAGCTTTGTGGGAAGAGTCTGCTGATGCCATGGGAAGAAAGACTGTACTTAATTTTAATGTTTCAAATTGCCCACAATGTCGTGCATTTAATCCTTAATGACAGACAGTGATTTAGGAAATTATCCTCAGAGAAAGAGTGAGAGTGCAAAGATGTGTACAGTCTGCTGCTATTATGTAAGCAAAGTAAAAGTAGGGCATGGCAAATAGAAATGTTGGATGCACAAATGGAAACCTTAGGCTAGAAACTGACACATGAGTTGACATATTCATCTGGAGTTTAATATCAGCATGTCGACTCTCTGAGAAATTAATAGCAACATGTTCCAGTTCTGCACTGTGCGAGTTCAAATGCAGAGTTTCGGCCAAGGGAAAGACGAGGTGAGCGTGTCAGGAAATGAAGCATGTTGTCGCACCGGCTTCAAAAGCGCTGGGTCAATATCCGGGGCTGTGTATGTAATAGAAGGTATTCAAATCTTGATAGCTCAATGATTGCAGGTTAAAGAAACAAGGTGATGGGGCGATGACAAACAGACAGCCAGTCCGCGAGGATTTATCGTGTTTTTACCGAGCGTGGAAGCTCCTGAGACAATAATTAGCCTGTAAATGAGAATTGATCCTCCTCTGCCAGCTGTTAATGTGAATGTGTACAAATATTTGGAGAGCACGCATGATTGGCTTCTATGGTCTGTCCAATGAGAGTGGCTCCATATCTGCAGCCACTCTCATTGGATGCCTTTTTTTTTTTTTTTTTTGAGATATCAAGTAATTTCATAAAATGTCAGACACTGTAAAGTAATGCAAATAGTTCCTTTCTTCAGTGGCTGTGCTCCACCTTTGCCCTGCTGTTAATGCAGAAGGCTGGAAGAGCTCCAGGTGTGTCACAATAGAAGAAAATGTAAACAAATCCATGAGAATAGTGTGGCCATCTGGTGCATGGATATTAGAAATGTATACCGGAGCATTAGGATTCAAGAACAGTGGGGCCGAGATGTTTTCAAGCAGCGTATACTGACGGTATGAAGTTGTTTTTCATCATCTCACATTTGCCTGTTAGCATACATAAATATCAGATGTCACATAATTCATGCTTTTTTACTTTATGTGAGCTTATTTTTGCAGCCAGCAGTAGTCTGAAAGAGGAAAACAACAGTTGTATTCGTTGGCATGTCTCAATCAAGAGAAGTGATGGTTAATCAATGCACTGGGTGGATGGAACTATGAACAAAATGCCAAAATATGTCTCTGGAGCATGTTTTAAATATATTTCAAGGTATTGGATGAGATTAGATTAGTCAATTTCAATGACTTCTGCCAAGGAAATCAGTGGAATTCATTTAGAAATTTATTAGCAGAAGTTCACAATACACTGTACTGTCCTCATTAGAGGAAGCTCTAATGAGGACAGCAGTGCTACACCTGCCTGCTGAGTTTAGGTATGTTATGCTTTTCACTGCTGTTGCATTTCAGTTTGTTTTTTGTTAAAAGACATAAGACTTTGAAATTAGTATCACTGAAAGCAAAATGTAGCAAATGTGTAGCACATGGTAATTCTTAGGTTTTTAATAGCAAGTATGACTTTCAGCCAAGTTAATAGATTATAGGCAATACATGAACCCTTGTATCGAGTACAAGTTTCAGTGCATCATTACGTTATTAACGTCAGCCTGCCGTGGTGGTTAATAACTTTTTTATGCTTGTGGTCTGGCTTAAGGGATGGCAATGCTGGTCTGTTGTTCAGTTGGTTGATCCAGTTTGAAATATCTCAGTTACTACTGGATGGATTACCATAAATTTTTTCGCGCAGAATTTGGTGACATTTAATCCAGCACGACCAGCTGGCCACCAGAGAGTTTTCTTTCATTTCATTTCATTTCATTTCAGCGAAATATCTCAGTATCTCAAGGATTTGAGTGAAGTATATTGACAATCAGTGGATGTATTTCAATAACATTTGGGGATGAAATTTCCCACAAGATGAATTGTGACAATTGAATGAATGTGATTTTGATGATTTAACGTGATTTAACCTTTAGTATCATCATAAGGTCAAAATTTCTCGTTGGTGTGCAATACTCTGGTTTGGAATTAAGTATTTCCAAAACTGATAACATCAAACAAATGCTAACATCGTAAGCTATGTGTTAGACATGTTAAATATAACATCTGCTAAATATCAGCGTGTCACTGTTGTACTGTCATTAAGCATGTTCGCATGGCTCTACACTTTTAGTCTTAGTTTAGCTGTACAGACATTGCATGAACAATCAGGTCAGCTAAGGATAAAACAGCAAAAACTCACACCAGTTAAGAAAATGCCAGTTCTTTTCTTTACATTGGCATTAAAACTGTAACATTCATAATGGCTGTCACTTTACAGTATCACAGTACTTAACTCAAATCAAAATCCCAGTGTTCGGAGTATAGAATCAACTTCCCCTAGTCCCGCTTGTTTCAAAATTATATCTCAAATGTTCTGTTCTCATGGTAAATCCTGACCGCCTCAGACCAAAAAAGCGAGTCCCTTTGTGTGACACAGCAGTGACTCATGGGTGCCTCCATGTTGTCTCATGTGCTGGAAGGTTGGATGATGTCCAAGCTGCTTAGCCTGAAGGCGGCCAAACTTTCTCTTTGTCTCCCCACTGCAGGGAAGGCTGGAGATATCGGCTGGCATTAGGCTGACAGAACAATCCCTTAAAGATCTCAGGCAACTTTACAGTGGCCGTATAAATTTTTTATTATATTGACCTTTTACTTGCTCACATGTTTTATATTTATTAGTCAAGAGCAGAAGACAGAAACTGCCGTGCTGAAATTAATAAATAACTAAGCTCTCAGTCCGTCATTCATTTTTCACCAGCTGACGCTGTCACTTTGAACGTTCAAGTTGAAGAAAAATAAAAAATCACTATCCCAAAATCAATACGGAAGCTGTCATGGCACCATTGATTACTTCTAATTTAAGTCAGTTTGAGCTGCTCGAGGTTCTTCTGTTTCCTCTCCCTTGTGTCTTCGAACCTTTGTGTAGGGCTGAGTAAATTTTAAGCAGCACAGCCACACACAGCGAGACAGTGATGGATTGGGAGGTTGATGGTGAGATTATGCAGGTGCGACAGCTCCAAGCCTTTAATCCCACGCTCTTTTCAAGGAAACTATGTGTGCTCTGTTTGTCGGATTCTGTTCTGAGGATTTTTTTTCCTATTTTTTTAAAAACTTTTATAGGAAAGTCAGCGGAAGGCACCCGATGCACATCTAAATGTTAAAAGATTGGAGGACTGCAAACACTGTGGTATAGTGACAGCACCGACAGAGAGAACATAAGCAAACCCTGTTGATATTTATGTTGTGCTCTTTGTTGGCCCTCTCGGCTTTGAGAATTTCACAGCGATGCTCAGCGGAATGAAATCGTACATTTAAAAAAGAAAAGACATTTTCCCCTCCTGCCAGCATCCCCTCAGTGGGCCTGCTAGTGCACACTAATTAAATGCCAGAAATTAATTTGAGTGAAACCTAACATATCGAGAAAGAGAGAGCGCAGGGGGAGACAGCCACACAGTCACTTTTTGTCACTGTGCTTGGTGATTACCAGCGGTGGTTTGGATCGCCTGCAGAGGGATTTGCAAACGGCAGGAGAAAGGGGATAAAACGCTGCCAAGAATACGAGGCGAGGTTCCGGGCAGCCTTCGCTCACGACTGTCCTGAGAATTGACCGCTCGGGCTTGGACGGGCAAAGTCAGTTGAGTCAGAACTAATCCTGAACTAAAGGAGCTGCTCGTCTGTTGCCAGCGCATGGAAGATGGGGGGGCGTCTGTAATCTGGGGTCGAGAAAGACAGCTTGGTGGTTTCGGTCTGCTCACTTGTAAAAGTCAAGTCAAGGGGCGTAGATAAAACCATGGAGGCCCACTGGTCTGTGAGCACACTGAAAACAATTGCTTTCCACCTGTTTTTTAAGGCATTTATTTGAATCGCTTTCTCGTTTGGTCTTCATGTCGGTCGGACTTTTCAGGGTGTAGAGATTTAGAGAGTGCATGGGAATTGTTGGGCATGGGTGGGTGGGTTCGAAGGGAATGGGCTGCGTGCATGAACCGATGTAGCGTAGTGTGCACCAAATTACACCGCACAGAATGGGAGTGGGCTTAGTCAGAATCAATTCTCCCGGCCTGTCTCTCCTCGATTACCGCCCAGTTCCAGGACATCGGGGCTCTGTGAAGGTGACAGGACACACACTGAGAGCACTGTCCAGGTGAGATAAAGCACGAGCAAGCCAGACTGCAGCATTTACCTGTTTTACACTCTAAGGATCGTAAAGCTCACTGAACCCAACGTGCCTTACTCATGTTGCTATTGATTTTAAATGTGCGGACATCTGACCGCGCTGTAATTTCTTTGAAGGTCAGGTGGTTGAATCTTTGCCGCGAGGTGCTTCACACTCAGCAGGCAGAGAAACCAGCTAGTGAACATACAATTATTAATTATTAATTATTTCTCAGGAGTTGGTGGAGACCAAAACAGAGCTAAGAGGAGAGTGAAAGGCTTACATTTGTGAGGCGACGTGGAACCACGCTTTCAAATTAATGCTGTAATATGAATATTGTACAGGATGCACAATACGGACACATTAACACATTACATGGCACAAACAGAACTAATCTATGCAGTTTTAACATCTCAACACATTTGGATTCTCACATTAATTGTTGCTGCCATGTCAAATTGTCTTCATGATGAATCATTAGCTCAGCTAAACGTGGTCATCTTGCAACCTTCAGCCTATTTCTATGGCTTCACAGCAGCCATTTAAATTCAGCGTTATATTTTTATGGCTGACTTTTTTTTACTCAGGTCTCAGATGACAGTAACGGAAAGTCATATCTACTTTCATAGCGAAATGAATAGATTGACCATTAACAAGTGAAAGTGAAAAGGAGGCGTGTGCATGTTTTTGATAGCTTCTGAAGCTCTCAGCGTATCCTCACTGCAGGCTGATGGGGTAATCCAATAAGAGCCCTGTCTCAACGCAGTGAAATGCTGAGGGGGAGTGAGGCACTGTGCCTGAGGGCCTCTGCCTCTGTCTCTAATGAGGGAAGAGAGAGGCGGATGCAAGGTCTCTGCTTCACAGACAGCACAACAGGCAACTAGTTAACCCTCTTCTCTCTGCTCAGACTATGCTTCTCTCCCACCTCTGCTCTCCTCCCTCCATCTGTCACCCCCGTTCCAAGCTCACTCCTCCACAGAGGAAAGACTTAGTCCTGCAGACCGACTGTGCCTGGTTGTACCTAATTTAGAGAGCTGCTGTGTGGAAGTTGCCCAAGCTACCCCCCTCTTTGTCAGAAAGCTTATGATTGTCTCAGCAAGTCGACTTCGATACCTGAAACACAAGTGCGTGCTCCTGCAGTTTCTGGCTGCTGCAGCAATATCCCTCAAGCCAGTCGGTATAAGAGGCACAATCAAAAGCCTGGGGCTTTAATTACACTCAGTCTGTCTTGAGTATCATAAGCAACCAACCACTAATTACCTCAAGTTCTGTTGCACTTTGCTCCTGCTTATATGGCAGTATAAAGATCCAGCTTATGAGAACAGACCAAGAGCTGGGCCCACTGATGGGGGGATGCAGAGAGGGAGCTTTCAACCCCAATCCCTGGGCGTAAATTACGTAACAATATAGTAAAATATTCATGACACACCATAGGGACGGAATCCTGCCTGCTCTGAAGTGCTGAGCAAACACTTCGCCCTCAGCCACTCTAAGACTGTGTGAGGAGGATAAGGAAAAGCCCAAAAGTAAGGAGCTGGAAAACAATGAAGCCAATTATAGTCAGGAAGCAAATTCTTGCCTCATGAGGATGTGGAGCAGCGTTAACACTGTCAGCTCTGAACTTATGTAGGTGGTGTCTTATGTTTAGGTTTCTTGCATTCATTTGTGTGCTCTTGGTGTGTATTAAATCATCAAATAAACATAAAAATTCAACGAGGCAACGGTAAAACACACACACACACACACACACTGCGTGAACAGAATCTGCAAGCCGCGACAAACCAGCCAACCTAAAGCCACAAGCAGCACCTTACACCTCTCGACATCTTATTAAGCGCTGTTCTGGATTACCCGCAAAACAATCCAGAAACCGTATTAATATGTAAAACCTTACTACCGTCATCATCATCTTGAGTTGAATTTTAAGCCAGCGGTTCAGGTGAGGAGAAGAAATGGGCTGAAAGGTTCAAAGAAGCCAAGCTTGACTTTTGAAGTGATTAGAGGGAAGTGGTGAGCAGTGGAACCCTCCCTGCCACTCAGGGGAGTCCTGCTTATGGTTTTATGTGACTTTAATGATGGAGAAAAAAGCCGGAACCTTCTGAGCCGTGCCGTGTGAGAGTACAACCTTAGCTTTGCATATTAGTCAATATCCTTACGGCAAGAAGAGGATTGTATTTAATTGCAGCAGAGTGCGTTTTGATGGGTCTCGCTGTATGAAATTCAAATCATATGTGAAAAAGGTAAAACTGAAAGCTAACAGTATAGCTTATAGTAAAGCTTTTTAAAGGAAAAAATCTATCCTGCACTGTCCTTACATTCTGTTGCTGACAAGTTAATTTGAATATACCCACTCTCCCTCATCCTAACTCATCTTCCTCTTGTTCTGTTAACGATTACCTGCATCTCCCACAATGCCTTCGGACAACTGCCAGAAGAATCTGCATAATTTTGTTCCCAATTCGCTAGGACTTCATGCATTTCCACCAGAGCTGCCAACTTAATGCCGAGCACTCTATAACGTCCCTCTTGTTTGCATTTTAATACTGGTGGAGGCTCTGAATATGTTGCAAGTCCTTGCGTTTGTGAGTGCTTTTTGCAAACAGTAATGCACTGACTTGCAGCACTGTCATCCTTGAAATAATAATAATACAGTTTCACAGAGAGTAAAATGTGATCGACAAATTAATTCTTTGTCCTTTAAAAGCCTAATCCCTCTAATGATTACCTGAACAAAATATTAGGGTAATTATACTACAATACCCAACAATATACATAAACAATGCAATGGAGGGAATTCAACGATAATGCAACTGTGTAAAGCAGACGGTGGATGGTAGAGATGATGAGCTAAATTAAGCACAGTGGGAGCACTTTATCAACTTGTTTACATTATTAAATGTGTTCACATGGCGATTAAATCCTGAAGAGAAAATTACAGAAAAAAAGGCATAAATTAGAGAGTGACATGCATCTGGTTCAGTACAATAAATTGTACATGTACAGCGTCTACCTTACTCACATAAATTATCATCTTTTGGCCAGTGCATAGTTATATTATTGAAAATATTAAACCCAGTATTAGTCTTTTCACCTGGGGCCACCATGGGCCCCGTATAAATCACATTTCCATGGAGCCTTGTTTCCCAATCAGAGTGATTCATGAAAAATTGTTCCACCTGTCAAGTTAAAAAAACAGAAAATAAGTTGATGAAAGGCTTTTAAAGCTTCCCATTTCTCCACAATGCTGGTATAAAATATGGCATAAATGTTGTTGTAAGAAATGCTGCTACCAGTGATGTGACTGTTTTTGCTTTTTATTTGCAATTAATGCCAACTACATATTTAATGTAGGATCACAGTGAGCAAAGAAAGAAAGAATGTGAGAAAGCTATGTGACCTGTTTTGACTGCGACAATATACAATGTTTTCAGTTCAGTGACACAGTGAATTGTCTGTTTTCCAGACGGGTGTGATGAGGCATTGTCAGAGTTAACAGCAAACGGTTGCAAACATCTTGAGCCTTAGAAAACTTCTAAACAACTTGTAAAATCGATTATCACAAAGTTATATACTCAAACTGGAGAAACCCTCGTGTGCAGTGGAGTGTTGGAGGTTATATTTTTTTTTATATAGATATAAATATAATAAACCAACCTGCCAGTGTACCATCCACGCTTCATCCTCGGTGTACTGTCTGCCAAAACAACCATGACACAAGTCTTCCTGATACTTTATGAATTTGAAATGATGCAAGTAGTTTCTGGACTGAACACCGTGTGTGTGTTTTTTTCCCTGTTAGCCAATGACAGTCCACCATTGGAGGTGGATGCATTTGCACATACTCTTTCATATTAAAATCTACACTTTTTCCATCCTTCTATTTGAGTCCACTGCTGATGCAAAGAGTCAGACAGAAGCAGCTCATGGGTATTCTGCAACAGCGCTGTGATATGCAGAACATGCTCAGCTAATGGCCGTTCCCTATAGCTCTCAGCTTGTAT
>JBAJHX010000041.1:13505503-13527656 GCA_037176925.1 Amniataba percoides
AAGCAAGATGTTGGCGAAAAAGTAATGCAAAAGGAACAGATGCTTGTGGGAGACACTGACCTTGAAGAGACGCAAAATGTTGGCTACCATGATTGACACGGAGCTGGCAGATGCACCAATCACTCCCACCACTCTCTCCGGTTTAGTGATGATGGGCGGCCCTCCGCTGAGACACTTGACATCAGTTGAGTCCTTCTCAATCAGTGCCTGAACAAATGTCAGCGACTGTTCCAGAGCATGGGTGTCCCGGGAGCAGGTGTCCAGGATGCGTGCCCCCAGTGTGATATTTGGCAGCAGCTCATTGTCATTATTGATACGATCCAGGGCAAATAGCATGGCCTCCAGCCTGTGGATCCCTTTCTCCTTCTTCAGCTCCCCACAGGCTTTGCCGTCGTTTCCCCGCGCGTGCACCGGGAACAGCCCGCCCAGAGAAATGTCCCCGTCAATGCGTATCGAGTTGAGGTGCGTGTGGCCCGGCATTTTGGGCTTGGCTGCCGAGGCGATCAAGAAATAACAAGCCAGCAGCAACACCCAGCAGCACGGGACACTTCTGTGGCAGCCAGTCCACACTTTCTCAAAGCCTCCTCGCAGAGTCATAATGGAAGGCTAAATCCGCATCCAAATACAAATTCAAGTCCTTTGAAAATGAACGAGGTGTGCGCACATATACACACACACACACATACAAATGTCCTGAAGGTAAGCCACAATGTTTTACTGAGCGCAGCCGTCTTCAGAAGCCTCCTCTCATGGTTTCTAGCTCTGACACAAACTCAGTAATACTAATTATGCAGCCTCGCTCTCTTTATCTCTTGCTCTTTCTTCTTTCCCCTTTTGTGTTTCGCTCCTTTTTTTTTTTTCCTGCACCTGAGAGCGGTGGCTACATGCAGCAACTAAACAGTGCGGGGTGAGCCGAGACGGGGAGTCCACAGAGAGCGTTCTCGTAAAGCAAGAACAAAGGTGGGAAGTTTAGCCTCTCTTCTCTGCTTCTCCAGAATCACTCAGGTGCATTTAGCCCTCCTTTCGGTCCTTCAAGTGGGCCGAACGTCACAAGGGGATCCACAGCAGGATCCACAGCAGGCTCCTGCAAAAGGAAAGCAGAGGTGTTAGATGCTAAAGGAAGAAAAAAAAACAGAAAAAGCATGTCTTTTTATTTTTATGTTTTAAAAAGGGAAGAGAAAGATGAAACAGAATCGCATTGATCTGATCAACGATTTCTCCATGTGTTTATGCAGAGGATTTGCCTTGCAGTAGTCTCCACACAAACACACACACACACACACACACACACACACACACGTAGTTGAAGTTTTGTCTCTGTTATGGACTCTCCCACAGACTCCTGCTTAAGTTGGTGGATGGGAGGCGAGCCGCTCTCAGAGCACGCTCTCCATATTTTAATTGACATCATGTCAGGAACAGCAGAGCACATCCAAACTAGTTCGGCGGTCCTAAAATTCGAGCAGAGATAATACCTGGAACCAGCACTCGGCACAGGAAATCTGTTCAGTGTTGCACCCATGCCTCGACTGCTTTCAGAGCGCCGCAATGAATTATTTCTATGTGCCTTGAGCATAACTGATTCGCTGCTGCTTGGCTCCGCTCCACGGACTTCATAACCGCACACTGCTCCGCTCATGTAGATCCTCTCCAGAGTGCTTTACCGAAAGGTTATGAAATGTAGTGCTAAATTAAGAGCGTGGGATTCTGATAATCAAAGAAACAATATTCCTCGAGTTATGAACAGATCTGCTCTTTGAACATTAGATCCCTCGTTGTCTCTCCTACTGCTTGTATCAACAATGCTACTGGGTACTCTGTATGTGTGTGTGTGTGTGTGTGTGTGTGAACACTCTCCCAACACTAGGCCGCCTTCCTCCACCAGGCTAATAGAGCGGCAGATCTGGACACAGAGGGAGAGGCCTGCAGCTATGCTCCTCTCTCTCTCTCTCGCTCTCAATTGACCATCACACACACATATCTGTCAGGCTTTACTTCATGCTGCTTTTGTATGCTAACATGCAGTCTCCCACCGCGATGTGGCCTGCAACAGAGGACACAAAGGGCAAAAACTCATTCAGGATCAGAAAGCTGTTCAACACTGCTTCAGCTGTCAAACCCATCGTTGTGGAGCAGTGATTTATTTTTTTTTGCAATTATTTTAATGGGAGTGATGGGTTGTAAAGCTAATTGTTCTTTTTTATTTTTCATAACAATTTTATATCTAATGTGGAGTTCACATTTGTAGAACTATCAAAGCGGAGGTTTAAGGAGAATTGCTGTGACTCATGAATTAAAGACGGCTTTCCCGTCTGCTCGTCACGTATGCGTCTTTGCCTCCCTACTTTCTTTCACTTTGGACTTCAAATCAAATAATAAAGACGCCCTGCCCTAACATGACACAGTGGCCTGTCTTGTGCTGCCTCTGCCATCCTGCTGGGAACCGAAAGGAGATATTTATATCATCCTGCACAGATCATCCCCCTAAAACACGTCATCCATAATGGATGAAGGCCCACCAGTCGCTGCAAAACATCTCGTTCGAGGGGAAAGCCTGGAAGAGAAGGGAAGATTCGCAAGCTCTGCCTGTTTGTAATAAAAAAAAAAGTTGACAACAGACAAAACAAAAAGAAAGGGAAACTGCTGCACATGCTCAGAGGGGTGTCTGGGTAATGATAGTGACGCGACACTTCCTCTTAACCACCGCGGCATGTAGGAGGGAAATTCTCCATTTGTCTGGGTCAGAATGATTCTCCAGGGCACGCTAAGCTTTACTCAGTAAAGATTTGCATTTGGGTGGCCTGAAAGTAGCTTTTTAATTTGATGATTGCATTTCTCTTTGTGGGCAGTGGTAATAATGTTGCATGATCATTTTCAGTGAGATCATAATCTAAGCCTGAAAATTAAAGGAAAAAAGCTGCAGGCAAGGAATTTGCTTCTTGTTTCACATCAGCTTATCCTTCATCACTGTGATTACAAACTAATAAAACCGCATTCAGGATAATTACAGGGCACCATCGTGAGCGCTGGACAATGCTCTGGTAATTGTCAGGTCTTATGAATAGGCCTCGACACCTGCGAGATGAAGTCCTCCCTGCCTCTCGAGATCTTTTAGGAAGGGGGTGGACAGCAGTGCCCCTTCACTGTCATCACTCTGTGAGACAGTGCGTGCACAGTGGCAGCTTTACCAGATGTTTAGTCACAAGGCCCAGATGGGCAGAGCAGATAAACATCAGCTGTCTGCAGAGAGCGGGAGCTTGGGCGGGGGGGGGAATTGCAAAATCCACACAGCAACCGTCTCCCCTTACTGTGACGAGGAGGAACTCCGGCTTCCTCTGCACTCGACCACAGTCCCCCTGCTGCTTTGTGCGCTGCCACGCTGATGCGGTGATGGCTGACAAAGCTGAATAAACTTTTGAATATAGTATTTGCTGGAGTGTGTCTAGAATTTATGAGAAAAGGATGCTTTTTTTTTTTTTTTTTTTTGTAAGTGTTTGCCTGCTTTCACACGGTTGAGTGAGTGGGAGCCATTCATCAAAGTGAAATTAATCACTATTAAAATCTGTTTATCTACATTGGAAGGCAGATTAATAAGATTTTCAACAGTAAACAGCCGATGAAGCCGTCTTAGCAGTTGCCATCTCGCAAATGTTCAGTTCATTTACCAAGTGTTTTGCACTTTAAATTTGCTTGATGGAGAGTGAAGGTAAACGTGTGGGTGAGCGTGGCGTAAGCAGTGACTGATGAATCAAACAAAGCATCGTACTTTAAAGCTCCTACATAATGACAGCTGTGGAGAAAGAGTACTTTAGGGTTTGATTTTCTGAGATATTTTAAAATCTATCTTGCAAATAGTTTCCAGAGCAATTAGCTGCACTACTTTGGAGGGGTTTTTTTTCTTTTTTCTTTTTTTTTTTTTGAATAAAGGCTCTTTGTAGCGTGCCACACACACACACACACACACACACACACACACACACACACACTCAGTCCTGACATCTTAATTGAGTGTAATTTACTTAAATTTGTTACAAGCTTGGAAAAACTTTAATGCCCACTTGGGAGTTACTCTTGGGGAATTAACCAAGTATCGGTGAGCCGGGAAAAGATTCGAATTACTAAAACGAAGGGACACGTAAGAGCTGCCTCTGTAACAGTTAAAAGATCGCCAACAGCAATTCTACATTTTGAATCTGCCTTTGGCTACCCGCCAGCCATCACCAAGGCTGAATGACGAGCAACGTCCCCCACGGCCAGACTGCCCCAGAGGCAACTCGGCTAATGATTATTAACCGAATAACATTTCAGATACTGTTTATACAGCATCACGGCCATCTTCAGCATTGGGCAGCAACAGTAGATAACTTGAATCACTCGGTTAGTGTCTGCTGATATCTTCATCCACAGTGATAAAAAGACGTGTAAAGCTCTACCTAAACAAAACCATGTGAATATTTTCTCTTCAGAAATACCAATCTGTAGAGAAAATACTGCCACTACAAGTGTACCGCTACTACTACAGCCTTTTTATTAAATTATTACTTGATGGTGTCATGTTTTGATGTTTTATTCATCCTCTCTATACTCTGAAGAGCTGCAAAGAAATTCAGCAAGACACACCCCTCGATTTTACATCCTGTCGTCCCTGCAAAGCCTCACAATGACAAGCGTCCTGCTAATAGGTCTGTCAGAGTGTAGCTGGGGCCGCCTGACAGTGATGTCCTAATCCGACGGGGAACTGCTGTTTTAGCCGTTATGCTTCAGCAGAGGAGATACTTAGGCCCAAAAGACCAATACGATCACAGTGGAGAATGGAGATAAAGTCCTCAGCGCCGAGTGTGTTGCACCTCCTGCGTGTCTGTCTGCTGGTTTACAGAAATGATTCTCGGGGCTTCAGATCCGTTACTTCCTTGGCATTCCCTCTGTGCTTTTTTTCTCCATGATGTGTTTTTTTAATCGCGCATGATCGGGTACTTTGCAGGTTCACCATACGAGGAGGTCTGAAGGGAGCAGAAACAGTATCTTCCCCGTGATTCAGTGCACAGCTGTTTTCAAGTAATTGTCATTTCAGCTCTGTTGACTCATTTTAAAAGTCCAGCAATCCATCAGAGGAGGGAACCGTGACGTTCACTTGCCTCCGTATAGCTTTTTGGTGACATAGACAATTTCTGTGTCATACAAAAGAAACAGGAACTTAATTATTATTGGTGTCAAAATGATGACTGAGTATTGTTTTTAAGACAATAAAAGCAGTTCTGGAGGGGGCCGTCATCATTGCCAAGAAGAGTAGTGACAGATCCTGGAAAAGTGGTGACTCACTGGCTAGGGTATTTCAGAAGATTACAATTTATTTACACCTCAGTGGAAAACGTAATGTGGTCTACAGAGTGCTGGAATTGTTTTGTAACCATGTTTGTATGTGTAATTGACATTTGTGGATTCAGTGTACGTGCAAATAGTAAATTACATATCACATTAGGAACTGCTGTGTGTGTGGTGGCGGGGGGGAGGGGACGTTTCAACTTAGCTAGAGCGGGGAAACAATATTAATAGTGCACCATGACATCAGTTAAGATGAATGTTTTTGGAGGGATAGCCTATCTCTGTAGAAACAGTGATGTCCTCTGAAAGTGCACGTCCCACTGACTCTCAAAATAGGTGTATCATGTCTGTGTGTTCACATTAACGACTCAAGAGGCGGAGCACGAATTGTGACACAAATTACGGCAATCGGGCACAAAGGGGTTTAATACCTTCATTGCCTTTCATCTCATGCAGAATATTTGCCTCCCCTTTGCTTCACATTTTGGAAATCCTCCGTGCAAGACCACGGGATGATCTCAGGTGCAGTGTTTTCTTTTAAGAGCAGGAGAATAACCTTGGTGGCAAATGTTACAAAAATCAGCGTGGATGTATCATATTCTGAGTCTGTGCCACATTAATTCAGTGCGAAACGTTCCCTGTGTGATGAGTCATATTCAATGCAGCAAAGACAAAAAAAACAGGGGTACAAGGGCGCAGGGGCATTGAAAGGGTTTGAAAGAAATGGAAAGCAGAAGGGAGTGTGCACAAAGCTTCATTACATGCATTGTAACTCTATACACTGGGCTATCTGAATTCATCCCATCTCCATAACAGACATCAGACACCCACCTCACAGCTAATTCCCCTTTTCTCTATTACCGCCCCACACCCCCACCCCCCACTTCACTCTCCAGGACACTGTCCATTAGCCTGCTCCACCAGAGCTGCGCGCGTCGGGGGCGATTCATATTCGCTCATTAACACTTTTTTCATGCAAAATGCAGATTCCATTAACAAACAGTCTGTGTTACTGCCCTGGGCTAACAGGGAAGATGATTCAAGACTTCTGTGGTGAACGTCAAACAGTGGAAATGCAGAATGGGACAAAACAACTCTTTAAAGAGGTCGTAGAGGCATAATGATGATATTAAAAATTAACAAGCCCTTTTCTTTTGCATATATACTGTACATTTCTAATCAAATGGTGTCCAGAAAATGATACCAAATGTGATTCAGGTTAACTCATTACTTACTTACTTATTTATGCATAATTGAGCAAATCAATACATGCAGACAGATAACAAAAATACTATCTTCTGGGTGTGAACAGCAGTATACAGATATCTTCCTCTCAGCTGGAACCACTTTATTGCCTCGAAAGAGCAGGGTGATTAATTATTAAATTGATTAGTCCCAGAATTGAACTGTTGGTCAGATGCAGCAGTTAAAGGCCTCTTTATACAGATTCCGTGCCAGATGACGCACTTTACTTTTTTTTTCAAACCATGTCGGCTTCCCTCTGCACGTATGTAACATGTGAATTATTCATGGCTGAAATCCTTCAAGGATCTGCTAACATATGCACAATTATTGGTGGAGGATGTGTAGGTTGAGGAGGAAAGATGTGACCCCATCCTGGCATTTCCTTTATAATTTTTCTTTCCTTTTGTAATTCGAAAGAGATTTTCCGTTCTGAGGGAGAGCACGATAAGGAAACAGCGAAGCAGTGAACGAAGAGGATGAACAGGCACTAGCTAAAGCTTTGTGTGTGTCCCACTTTGCTTGAACTAAATTTTCATGTCGCACCACCAGTTTACGACGTCAACAGACAAAAGCACCCTTTGAGCTTTGCCGTCGAGGAGCCGGGCGCAGCAGGCCGCAAGTGCTTGAATCCGTCCTAAATGTGCCAAATGAGACAGACTTAAGGAGTGGATGGCTTGAAGATTCAGCAACATGTGTAATGCTTTTTATTTAAAGAGGAGCTCAAATAGCAGCTAACAAAAGAGGCTCTTATTTCATTATTGCTATATCATGTCCATAAATGCAGCTGATTGTTAGCTGCAAGTTTGCTTTGTGGTGAACTGTGTCTTAAAAAGAAACCCTGAATATAGATTCAGCAGTGTTAACTGCATTAGTACGACAGTGATTGAGATGTTGAACAGGGGACGCTTTCTCACAATCGCTCCACATGTGGCGTTTCACTCGTCGGGCTTCCCAACCAAGTGAGGATGAATGCAGCAGATCGAACTGATTGATAGTGAAGCCAGATGATGCTGTGACACTTGTATCCCGCAGATCAATAATCTGGTGTATGTATGTACGCATGGGGAGCTGACAGAACAGCATTTCTTGAATTCAGACTCTTTTAGAAGCATATAACCATTCTAAGATGCCCTTTTTATCTTTTAAGTACATGTCAGCTGATGGAGTTCCAACACAGAGTGGAAATTAGATCGCTTTGAGCGTGAAGAAGCAACAAAGCTGACAGCCACATTTCTTTCAAGCTTGATCACCGGAATGAAAATTTTCTTGTGTCTGCTGCACACTGATCAAATGTAGGAAGACTGTGGCAGCTGCCATGCAAAGCGCTCCGTGAATCCAATAAATCCCTCCCCAAGAGCAGCACCCTAATAGTCAAGTAATAGCTGGCTAACAGTGCCGAGCACATTTCAGAGTGTGCAGGGGAGATAGTTTTGTCACAGGAAGCGAATGCTCCAAGTGCACCTCCCTCGGTGGCGACAATAGGGGGGCACAGACATATTTGTGAGGAATCACATATTTCAAATCACACATTGAGCTTCTAAGTATAGCCCCGGTTTATCTGTGCTCCTGGAGACAGAAGCTATGAATACTGCATCCCTCCGGTTGCTGCCACCCTGTCAAAGAGGGTTTCAATGTTGAGGCATGCTTGAATGGATAAAGTGGATTTTTTTTTATCATGAAAACACCATTCACTTCTCTTTTGCGTTCCTTTACATACCGACGTGGGATGCAGAGGGGAGCTGACTGTTCCTGAAGGACTCAAGGGCAACATTATTTGAAAATGAAGTACGAAGGCTTCAAAAGCTCTGAAAGCTTTCCTGAAAACTCCACACAGCAGAAGGTGATGTATGACTGTCTCCACCAGCCAGAGCCCCAGTTTAAAATGAGGTCCAAGTGTTCAGCGGGGGAATCGGGGCAAGAGGCAGTCTGTTTACACTGTCTGTTTCAGCCGCTCGGATTCAGTTGTTATTTGTACTTTTTCCTCCGGACCAAGGATTACTTCCAAGGCCTGATAGAAAAAAAAAAAACAAGATCACAGAGCTCTATCCATTCAAAGAGGCGCAGCTTTTCATCCCTGCCACGATTTCACTGTTGAACACCTGGACCTCATTTTCACCGGTGCTGTCATTTGTGGGGATAATCATACATCACTTTCTGATACATGGCGTTTTCTGGAAGCGTAGAGTTTAGCTCCGAACCCCACCGGCGCAATGCTCGCTCGTGCCAAAGCGGGTGTGGTTTCCGCACCATTTACATTTGGCTCGCAAAATGACACTTGCCGTTTGCGACGGCCTAAGACAATGGCAGTTCCGCGTAAAGCAAACAATGGCAAGCGCTGGAGAGTGATAAACACATTCATTTCACGTTTCTGAATCCAAATTAGAAATGATTATCCTCGCCAGCATTTGCAAGTTGCCCAAAGATGAATGTGCAGTTCAGCATCAAATGTGGTTGCCTGTAGCTTTATAGACTGTTGCAACATTTCAGTATGTTTGCCAACCTGACATTGACGATATTTGCCTGATATTAAATGTAACTCGTCCCCCCCCCAACAAGTGTTCCCACAGCTTTAGCCACCCTGCCTGCCACTGCTTAATAGTTTTGTTTGATTGTCAGCGAGTGGGGATTCAGAGTAGTACCTGCCATTTGTACTCTTAAGTAGCTTTCCCCACTCCTGTCACCACACAGCATGTGGCATGCCAGCAAGGCCAAATGGAGCGCACCCTGAGTGATTTGAACGAGTGTCAGGAGGTCACAGCAGCGGGGCCTTAATAACACGTTTCTCTCCCAGTGCACAGAGCAAAGCGCCGACGCTCTTGTTCCCTTCGTCCTCTGCGCGCAAGCCGAGCGCCCTGTTATATTCACTGCTTTATTGCTATATTTATCAGTTTTACTGTTTCCTTTTTCACCAGGATCATGGCTTCTAGTGATTTTATTGATTTTTAATGTTCTTGTATTTTTAATTCATCTTGTCCTTTACTGTTTGTGGAATACCTGCACTCCGTTTTGCTAAGTGGTGTTTTGCGATGTCGTCTTTCCTGCAAAACTGTCGCCCCTCTTGGGGAAAGTAAAATTAGACCTAAAGTTGTTGAGCTGCTCAGTGACAAACATGCCTGTACAGGATAACTATACAGGAACAAATGGTGGGATGAAAAAGAGCAAAGAGACTTGCCATGTAGAGGAGATAACTACATATATACGTAACTATAATTAGCCTCGTAGCCTCAGTCTGACTAAGTTTGGGACCACATGCCAATAAACAGGTCTGTCTCTTTGAAATTTCCTTCACACACTACAAATTCAAGAAAGATCAACATAAACCTAAACCTGACACAAGGAAGATGTAAACCCTGGTCTCGGCCGTTCCACGTAGCAGGCTTTTCTGTGCCGACCACCCTCCGACAGACTGCAAGAAATACATTGCCAATGAGCTTAACTCATGTAGCAATTACTTTTCCATCCACGCAACATATAGGCATATAGATATGTAAATGAGATTCTTTTGGACTCAGGACTCTACTAAAATAGTCGCAGTTGTGTATGCTGCCCCCCCCCCCCAAAAAAATTATGACACCTGCGTATCTCTTCCACAATTATTTCCTTTGTTCAGGCTTCTGTGAACAAGATGTTCTCGCAGATTGCGTGGTGTTGTGGTACAGCGACTCCATGACACACCATGTTGGTCAACGGCAGATTGATGTCGAGGCGCTGAAGCATCCAGCCACACACTCTGTGGCACTCCTGAGCTCTTATCAAAGGTCCTCATCAACATCACAGCCACGACCCTTTCAGGCACACTCACTTCCTCGCGCTGTCATCTTTCCTTTTTTGTGGTGTCATTACTTAGAAAAAATAGAGAGCAGAGCCCAGCTCGCTTAATGCTATATGCCAACGCTGAAATCTCTCCTCTATTTTGCCATTCATCCCTTCTTAGAGGGATCTATCCAGCTTCAAAGGGTACCCAGTCAGCCTTTGGTCTGATGACATGGATTTAATCCCCAGACTAAAGATTTTATAAAAGTGTTTTTTTTTTTTTCTGCTCTTTTTCATCTTGTCAAATGTACATGCTGGGCAGCTGGAGTGTGGCTGAAAGAGCGCGTTATGAGGATGCCAAGAGGAGTGGAACTGAGAGTTAAACACAGGAATACAAACAGTGAATCAAAGGGTATTAGGTTGTAAGCTTTGCATCATTGCTAATTGGGTTGCCAGTGCGCTCTTATTAAAATCTGCCACTTTTCTTTTTTCCCGTTCCAATTCCACAATTCTTGGCAGAAAGTGTCTTGCAAACCATTAGAGAGGTACAGTAGAGCTGTGCGGGGAGATATTGTACAGTCAAATGAATGTTACAGTAGGTGGAAACTGTATTTGTTCATCAACCAACTGTGCATGGAATAGAAAGCAAACCATAAAAGCAATAAAAAAAAAAGCCGTTGTCCACGCTTAATCTCTGTCGATGTACACTTGGCATTCTCCCCTTCCCTTACAATTTTTTTGTCCTAATTGATGCTTTCAAAGGATTTTTTTTTCCCTGCGGTTGGTTGGTTGGTGCAGAGGGGTTGTCCTTTTCATTTACTGTTTTATGAACTCTATGTTATGAAGCCTTTCAGCGCCGTAATTGTGATTAACAGCCATGCAAATACACTCCCCTCAATTTTGCGAACACAAACTCTCGAACGACCTCGCGGAAGCTTTTTTCGGTTCGAAGACGCGCGGAGATCTGTCACGATACCTGCACCTCTCAGAGCAGGCCCAGGCACATGGCTTTGTGACAACTGCCCCGAGCTTAGCCACAGGGTCTGTCTGCTGCGATCCGGCTGCCGTCGCAAGCCTCTGACCTGTTCTGCTGCAGAGGCCGTGTGAGGACTGAGAAGTAACTGGCCTCCGAGTTTTGCAGGATCTCCTCTCAGGGAGCCCTCGCCTTGCCTGTGACAGTCTGCGAGCTGCAGTGATTGAAGGCGTTAATGGCCAAATGAGACGTGATGATGGCCCGACCAGCTGTCTATCAATCCCACCAGAAAGCCAATGCCGCTTCACACAGCACACACACTGCATATTCAAAATTAACATGACTTAATGCAAGAATACACCCTTGTGCTGCCTCTTATTCTGTAATTGCTTTGATATATGTATTTATATGTATTTATATGTATAATAGGCCAAAGCGTTGGTCAGATGCGCATGCTGAACCTCATCAGATTCATCAATGAGCACAGAAAAAAAAGCTTGTTATAATAAATAAGTCTGAGGTTGAGATGACTCATCACTCTCCCTTGCTGACTGCAATAAACCAGAAATCATGTCCTGTGTGTCAATACACAGTAACAGTAGATACTCTGTGCCCGGCCTCTGTGGCTTTTAACAGGAAACATATTTGATTCGGGGGCTCTTCCTGTATTGTTTCGCTGCTCTTAACTCCTTGTGTCTGAACTTCAAGGTCTCTGTCTCTCACAAACAGCATTTTCACAGGGATAAAAGAAGGCACCTTGAATTCAGGGTCCTCTGACATGAATGTTGAAATGCTGTGATTCTCTCTCTTACTCTCTCTCTCTCTCTGCAGTATCCGTATTTACAGGCTTACTGTGTGCATCTTTTTGGTTTTTTTTGCTTTTGGTTTTTACAATTGAATACAACCCATTAATTATTCACCCCTCCCTGCTCCATCATGGCCTCCTTAGTCCTCTTTATCTCTCCCCTCAGTCTCCTTCGCTGAATTCTCCGCAGCAAATAGTGGGCGAATGCAAACCTTCCTTTGTAGCAGAGCTTAGCCCGAACCGAGCAAACTTTTGTATATGGCAGTGCTTTTAAGCAAAGCGTGGGACCTGATAATTGTTCCTTTCATCTGTCTTGTTAATTCTTGGATCAAAGCAGATGAGGCAGGGCATGAATGGGACATTGATTGCTAACCACAGCTAATAGTAGGACGGGTTAGCAGCCCCACAACACTGCCATCTGTGCCTGGAGATCAAGGCAAAACTTTTCTTTTTTTTTTTTTTTGGGGTGAAAACGCTCTCCGTCTGTGTTTCATGTCCCTCTTTGACCTTACAGCGAAACTCTCCTCCGAAGATGTGTTCAAAAGATGCTACATTACTGTTCCGGCAGACCTCTGTGCGAGTTTCCAGATCTTGCGTGTGCCTCTGCAGTCATCTTGCATAGCTGAATTAAAAATTTTTGTTCTAGTAATTGCGCTTAAAAATTAATGCAGGTTTTGAGAGCCAGTCTAGTGCTAGCATTCATCATGTTCTGACAGCTTCCCCTGAAGATTAAGCATTCACCCACAACGCCAGAGGAAAACAGGGAGGAGCCCAGATGAGAAACAGGGTCATTAACTTGAGGCTCCTCAGCGGAAATAGGTGTCTGATTGAGCAATAGGGATTTTCTGAGAAAAAGCTTTGAAAAAGACTTTGATCCATAAAAAGGATCATGTAAAAAGATTTGTATGAGTGTCTTTGTAAAATATGGGACAGCTGGATACTGGGTGATGCCGTGGTGGAGATTAGTACAGGAGCATCATTTCTCTCCTAGTGATACGCTGATCTTTTGGTTTCAGACGAGAAAAACAAAAGCCGATCACTAAGCCTGTCAGGTGCTGTCTGAGCGGTAATCTCAGGTGCAGTCGGAATAGATTAATTTCACAGCAGTTTATTAGTCGAGCTCCGCACTGAAGTCAACTTATTTCGGAGATTAGCTGCTAAAGAGTGAAACGATGACACTCAAAACAAGTACTTTTCATTTTATCACTTTGGAGGCGATGGGTAGTCCAATTTATGGATATTTCTGAATCCCCGACTTTGCTCTCAAACATTTATCTTGTTCTGTCTTTTTCTAAATTGCGTGGGCCCGCCTGAAACTTTTTAGTCTGAGTACCGACAACGATTGAAGTGTTCCTGCAGATAAAGTGATCTGACGATGTTTTGCAGTTGCTTTTCAACAAGGTCAATGATATTTGTTTGATTTGTACCTTCATTATTATAAGGATGTAGCCCGAATTAAAAAAAAAAAGTGTACCTGTAATTATCGAGCAGTGTAAAGAAATACAGTAATCCCTCACTATATCATGCTTTGACTTTCGCAGCTTCACTCTATTGTGGATTTTATATATTGCGGATTGTTCGCGGGTTTGCAGATTTCTGCAGACGAATCTTACTTAATATCTAAGAGAATATAAAGGGTTTATACTGTATAACCGTGTGAAATGTTTCTAAGAGTGTGGGAGGGTTTATAAGTGCTTAAAATATATCAAAAATAACCATATAAACATATGGTTCCTACTTTGTGGATTTTCACCTTTTGCGGGGGTTCTGCAACGCCACTGTAATACTGTATGTCTTTTTTTTAATGTTCCAAATTTTCTCATTTTGTAAAATAAGAATTATTACCACTACCTCTCACTGTCACTGTGGGAAGGGGGAGGGCAGAGCAAGATTGGGTCCTATTGACGAAACTGTTTTCCAGGGCGTGATCCCTCACTGGTTTCCCACTTGGGAGCACAATCAGTGTTGGTCAGTGAAGCCTAAAGGGATTGAACCGGGGCCTCGACAGTGATGCACAGGCCTGATTTAACTATTCAATAAGTGTACCTTTAGGCTGATGAGGTTCACATTTGGATACATTTGGACTTTAGACCATCAACATGCACTGTTCGCCTTTATGGTGGATGAAAAGATTTACATCTGGGCCAAGTTATGTGCCTGCAACTGTAAACCTGTGAAAAAAAACTGTTCAGTATGAAAATGGACTTCTCCTGTATTTTGAGTGAGTGTGTTAGCTGAGCTCGAATGATCTTTCTCGCCCAGCTGCATACTCCCACAGTTTCACCCAGTCACAGCTGGAGGCTGCACAGTACACTCACAGTTTTATCTGTTGGTCACTGAGCCGCCTCTCTGGAGCTGTTGCCTTTGACTTACTGCTTTTACAGCATCTGAAAGTAAGACCTTGAGAAACAGCTTAACACACAACTTTGCACACAGGTTTTTTTATGCCAAGCTCCGACACTAGAACGAGGGTTGTGAAAGATTTTCTATGATTAAAATCCCTAAAAATAAAATGAATAATAGATAAATACCAAAATCATCAGTCATCACAGAAGAAATTGGTGTTGTCTCAGTGAAGTCAAGCGGACAGATTGCCTCTATGGACAAAAACAGTGAGACAGAAATTCAAATATATGGGCAGCTTTGAGTTTTCAGTTCATTTAACCTGCATGTCTTTGCAAACTTGACATACTAGGAAGTATAATCAAGAACATCCCTAATTAAAGTTGGCTATTGGAAATGAAAGATATCTCCTGGAGTTTTAATGTACTACGTAAATTGCAAGCAAGTGATGAACTTTAATGCCGACTAACATACATGCTATATGATGTTTATTACGCTGGTCAACGGCTGGTGACAGTAACAAGTCACAAGACGTAACTATGCATGCACGAAAGGTGGCAAAGAAGAAATGTGGATGCAAATAATGCAGATCTAAAAATCTTTGCAAATGTTTTACGAGCAAAGAAATCCATTCAACACATTTTTTAGGCCTCAAGAATCTAACGCAATCTGATGAACTTGACTGGAAACACTCCACAGGTACCTTTACAAAATATGGATGGTTATATACAGAATACATGTATGCATACATGAATACAGAAAATTCCACCACGCACGAGTTCCCAGTTTGAATGTATTTTTTTACTATTACACTGCGAGATGCTCACGCAGTAGGTAAATGACTGTACCTACACTCTGGCTTTGTTTCTCAGTATACTGTACTCTATATGCACTGCATGTCTTGTAGCTAATAAAGGTCCTGTCAAGCCCTGTCTGTGTTTGCCAGGGGGCTGCTTTGCTGTGCCAGTGCATAATTGTACAGGTCTCCCTTGTCAGCTCTACAAAGCTCCCTGGGCTCGACATGAGGCACCACAGCAAGAGAACAAGGGTCACAAGCACTAGACATATCATTAATCACAGAATCTGGGGGTTTTAGCGTGGGATTATCCGTCCCCAGGGGGCCTGAGTCAGTTATGGAGTCCCCCATAGGTGCCGCAGCTAGAGGGAAATGTCAGTCTGGTGGTGCCTGATAGACTCTGCCCTGGTTGAGGCAATCTGCAGAGAGGATGAAAGGGCTGGAACATTGATTTCAGTTCAAGAAGCAGGTGGGAGGAAAAGGGAATAGGAGCGAGTCAGAAAAGCCTTCAGACTGGCAGTCTATCCCCAGTTGAGGGAAATATAGTCAGATAAAGTGTGGCAATGCCCAAGTGGGTGCAGAAAGAAAAAAAAAAAAACTCAAGTCAAGAGGATTCAGGTCACTTTCTCGTCTCTTGTGATTACTTCCACCCCTACTTTCATGCATTCACCTTACATTTTGAAATCATTGAATGCAGGAGTCTAACACATAATAGCCTCAGTAAAAACCCTCTTTAGCATTGAACTACTTCTGTAAAATTCAGGCATTTTGAGGTGCACTACAGCACACTGCACAGTATATAAGATATGTTTGAACACGTAAGCTCACTCTCAGGAAGTCTGCCTTCTTATCAAGTAGGAGAATATATATAGATATATATATATTCAGAGAGAATCACAGATTAAATGCAGATCAACACCATGTTCTTTTCTTAATGTACTCCTCCCAGGGTGCCACATTTTTACCTTGTTACTTTCACAGTGCAAGGTTCAGATGGAAATAATCTGCCACACACATAAAGGGGAACGTGTCGTGAAAAAACATGGGTAAACGCTGTCCGATTCAGGATTAAGTGTCATATTCAAATGCCTCTTTAGCTGAATGCATTTTGCTGCCTGCTGTGTCACCCACTACCCTGTCTGGGGCTTTCCAGGTGGATTCAATTGCCTTCGTGAACAGGTGCCCGTGTTTTTTTCATCCTGTGCCCCCTAAAGAGAAAGATGGAGAGGAGGGGGGGGGGTCAACTGCCCCCAAGGCTGTTGTCTTAACCTGCGTGATTAATGGTGCATTAACAAGATGGCAGGTCTTTGAGCACATCACGGCTCTCACATTGCCTCTGCATTATTAATGCCAGCACAAAGAGCCTGTTTAATGAGCCAGGACTCTCTCAGTAGATGTTGATTAGGCATGCAATGGGTGTAAAGGCTCGCCCCTCTGAATGAACCTACATATCAGGGGATTATGGGTTTTGGGGGATTTTTTTCTTGTTGTTTTTTTAGGCTGTTTTTCATTTTCTGTCTGAGACACGGGGAGGGAGACAAGAGATGCTGTGTGAGAAAGGTACTGGGTCAGATTAGCCGACTCATATCCCAGTATGCCCCATTAAATTTGATTCTTGATTTGATTCTTTTTATATCTGAATATAAATATAGATTCTTAAATTTCACAAATGAAAGGTTCGCCTCATTTTATATATATGCAAATGCTCTGAAATTACTGAAAAGATTCATGAAAGAATCATTCTTGGACATTTGGGGAAATGTGTTTGATTTCCTGCCAGTGTTAGCTAATTGAGATCACTCTGATGTCTGTATGGAAAATTTGATGCATCAAACTTAACATTAATGCTGAAAACAGTTAGCCTGGCTTTGTACACATGTGAATTCATGGGTTATGGTGGCGCTTAAAGACACTCTGGACATGGCCAGGCTAGCTGTTTTACAAACCACTGCTTTCACAAAGAAAGTAATAAAAAGCACTCCTATAATCACTGTGTGTTTTATATTTAGATTTGGTCTGATGTGAGAAATCTGTAGACTCCCCCATCATTAAAGTGACTTTCAGCTTATTCTCTGACATTGATTTCTCCTTTTCTGTGGGGAGAGCAATGTAATGAAAGCAAACAGGTCAAATTAAGATAACAATTTGTGT
Organism: Amniataba percoides; assembly: GCA_037176925.1. Taxonomy (NCBI): domain Eukaryota; kingdom Metazoa; phylum Chordata; class Actinopteri; order Centrarchiformes; family Terapontidae; genus Amniataba; species Amniataba percoides. Next base: position 13,522,892 of record JBAJHX010000041.1, read on the forward strand.
GTCATCAGATCAAACTGAAATTATCAGCAGGGTTAAACTTAAAACTTGTATTTAATATAACAAAACACCCTTAGACAGAATGCAAAATTATCTCTATGTCATTTTTCCTACATGTCAACTGTTGAAAAAACTACTACTATAATATTTCTAATATTTCTTACTAATTCAACAGTAACATTTTAGAGAAAAGTGTACGCAGGCTCTTTTCAAGAAGACTGATGGGAGGTTGAGGTCACCGTCCAGGGAAGCAGGCATGAGATAAATATTCATGATCTATTACAAGCCTATTAGAGTAAGTCTGTGTGTGGAGTTTGTATGTGCCTGTTCCTGCATTTATAGCTTTTACCCACAGTTTCCGATCCTGCAGCAATCCATTTTCCACCGATTAAAACGAGATAGACTTTTTTTATTCACTGTCACGGAGTCTTTACATGATGATGTATCTGTAGTCAAACACATGGCCCACGGCAAAGCGCTCGGTTTATCACGGTTTTTCCGATGGCACGGGACAATTGTAACGACTGGGTTATCTTTGCCTCTGTTAGGTTAGTAAAACATGATCACAGCAGGGCCAAATGATGTGTGCTGTCGCATTATCTCTGCAGCTCTGACAGGAGAGGCGTAGGTGGGAGAACCACAGGCATGGTAATCATTGTCGATGACCGGCATATCATTTCAGAGGGCATCACTCAGGTCTCCACATGCCTTTCACGAGAAAACTTAAAGGTCTATCCTTGTTAATGTCAATGTGCTATTGCTCCCCATTTAATTGCACTAATTAACATACGCAACCAGAACTATTTTCTAGGTTTGAATTGTAATTTATGGGATCCAGAATCCCTTGAATCCTTGCAAATGATTCTCTTGCCTCCTTGAATGATCTGAATTTCTTGCTGGAGCATATTAGCTTTTTTTTTTTTTTTTCTGGCTTTTTTTTTTTTTTTTTGTCATGCAACATAATTTAGCAGCATCTGCGTGGCGATGCAACAGCTTTGAGTGCAGAACAATAACCAGTTTCTAGGGGGAGCTTTCCAGTACAATTCAACAAATGAATTCATAAAGCAACAATTACTTTGACCGGCTGTTATTATCCTTTCAAACAGCAGCAATGTTGCGACAAAGGTAGCAATTAAGAAACATTCTCCTTAAAGACCAGGCTACAGTTCTGAACAGCTCTAATTACTGCGGAGAATAAACCTGTTCTATCTTCGGTGCTCCCATTAAGGGTCCGTGCTGCTGTAACTGCTGTGAGGGCTAGAAAGGTTTCCACATTACAGTAATCACTTTAATTTCCCTACATGATCAGCATAATCAGAGCTCTCTTTGGTTTTTGCGCAACAACGTTGGAGAAGTCATTCTTTGTCATTGATGTGGTAATAATGACAGAGCCCACACAGTGAAACTGCCCAGTGAATACGGAATCAGATGCATTAAGTAGGCAAGAACTTTTATTAGGTGTGTGTTCTCAGTTCGGGAAAAATATCTCTCCCCACATTGTTCTGTGGCACTTTATTAATTGTCCACTGATGGCGCTGAAAGTCTGAGACAAGACGGGCACAATGACAAAAGAGAAAACGCCCCAAGCCTCGTTGTTCATCTCTTTGAAGTGAGGTTGCTTAGTAATTCTCAGCTCTTAATAGGTTCTCTTGTCCTTAAGCATGTGGGCCGCAGTTATTTTTTTCCCTCTTTCGTCACTTTCCACTGGACACCGGAATCTCACCATCGGTCTCGATGACTGCGGCAGATGGATCAACCATCCTGTGGCAGGCACAAACAAACCCAGTCGCTAAATGCTTGCCCAGTCAGCCGGCACACCTGATAGAGATGCAGCTTTTGGAAGCTTTGTGTGTATGCCTGTGTGTGTGTGTGTGTATGTGTGTCAGTATGCGCATATGTTACGAGGGTGTATCTCTTCCTCTCAGATGATACAATATGTAACTCAGCACACAGTCCACAATGCAGGCACATTTGTATTAATCTTCATTATTCTTGGCCCCTTGAAATCTTGCATGAATTAAGGGCGAGTTATTCCTTTTACTCTACTTTCTGTTACTGCTGGATGGAAGGACGGGCTGAACAAGCAGCCTCTGATTGCTGTAACAAATGAGGTTAGCATCAGATAAAATGTTACAGAGCTCGGGGACAAGTTGTCCTGCTTGAGGCTGCGTCGACAGTCAAGCTGAGCTAAATTTTGTGTCCGACATAAACTGAAAATGATCGTTCCTGTCAGCAATGATACAGTTTTCCATCATCTACCAAAACAGGAGGGATCCAAAGTAACTAGTCTGCAACTAGTACATCTACAATGCCTTTAAATGTATGACATTGTGTTATCCTCCCTCCATTCAGTGGTTGAGGGCAGAGGTCGGTTTACATTTTAGATTATTTAATAATATATACTGTGTTTTTATGCTGTGACAGGTTGTGCGCTCACTTCGTTTGTCGAAATGCTCCAACCAAAAAGACTACGCTGATACGCTGCTGTTTAAAGCAGCAGCTCAGCGGGACTTTTCATTTCATGTTGATTTTGTTGAGACCACTTCACCTGGAAAAGAAGGGCTTCAGTTTTTTACTTAAGCAACTCAAATTTAGCCAGAGTAAATCCGAGCTCTGTTTTATCTGACTTTGCGCACAAGTTCAACCCAGTGGCAGGCGATGACAATTAGAAATTAATAGAAATATCCAATCTTTTCACTGCTTATGTAGGTCAGTCATTATAGAGGATCAGATTTTTTCATAAGCAGTTAAAAACTCCATAGAGCTGGTAAAAAGCAAAAAATGTGCATTTGCTGCCCCATTTTAAACAAGACAGAGGTTTGCAGTGGAGCAGGAAGATTTTTTAATTCAGGGGCCGATTCCACAAAAGCAGACTACTGCTTACACACAGATCGCTAATGGTGGTAGTGTCACTTGGGTCAACCATTCTGTTATTCTGTATTGCTTTAGCTGAACCCCTGTCCCTTGTATTAGTTTTTCAGTGCTGTTTGTTCATCTTTACACCCCTGGCATAAATACATCTCATTGGGTAAATCACGTGACTAGTACTGCTGGGTTTGAGCTTTAACTATAGCTATAACATTGTGCCTTCAGGGTGTGATGCAGCGTTCTGGAGTAAAGTTTATACCAAAGTGCATATATTACACTCCATCTTCACGGTCTTGCATGGACTTACACATACAGCAGTAAAATCTTTAATTTAAATGAGGAAATTTGTACTTTGTACTTTGTACTTGTCTCTGAAGCAACCTTGGACATTTTTGCAATGGCTGCTTGACATGCAGCCAGATCCTCAAAATAATGCAGCCATAAGCTTCTATAAGCCTATAAGCACAAATTCACATTAAGGTCTAACATATCTGTGCGTACATAAAGTAAAAGTGGTGGATAAACAGTGGTGTGCACCACTATGTTGCATGTATCGTAGCCGTCCATATGGGAACTGCATTTTGGCCGCGCTTCTGTTTTCAAGAATTGCACAATTTCCATGCATGGATAATGCCCAAGGGGTCTGGAAATGGGAGTTAAACCATGGAACATACACTGAGCATCTGCTCCCCCTCCACAGAGACCACAACCCCTCTCTGAAACTTTAATGTTTTATCAGATCCTATCTGCCTTAGCGTGTGCTCGGAGAAGGAAACCACATGCTGAGGATCCTGCAGAGGACAGATGCTCTTGTAAAATGCTGGGGAAGCACCAGGAACCTAGCGTAGCATGCTATAACGTGGAGCACATTATTGACATGGATCCCTGGTTATTAGTATACTGACATTTGACAGTGGACGTGTGAGGAGCAGAGAGCTAATGTGCCCACAGTGACATTTCCCTGTGGACCTGTCAGATGAACTCTCATAACCCCTTTAGCTTTTTTTTTCATCTCCAAGAGTGCCGCTGGAGGGAGGGTCAGGTCACTTCCTCCTTATCTGTCAAAGAGACACAGGAGGATGGAAATTGGCAAACCAGAGAAGGATTCTCCGGGTTCATGAAAAAAAATGTTGTCATGGATGTATTGTGCTCTTTTGCTAAATGACTTGGGACTTATGTCAGAGAGGGAAAAATGCTGCTTTCTGGGCACATCAGCAGCAACAAAAGGCGTGACGTGCTCAGGTTACTCTTTCAAGAGCTCAATTGTTGTCGACAATGTGAAAACACAGAGTGTCATTTTTTGAGCTTTACCAAGTTTCAGCTGGGCAAGAAGCTTTGACCCAGAAAATGAAATATCCACACCCCTGTGAAAGCACTGTCACTGTCTTTGGGTGACATCACAGCTACCGCCAGAGGTGTCAAATCATGTGCTCTGAAAGGCCAAGAGTGTGGCGGTTTTCGTTTTAACCATCACGACACCTGGGGCAGCATTCGCAGGGCTTTCAACTGATACATCAGTCGTGCCAGCGATGAAATACAAAAATTAAATCACACAAAGTCAGAGTAAATATAAAAGGTAAAAGAGAAGCCCTTAAGATGCTTGTGTTGGTGCGCAACAGTTAGTGAGAAGGAGGACTTTTATTGATCTTTGGATAATTTTAAAGAGTTGAGAAAATGGCTGCAGGAATGCACAGAGAAGTGCTCCAGACCCTGAGAGTAACAGAGAGCTGTAAAGGTCCTACAGATTAGACTGCACACAGGTGATATTTGTGGTTGATGTTCATTAGGGACGAGTTTGTGTTTCTCACTCAATAAATCAATGCTATTACACCATTAACACTGTTGCACAGCTTCAATTAATTTCATTACCATAGGATGTGTGCGCGTCATGAGCTGATGA
>JBAJHX010000041.1:13527756-13545108 GCA_037176925.1 Amniataba percoides
TCATCAGCGGATGAACAACTGTGAATTTATTTATGTAGGCTCGTCGCTATACGGTAGGTGAGATATACAAACAGTCAGAGTCGTGACTCATGTCCACCACCTCTTAACATGGAACTGATGGAAGTGTTATGATAGATTGAGCGTAGCCACACAAGTAAAGCCCCCAAGTATCAGCTTCATCACCATCTCATTTTGAAAGGGTTTGTTTGTATCATACCGGCAGTCTGTTTGTTTTTCAAGGCTAGGTCATACCTCGGTCCGGATTATCATACATTTGTTTGGTAATCTGAGAGTTATGTGTGCACGTAAGCAGTTTATATCCATGGTTACCATAATAATGGCTAAAATAGGTGGCTTTAATTTGAGATGGAGAGGACCAACAGCTAATTCTAGTTTAATTTCACTCCAGATGTTAATATAATGAGGGACAGACCCTGTGAGTGGGTATCTCAACAGAATATTTGCTAACTTAGTTAAACTCATAAACATTCAACAAAATGCATGTGTTTTGAAAAGGCAGAAGTATGTAGACCTTTTTTTTTAATCTATGAATGCATTTCCTGTTAGCTTTTTTGATATTGGAATATATCCAGTTGGCCCAAATCGCACAAAGGGAAGTGTAAATGGGGCGTTTGATGAGAAGTGTCTGCTGTATGTTATTGTTCATTGTACGTTGGTGCCTCCCCCACACACCTGCGGATGATTGTTCATTCTCTATAAAAGGAGGATACTCTGGTCTTTTCATGAAGGCTTGTTTGCTAAAACGGCTGACTCACTGGGGTCATTTGGAGGCATTCTTGTGGCTGTTTCTTTCACGCCTTTAGAGATTTTTTTATTGTAAGGTACACCTATGGGGTTTTTTTGCCTCTTCCTTTTTGCACCAGCTCGCCAACACAATCATCTCTTTAGCTTTGTGGTGCTCGGATATGGATGACACATTGATGAGATTTGAGAGAAAACCACAAAGATGTTTCGAGGGGTCTAAAACCTTCCAGTCTGGGAAATGAAATAGTATACCGAGGCCATCATATTGAGGTTTTTGTGTCATTTAGGAGCGCTGCCGTCCCATTTCACAAGAGACAAACAAACCTCCTCGCTGAGATAAAAGCTCTCGTCTTTTCATTGCTCAGAGTCACTCTGAGAACTTTCCCAAATTACCTCTAAGCTGGAGCTACTTGCTGGAAGTTTTTATGCTAAAGAGCTCTCTGCAAAAAAAACGTTCTGAATGTTTGCGAACGCAGCCCCAAATGATCTGACTAATTACTTCCTCCTCTCTCCTCATCTCTTCATCCTCTCAGTGAAATCACCAGGTATAATCTGAAAAACTCTCTGCCCCTTGTGGCACATGGCTTGACATGTCTGGATTAGACCTTTTTGTTATCCTGTTTCTAGATGCGGGAGTGTTCGTGTGCTCAAATACCAAACTGCTCAAAGTAGAGGAAAGAGCTTCCCTCGAGAGTTGCGTTGGAAGAGTCTGTAACACCGCTGCTTTGCATTTTCAACATCATGCTATGCCTTCTCATGGCATGCCGTGTCTCAAAGTGCGCACTACTGAGGAGCTCTGTTGCTTTAATATTTGATATTTCCTATGGGGTCCACTGTATGACGATCAAAGATGGAGACAACCTTGAAATGCCTCACTCAATTTACACATAGAGGGTATCAATGTGAGAAAGTAGGGTGAAATACAAAGAGGGGGGTAGAAAAAGAGTAGAGATAGAGAGAGGAGGGGCAGGAAGTGGGGAATAGAGTGAGTTGTGTTGAAGTAGTGGGAGGAGGATTCACGACGTCAGACCCCATACTGACACCTAATTAAAGCTGTTAGGCTTTTATTTATCACTTTTGAGGTTCTATTATAAGAGACTCGGCAGCATGTGGTGTTTTTGCTTTGGACCCAGTTTAAAAGGCTCGCCTGTCGTCCCTCCTTGTTAAAATAGAAACACACACACAAGCGCGCTCCACATCCAAGCAACATTATCTCAAGGATCCAATTTGGAGTCTCTCTTACCTTTTTAAACGAGGGTTAATTTGCGCATATTGACAGAATTTTTTAAAAATTCTGTGTTCTCGCTGTTTTACTCTGTTTTACTGTTTTAATCAAAGCTCTGAATGGAGCTGAGGCGTTTAGTGCAGAAAATAAGTACAGAAATTCTGTGGCTCTTTGTACAGGAAGCGGATTGTAAAATCTTTAAATCCTTAAATTTAACTGCATTCATCTATTAAACTCAATAAGAAATAAAAAACTGTGCTCACGTTGTCTGGATAATTGGCATTTTTTAAATCACTTTTAAAGCTTCTGAGACATGAAGACATTCAGACACAGGTATATTGGATATAAAAGTTCCTGCATTACGGTAAGAACACATAAGATATTTGGCACCTGATGCACGAGATGGGAGAGTTGTTAAGTATATGAGGCAAAAAAAAGTATTTCCACTTGCATCACTGACTTCTTGCCTTTGAAGTCTTAATTAACACTCACCCACCTCCCACAATGACTCCTCCAATACACTTTCCCATCATTTCTTTTCATAGTTTATTAGAGAGGTCTGACACATTCTGACTCTTATAAAGTCTGACAGCGCGCAAGCACCGACTGGCAGGATCAGTTCTTATTTGCTCACATGCTGTACATTACGCTGAATATTAATTTATTCATCCATGCAGTTGGCATGAATGAAAATGGAAAATGTAAGGAGGGAGACAGCTGGGCCGATTATTACCGAAGTTGAGTATGTAATCTCTTTTGCCCCCATCACAGAGCCAGGGGGGGAAAAATAATTTTTACAGACTGATCTGACATGAGAAAAACCTCCCGAACTACATAAAATCGGCTTAATTTCATAGTTTATTCAACTGATTTTACTTTACTTTGATCATGTGAGATGAGGGTTCAGTGAAAAATGTGTAGCAATGATCCTAATCAAGTGAGCAAGACGTGCATTTAATTTCCCTTTGTGTATTTAACCTCGTGCTGCTGCAGCCTTTACATTCATCTGACGGCCTTCAGACCTGCGGCACGTTGGAAGTGTTACCGTTATGCTCCTCGTGAGATTGCCTCTGTGATTTTCAAGTGGCTCAGGTGTTAAATTACCGTCGCACTTGCGTGACGGGATGCACGTCAGACAGGGGCCTTCGTCATCATTAAAACTAAATAGTATAAAACACAGGGATGTGTGAATATCAGGGAGCTAGTGAGGAGTTAGACCTACATTTTCCTTCAGAGCAGCCTCAGTCCTCTGAATGCCTTCATACCTCTGCACAGCTGTGTGCTGTGGGATGCTAAACCTTCCTCCAAGAAAGAAAGCCTCCAGCTAGAGAAGGAGGCGAAGTTTCTGCTTTGCACTTAAGAACATAAAGGTTTCATGCGGGTTTTTTTTGTGGAAGCAGTTTGACTTTGTGGAGGTGCCCCTGAATTTGTTTTGCAGCGTGTACGGTGCCGTCATAGATTACTGGAGCACTGTGAGGGGAGAGTGTGTCCAGCATTAATCCCACTTGGTGTTGTGAAAAAGCCTCATAATCACCGGCGGCTGTGCTATGATGCTAAATACTCGATCTGACTAAATGGATGCTCAGATCGTCACAAATCCGCCATTTTTAACATTCGCCAACATTCTGTGCATTGCGAGTGAAGATCATTGTTATTAGTGGTTTTCCAACTGCTAAATGATCCCAGTTTTGTTCCTCACTCTACATATCATCCAATCAGCATTAACTCAAAACAGTTTGTTTACACCAGCTACTTAGAGATGTGTTATTCAGGCCATAGTTTTTATAGGCCTCATAAACTTTCTTGTTCATTCCTGTTGATTCAGCTGTAGCCAGCTCTTCTTTCTCGGTGATGCAGTTTCTTCACATTTGTCATTGTTTCCCTGTTCAGCTGAGGCACCTGCCCCAGCCACAATATTAGTTTTGAACACTCTGTCGCTTTTCATTAGAAAGACAAACTTCCATTTGAACGTGGACCAAATTAAACATTTGATCCTCCAGCTATCATCGTTGTTATCTTTCCTCGATTCACGTCGCTCTCTTTCTTCTATTCGCTAATGCAAACTGAAAAATAGCAAGCTGTAATTCCGACACCAGACAGTCTGAGAAGCGAACGAATGGAAAAACTTTCATTCTAATTAGAAAACAGCCACTTGCCAGCAGCTGCTGAATTAAGTGATACTTCAAATTTTGCTGAAATCAAAATTATTTTAAAAACTGGTTGCTGTATTCTGTAGTTTGGAATATGAACTATTTGACCCCTTTGCAACTTTTTTTTCATCTCCCTTTAATAATTTATATTAAAGCAGTGATTTATTTGACTCCTCTATATAGCTGTCCTTGAAATTCAGATTTATTTACTTCAACGATAAAACACATTTTTTTATCTGGCGTTCCAGTTATTTCCAATTAAATGAAATACCATTTCATATCATTATTATTCCTTAAACATTACTCATGAAGTTTAAATGTTATAACTGATGAATCAGACTTTTCAGACTACCTGCAGCAGTCCCTCTTTTGTGTGAAACACAGTTGTATGTATGGCATTTAATGAGAACAAATGATAAATGCTGGATATCCTGAGCTGAACCCACAAAACTATTATTGTATTAGATTAGAGAGGACATGAAGTTGTGAAAATTGCAATGTGATAAAAACTTCAGAAAGGTTAGATGTGCTAATCTATGCAGCATCGACTCCGCTTTCACCCAGACTAAATGCTGAAATGAGTGACAGTTACAGTATTTCCAAACTCCCTTTTTTCACTTACTTGTTTCACAGTTACACGCTGAATAAAAAAAAAACTGCAGCCGCCATCGCTATAAATGGAGCAAACGCGTAACAGGAGAGTAAGGGAAGAGACAGAAAGAGAGCGAGACAGGCAGGGGGACAGATCGGCTTCCTCTGTCTTTCGACTTTTTAACCACCACGGCAAATAGCTGCGCCTCTGTGGCACCCCTGAAAAGCCCAGCTCAATCCATTAAACTGGCAGCTGGGCGAAGTCTGTGCAGCCCTGAGAGCTTCAAAGCAAAAGATATATCCTGGTGCACCCGTGAGGCTCTGATCCCACTCCTGAAACGGAGAGAACTGCTGCTTATCCGACAAGTAAGTCGGGGATGTTTTGGATGTCCCAAATACAAACAGCACCTTCGATTAATAAATGTAAGCGGATAACTAAATGAATCTGAATGAGATTTAAAACAGTGAGGAGTCAACAAAGCATTGCTCTGCATTAAAAAATTCTGTCTCTTACATGAAAACTGTGCAATCAGTCTTCTAAAAGGGCATGATCACATTGTCGGCGTCAGATCTCCTGACATGAATTTGCAACACGTTTTGAAGGAAAGAAAGCAACATAATGGTTTTTGAGGGTTTTTTTTTTTTAAAGGCAACATCAGGGGCCTGCCTGGAAACTGAACATGACATGATACCCTGAAGAGCGCTCGCCGTTGAGGGTTTAACTGCCTTGCCATTTTTAATCACCACAGACGGCCGGGGTGGAGACAGGCGACAGACTAGCTCGGGCTCACGTCGCCCTGTCACCGCTCCCAGCCAACCCATTCAAGATGACAGGTGTCACTGTGCCAGGCTGCCGTTTCCTTACACAAAAAAAAAAAAAAAAACGCAGCCTGATCGCCCACAGGAATATACTGAACTCATTTCTGCAGGCTCTTCATCATAAAGGTCAGCAGAGGCGCAGGATATACGAGCGCTTCGTTTGAATCCTTAAATACCTCTTCGACCTGTGGCGTGGTTCGCTGTAGTTCTTTATCCAAATTAAAGCCTCCGAACTACAGTATCTCTCCCGAACCGTGATCATTCAATCTCATGTGAGGCTTTTGGGATTTAGGGAGCAGGCGTTTACACTCTCTGCCTCGTCCTTATAACCCTGGGTTCTCTTTCTTGGCACTCACTCAGAGAAGAGAGCGGGGTCCCTTGTGTCAGCACAACCCCTGGTGACAAGCCTCATTACATAACCCCTGGCAGAAGCTGAAATATGCTGCAAATCCACAATAGCAAAAGAGCAGATACCGCCGCACTGAAAGATAGCCTTTGATATGTCGGGCATGACATAAGATATTTATAAATTACAACATCCAGTGAGATAAGGTTTAAAACTGCCAGAGATGCGACATACAGGCGTTGCGTCATTTATGCTATATTCTGTGTGCTTTTGATCTGCTTTTTGTCTCCCGTGCATGTCTCATTTAATGCTTAACGTCAGCCTGCAAATGCAGATTAGCCTGTTGGCTAGATTTGCCACATTTACATCACATTGATGTTAACCTTTAAACAAGCAAGAACACAGAAACAGTGAAGAAAGATTGTGTCATTTTTTTCCCCCAAAATATGAATAAGTGAATGAGTGAAATTGACATCAGTGTCAGTCTGTGAACATTTACATAAACTATTTAGGATGAAACTATAAAAAAAAACATTTATTAGCAATAAAACAGGGCAGTAGAAAACAATGAAACTGAAAGTAAGAAATTTTACATTGATCCACTGTAAATATTGAATTTTGAATTATATAAAACATTCAGCAGAATAGTTTGACATAATTATCACTAAAACTACGTCTAATTGGCAGTAGCTGTAAAGCAGCTCATGTCCACAATATCAAGCCTCATTTTGCATTTACACATGTAAACATGATGGAGCTCTGTCTAGTGAAGCACTTCCTTCCTGCATCAACCTTTCTGTGAACTGTAAACAGATACAGATTTCTCCTTCAAATAACAAATTTTTCACTCGTTTTTCCTCACTATGTATCCTTCCCATCTGTATACCTACAGCTATATATATCCAGTTTAGTGCGCTCCCTCCTCTGCCTCGTTATTAAAGTCATTAGTGGCTCTAGTGATGATGCTGCTGCACATAATGTCCTCACTATGGCTCGCTGCGTAAAGTTCATCCTCTCTCTCTCTCCCTCCCCCGTTCCCTCATCTCTGGATCTGATCAGCCACCAGGAGACAAAACAGCCGCCTCCTCCTCTGTCCCTTGAAAAGTTTCAGATAATTATTTGCTGATTTACAACTGAATCTCAATCGTTAATAAAACATAGTTTTTCATCTAGGTTTATTTTTATTTTCAGCTTCTTTTTTTTCAGTTAATTGTTTAGTTTATAAATTGTGAAAATCTAATGAAGAAATCCAGTCTATCACAGTTTCCCAGAACACAACACGACATCTTTAAATGTGTTGTTTTGTCTGACCAGCAGTCCAGGACCTAAAAAGAGGCAGTTTATAATGAAAAAGGGAAAACTGAGAAAAACAGCAAATTCTCACGTGTGAAAGGGTGGCTGAAAAATCACTGAAAATATTTATTCACCAGTTACTCAAATGGTTCTGCTATTATTTTAACCTGAATAGTATGTGATGAAGTTCAATGTCAAGTCAACGGAGCGCTCTTTTAAATAATACTGTCAGTTTTGTGTTTTTTTAGACGCATGACATACAAAGACCAGATCCAGCGTGCAGAAAACGGATTGAGCTTCAGGTTATGATTTGAACAATTAGCACTCTTTTCATTCAAGAGCGAGACAAAAATATTGGCTCCTTGTGTGTTAATTAGCATGGCCGCCCCGGAGGACCGGGGCAGTTAAATCAAGTTAATTATCAGCCGGTGCTCCATGAAGGAGAAGAATGACAAAAGAACGAGGAGGCACGGCCAGTAACCTTGACTCTGGATGGGGCCGCAGCCGAGTGTGGATCAACAGGCGGGTAAAGCGTGTTGCCATTTCGCCACGAGCCCCCGAGACCTTGAACTGGTAAACAAACAACCACAGACGACAGATTATTCTGTTTTGCTTTTCTCCGGCGCCACGCCTGTACATTAGCCCCGAAGTCGGCGCTCCTATCTGCACAATGGAAAGCTCCATCGCAGCGTAGAGCCGCATCTCGAGTAAGTGAGCGCTCGCTCGAAAGGTCAGGCAAAAATAATGGACCTTTCTCCTTTCAGAAAGCAGTCTCTTGTCTACAGAGAGCCACAGATATTAGGAGAAGCACAGTTTATTGTGCGCCCTCCCTTAATGGCACCTTGGAGTTTTTACCTGCACTGTCTATTAGCGCGTTCGTAATAGTAACGTGACAAGGACAAGAGAGCAAAACAGGAAACGGATAAGATAAATATAAGAGCGGGAGTTTTCATTCGCATGGATCGTGACCTTTAAATTAAGTTTTAAGGATTTTTACGCAAAGGAAAACAACAAAAAAAAACATCCTCAGATATTTCTTCAGTTCCATTAGGGCTGTAATTTATCGAATGGCAGAGCTGGCAAGTTATGTGCGCAGTCCTCCCGGGGCTCGCTCTGCTGCTGTTATCTTTCAAAGAACAGTGAGTATTATTACCGTTGCAGATGAGACAAAAAAATAATAAAAATAATGACCTAAATCCAGGAAAGACCTTTTTGATAGTACAGGAACAAAGCGAGGAGAGGAGAGGAAAGGAGAGGAAGGGAGACGGTGCCACGCTTTTTCCATTCTGCAGCCGGGAACTGGCGGAGGAAGTGTCAGTCTGTCAGAGGCTGGATATTATCTTCTACATTGAGACGCATCGGACGATCATGGTGCCCTGTCACCGGTAGTCCTTGCCGTTGATTAAGGCTTTTCATCCTCCACTGGGCTTTGCTGTGGGCCGCCCGCTACTTTGTCTTGTGACATGCGTAATTTCCTCCTCACAGTCTCCCCATCTTGATAGTGAGCTAATAGAAACTCTCTCCAGATCCGCTTCTAATGAAGACAGATCCTCAGATGGCCGAGCAGTCTCATTTATATCAGCGGCCTATCAACTTGTTTTAAGTAGATTAGGCGTGTTCTGTGCGACAAGCAAAAGGGGAGGTGCGGGGGGGAGGGGTGGGGGCTGCAAGTGTATAAAAATAATTTACAAAGGGATTTAACACAGAATTATTTTCCTTTAAGCCATACGATAGCGGCGCTTGAAAGTTTGCTTGATCTCTAGGCAATGAGGAGATGAGAGGACTGTCAGCGGAGATTGAAGATGTGATCAGATTGTTGTAGACACTCAGTGAGGGTTGTCTGGCTGAGCAGATTGTTTCAGGGTGGCTGGGTAGTTTGGTGGATAGCGGGGGCCACAGCTAACCATTATTTTCATTATTGATGAATCTCTTGTTTCCGTCCTTCATCTGTAAAGTGTAAAACAGGAAATTGCTTGAAAATGCTCGAAATGTTTCCTCGAGCTCAAAGTCACGCTTCGAAATGTCTTCTTTTGTTCAGCCAACATTCAAAAAGCCAAAGATACACAGTCTATGGTGGTATGAAACAGAATAATACAGCGAATGATCATATTTTGGAAGCTGAAGAGGGATTTTCATTTTGCTTTGACGATGACTCAGTCGGTTATCGGACAGTTGCTCATTCATTTTCTGTCAATTGATGAGCCGTTTAATTGTTTCAGCTCTAGTGACCATACATAGTGGCTTTTTTTTTTTAAATAAGCAGTCTACTTACATTCAGATATGAACTGTAATTATGCATCATCCCAAATCAAACTAAGTGCACAACTGAGCTTTTTCACTGCTTTCATGCAGTTTAATTTGGACCACTCTGAGACTCGCCGCAAAAGCAGGATGATAAAATCCTGAAATCAGCCATGTAATAGCAGCTCACAGGGGCTATAGAGTGTAGGTGGTTGATGTAACAATACATTAGACTAAACATACAGGGAAAAATCTACACGGATTGCCGCTGAGCTCACCATGTTGTCCTCTGAGGTTGTATGTTTTCATTACTTCAGCAGCCGACCTCGACCAGACTGGCGTTAGCCTCTAATGATCCTGTGCATCCCACTCAATAAGCTCGAGGGAACAGACTACTCTCTCTGGCAGAGCCTCTGGTTTATGGGATTTGTTAACAAATATTGGCATTAATAATTCAACTCGGTCCTCTAATAGGTAAATATTTGGGTGTAGTAACTGCAGAGTGTCTTCGCTGGTAATTTTGTTGTTGCTAGTGGTAGCGTAGTCGTGGGAAACGCAAGCGTGCCGTTCTGAATGAATAAACTGGAGCTTGTGATGTTTATATTGCTGGTTATTTGATTGAAGTGATCATCACTAGAAAGCAGTCAATATAATTCCATTGACAGAAGATTCAAGAATTTATATGGGTTTTTTTTTATTAGGCCTGCAAATATTGTTATTATTTGCATTAGAATTGTTTTCTTGCTTCATCTTTTAATTGTTTAGTCTATGAATTGTCAGGCAAATAGAGGTATAAGTGCTCATCATGATTTGTGAGAGGTTCAAGTTGCTTGTTTTGTAATTAATTCTCGGCTGATCAACTGATGGATTCACCAGCGCATCATTCAGATTTGGTTTATATGATTCATGTCTTCTGCATTTTCAAAAAAATCTAAATGTCTACAGTATAAATGAATATTGAATCCCTGATAGAGCATGTGGTCGGTGTGTGCTGATGTGCGGTGGGATATTGGACTATTCTTTAAAAGAGAGAAGCCTCCAGCTCTTTGCCATAAATGTATAACGATCTATTATCAGGGACAATATGGAAACGTTTGACTTGATTCAGGCGTTCATGACGGCGCTCTTTAATTTGGTTTGCAAGGCGTACAGTTCCCGTATTTCAGCCTTATTATCTTGGAATACTGGAAGATCATGACGTGAACGACCAGCTGTGTAATGGTCTCATTGTCTCATGACCACCATCAGCAGAACTAAGACATCATTACTTATAGAGATACGCACCCCTGTAGTTAAGCTTTTATTGTATAGATTAACATTTTGTTAAGTCAAAGAATGAACTCTGTTTTCTTATCAGTGGATACATGTTCTTATCAGTGGATAAGAAAACAGAGTTTATTCTTTGACTTAACAAAATGTTAATCTATACATTAAAAGCTGTCAGAAATAAGCTGCTTAACACATTCCGGTGACTTACTGTCTAGGTTCAGGGATATAAATAGAAATATATTCAGAAATATGATAATACTACAACAATATTCTAGTTTTTTTTCAGTTACTACTTAAAGTACATAAATCCCAGTTAAGTACGGCTACTGCAAAGTCATTCCAATAGAAACATTAGAAGTATTATATATTTATAATATCAGTCAATATCTGAAAGTGCTAACTACATATAAAAATAACTAGTTAATGATCATATCGGACATTCTTACATTTTAAAGACTGAGTCATCAATATATGTGCAGTTTTTTCTTTCACACCATTCAGTCCAATGATTCAGACCTAATAATCAGCCCCCACAGGATCACAAGATTTATCTGAGGGTTCAATGAGATGATTAACAGGGTGAAAACAAAAACTTCAACCGCATACGTTTCTGTGTAGTGTGGGACTTTTCTTTACTCTGTGCTTTCAATGAAATAATGTGTTTTTTTCCTCTTTGGACCTTAAACAGTTATTTATTTATCTAATATTTACTTAATGACATATTTATTTAAATGGCATAATCTGAGTTTTAACCTCTCATGGACAAAGGACACCCAACCAAAAAGTGTTTTTTGAAATCACTGGTTTAAACTTCAAGACACACTTTTTTAAGCCTTTCCTTATCCTCCTTAATCTGAAAAGTAATAACTGCCAAATAAATATAGCTTTGTAAAAAGCATTTCCCTTTGAAATGGAGAAGAGTATAAAGTGTGATCAAACAGAAATATTCAAGTAATATCTATGTGTATGTGTGTATGTATAAACATATATGTGGGCAAAAATCCATTAGTGAGGAAAAACAGGTACAATTTCTAAGGTTTGGAAGCAATCACATTCATCTAGAGTACCATTTTCTCAATCTTTTAAAATTGACTTAACATTCGTATAAGGAGGTTCAGCCTCATTAAAGCAACTTAATATTTATTAAATCCTCAATTGGGGCTTGCAAATTCTTATTTTTGGCTCCCCAAGTCATTGCACTGGATGATCCAAGTAGCTGGAAAGTTATAATTTATTTTTTACCTTGTGGGCAAATACAGTGGTCTAAATTCCAATAAACATCTAAGCTCTGCCATTACATGCAGCCCCACCAATCTGTTGGCGGAGATTATTGCAGAATTCAACCCTGTGGTCATTTATGTGGAGTGAAACTTTAGAGGAAGTGTGTTGTGTGTCGGACTCGGTGGATGCTAAACCCTGCAAACACATTAACATCAAAGAAAACTAAGCAATGTGAGTAGATTAAACGTCAGCCACTGATCTTTAGTTATCATGCTGCCTCAATTTGTACAGCGGGAAGGCCACCATGCAAGGCAGAAAATTACACAGGAAGTAATCTTAAACTCCTCAGCAAAAAAAATCCATAAAATGGAAAATCATGATGTGACTTCCTGATGAAGCTTCAGCAGCGACTCCCTTCTTCCTCATAATTGAAACAATGCTGCAGGATAGCAGAAGTCAATGGCACATAATGCATAACGGTGCGGTGAATGTATGAGGTTTAATAGATCGTGAAAATGGCAGTCTGATGACAGAGATGGAGCATTTCATTAGAAAGCCTGAATCGAGTCTGTACGGGTGGCTGCTGTTGCACTCTAATACACTGTGATGAAAGACCGGCTGTTAGAGTGCCCACGCCGTACACCTGCAAGGATGGCCTTTTGTTCACACGATACCCTTTATTAGAGATTCGGAGAGCTGCTATTATGGATCCAGTTTAAAGTTGGTAAAATACTTAGGCTTGTTAAGCTACTACTCTAAAAATCTCTCCGCCTCTCGCATTTTATTAACGGGGAGCAATGTGCAGTTCGTCAAAGTAGCCATTCTATTCAAATAGCTAATTGTCACAGTTCAGGTAAAGGGGGCAAACTGGGAGAGGATCCAAATGCAGATGCTCAGGCACTTCACTGGAATTGATGGTTGAAAATAGGGGTAACGCTTGGTAACAAAAGTACAATGCGAGCGGGCAAACAAAATCTGATAAAGTAAATGCAAGAAGGTGAATCAGTGATGACTTTCTCACTTGTGATTTCTGTGACCTGTCACAGTACCTGACGACACCTGTCTGTTGTTTTCTCCATGTCGATCAGTAAAACAATACAGTTCGTGTCAACAAAACTTCTGTCATGTCACCATAAGATCAACTACGTAATATGCATAGTTTTGGTTTATGTTTGGTGCATAAAAGGAAAATATCAGAGAGATGACTGATGTGAGAGTCTTTGGAAAGTTCCAGCATGAGTAGGAGAGAGTCATCTTTTAAAAACTGACAGAAATTCACGGCATAACCGACTCACTGGGCCACACAAACCTGTCGCCTAAAGTTTCGACATCGCCGAACTTTAACGCACAAATTTGTCCCCTTGACGAATAGCGATCCGCTTTGACGGTGTTTATCTTTGAGAGCCAGACAGTGTCGGGCCAAGTTTTATTTGTCCTCCTCTGTCGCACCATAAACTGCCTCACAAAAGAGGGCTGCGCGGTTTGCAGTGAGACAGGAGCGAGAGGTGGAACAAATACGTCTTTGGGATGATCTGTGTGAACTTGCTGTCCCGTTGGCGACCAATCTGGCGAGTCCCGTTGTTATTTTTTAAATGCAATGACGGTGGAGTAAACAGCCCAGTAGAGAGAGAAGAGAAAAACCAAGCAAAGCGCAGATGTGTTCCCAGTCACCATGAGGATGTACTTTGCTGCGCCAGTTTAAGTCCGAAGAGGAAGATGGGGCAGGTGTAGCCATGACAACGAAGTGTGTCAGAATAAAATAACATGGATTAGAATTATTCAAGCATCTAGTCTTTTCCTGCTGTTCCTGAACGTAAAAGAGCACTTCACACTACCAAAGCATAATTGATAAAGGACTCAAACAGATTACAATTCAATGAAAAGCTAAATCAAACTTAATCATATTTAGTTTAACATATATGTCAACAGGGCTGCGGCAGCTGAACATTACCAAGTGATCCATGTTTAAATATTTGCCTTTCATCCGGCATTTACCATAAAAAGGGCATATATTCTTATCCGAACAGCCCACAGTATGTCGGTGGTACAAGTGGAGCTAAATCTAGTGGAACGTCCCAATATATCAAATGCGCTCCATGCCATGTACTAATATTTCTCTACATGGATAAGACATCCAGAGAGGAACAGCCTAAGGCATTGTAGCAGTGCCGCTGTGTTTGTGCGTGTGCGCGCGCGAGGGTTTGCCTCGCGCCGCCAAGTTATGAAGCAGCCGGGATCTGGAATAGTGTTTGTATTGACTGAGGAAAGTCTACAGAGCCCCCATTACAGCCACGTTGTAAACAAAGACAGGACACACTGTGTAAGTCAGACATGGGGGGGGGAAGGGAAGGGGAGTCCGAGGTATCTGGAATCGTGAAACAAATACGGCTCACAGAGCCTCATTGAAGATACTGCCCACGTCCGTCACCATTCACACAGCACGTCTGGAGCATATACTGCAAGTCAGTGGTGGATCCAGTGAAGTAAAGTTCTGGCGGAGAGCTAGTTTTCAAACACTGGATTATTATAATTAACAAAATAGTATTTTGTTTTCCCTGCAGTAAGATTATTGGTTCAGTTCTTTAGTTTCAAATGTATTCATGAATGAGCTGAATGAAAGTTATACATGCACATGACTGAAGCGAAGTAATGTGCACAGATTGGATTTATTTTTTTAAAGACTCCATTTTAAGGAAACTCTTTTAATGACGTTGTAAAATGTTCATATTTAGCCTGAACACATGCAAATATCTGTTTTCTCAAATGAAGCAAAATTATTTGTTTAAAGGAGAATTGACATTTTGGGAAATACACTTATTCCCCTTTTTGCTGAGACTTTTTGCTCATCAGTCAGGGGAATCAGCATATTTCACAAAATACTAAACTTTTCTTTTAAAGCGAGGAAAGGATTGTGTTTAAAGGTTTTCAAAAGTCTACAATTAGAAAGGATGTATTTACTTTTCAGCAATATTTTATGACCTCCTTAATTAAATCGAACCACATGTGGGATACGGGGCCCGACCGCCTCCCTGCAGTGTGTAAACATTTCAATTACTCCCTCCATCCTTCATTGTTTTTTCTGTTTTCAGGAGATAGGGCAGCCCGCCGGGTCTGGCTCCGTGCGTCTGCATGTTTGCAGTATGAGTAACTGTTTTTAATTCCCCGCTTACAGGTGTCAGACATGAAAGCTGGGAGTGGTAGACATGGTATCCCATATCGCTGCCTCTGCATTAGTAATCAGGACTTGGAGTAAATACAGACATCTCATTACCGGTGAGCTGAAGTGTGGTATCGAGGAAGGGCAAGGGCAATGACAAGGATTCTCTGAGTAATGGGCTCTAACAGATCAACACACCATTAAGTGGACCTGCGGTGCACATAGTAGCCCTACAGGCCCATTATGAAGCAAAAAACAACCGAGTGAGACAACTGAAGCCTCTAATGGCAGGCTCCCTTTACAATTTAATGTTGTTAAACGCAACTCGGTGGATGTTGTTGAGGAGTGCGATATGATTGCGACGCTCGCTATTGAAAAAGACCATAGGAGATATTGAGAAAAACATTATCCTGCAGGTTTTTGTTTTTTGGGGTTTTTTTGCATTTTTGTAATTGATTGTACGTCTTACTGTACTTGTGCTAATTTGTGCCGGCTAATCAACAGTGACCTGAGGTAACGCATGCACTCCTACAAAGTCAATATGCTAATGTATTTGCTGAGAAACACTGACATTGTGCTTCCTCGCATTTATCCCGAGCTTCCTCTCATGCTTCGTTCATATTCGATTGTGGAGGTTGTGGACCTGGGCAAAACGAGGAGAGCGTGGGATCGCAATTAATCATGTCCAGCATCTGCCAACAGTAATACCTATATTGGTCTTTGAACCAGTGTAGGTTATAGGATGAACGCTTTCTGCATCCATCTTTCTTTAAGGCACTGGCAGGCTAATGAGAAAATTGGATCTGAATGGTGGATCTATAAGCATTCAGCGTAGAGAAGAATGGCAGCGAAATGAGATTACCGCCCCGGTACACAATGTTTGTGCGAGATTTGCTCTGCTTTTGCAGCCTGTCACGTCATAAACGCTGACCAAATTTAGAATATATAGTTTCAAACGGCGTGTGACTTTATGTGGAATTACAATTTTTTTTCTAAATATCTGCTCTAAACGCAGCCATCCGATCCAACTGCACACATAACTGAATACTTCCATGTGGCCCTTTCTTTGGAGCCAACCACGGTGGCACACAAATTGTAATCAAGGCCAGGAGTAGTGCACAGAGAGCTGGGTGGCTGTTGACTGCAGGATTTAGGAACTCGGCTGTGCCTCCCCACTGCTGCTGGCAAGAGATTTCCGCCAGGCTCTGGTGTGCAGAACAAGAAGTAATCTGGAGTGGTCTGTTGCAGCTAAAAGGAACTGGGCCTCAAGTCATGCATCACAGGAGGAGTGGGGATCATTTTTCCTACTCATTTCTACGATTTTCTGCTGTGGACCTGTGTGGAACATTTATTCTGAATGCCGGATCTTATTGACAGTTGTGTCTTTCTGTGCCTTACACCACTCAATAGACATGTTTAATATGAATATATTGTTTTTAAGGCATTTGGGGAAGTTGATGAGCTAGATTTCTATATGCTCATATATATTCATGGGGAAGTGGGCAGATCTTGACATTGACAAAGAAAGCGGGAAACTGCCTCAACTCACACATTGTGAATATTAATGACAAATGCAGCAGTGGCCCCTTCATGAGACATGAATTCTTGTATTTCTTAAGAGTGCAAATAATGTATGAAATGAGAATAAACCTTTACATTTACAGGAAATGTATGACTATGGTAATGGTAATATGGAAAATTATATCATATTACTTTATTAGGTACTGCTACCGCTATATCCAAAAGTCCAAAACACCACTGTGGTTTTTTGTATTTCCTTTGTAAGCAAATGAAATAATGCAAATGACCTAAAGGCGTCACACAAAAACAAATCTGCATGACTCAGGTTGCTATGGCAACACATTAACCACAGCTACGTTGGTGACAATAAAACAAAAACCAAAGGAAAACCAGCCATAAACGGTGAATTAGTGGAGCTTCAGCAACCTGAGACTGAAACACAGCGGAGGAGCCTCGCCACATTTAACCCAACAGGTCATTAAAGGAGAAGCGAGTTTACTTCCTGCTGAGTGCACGAGCTTGAAAAAGACTGCCCCTTTCAAGACAAACAAAACCATTGGTCCTTTCAGCAACTTTAACCCAAACCACAATCATATGCAACTTATTTATATACTTAGTTATACAAGTTATGCAGTTTATTTTGTTGTTTTATTTGGAGGACCTTTTTGTAGTTACTTAATGAACAGGAATCTATTTGTAACTGTGTGTGTACGAGTGTGTTTAAGCCTCAAGGAGAGGAGATGGATGCGTTCAT
>JBAJHX010000041.1:13550888-13566826 GCA_037176925.1 Amniataba percoides
AAAAAACTCCTGGATCTCCTGGATGTATCTGCCCTGTGTGGCTCAATTATACCAAACACACAGATGCCACATAACTGTGTGCGTCCTTTAATGGGCTGGGGATGGTGGTTAGAGGGGGTTTGGGGATTCACTGAGTTAAACAAAGCTTGCAGGGAGAGGAAGAGGAGGAAGAAGAGGTGCGGGTCCTCAGCTCCACATCGAACATCACAAGAGTTTTGAATTTCATTCTGAAGGCGCCGACTAGCGCATCTTTGGGTCCACTGCTGCCTGTGAGCCAGTGTGTGTGTGTGTGTGTGTGTGTGTGTGTGTGTGTGAGTGCACTCGAGGAGTCTTTAAAGTTCTGCAGGAGAGATTGCATGCAACACACACACACACACACACACACACACACACACACACACACTCCTCACTCTCGACGTTTATGTACTGTTCGCCGTCCAATGATTACCTCGGATCATCCCTCGGGTAATTTGCGCCCCGCTCGGTGGAATCGCTTCTCTTTATATGTTTATCATTACTGAGCTGATTGCAGTTATTGATTCATCAGACTAATCAGCTGCACCGCGCCCTGCTGGTGGAATGAACGAATGATTGACTGATTGATTGAACGAATGAATGAATGAAAGAGGCTGATCCAGATGTTTTCTGGTCTCTGCTGCCCATCTGGAAACACCAAGGAGTATGTTTTTAATACACACATATTTTGGCATTTGCAAGCACGTGTGTGTGTCACTGTATGATCATTTTATTTTATAAAGAGTGTAGTCAGTGTTAGAAATGGCTCCATCATCATTTCCTGACGTTTTATAGATCAATGAAACGATATTATTAAGAACATCTTTTCTAGTTGCCAGGTTGTTAAAGAAAATCCCTCTCCAGCATGTCACTTGCTTTGTCTTTTTCTCAGCACTTAATCAGTGAGACCCCTCCCATAGCTGACAGAGCTTTTGGGAAAGAGCTGCAGGACATCTGGACCCAAATCCATTCATTAACAACCTTATCAGCTGCAGCCTTGATGGATTACAGAACAACAAACCTACATTAGTCCAATAATTTAATAACATTCATAAGTGAAGATGAAAGAGGGAAATCTGTGAGCCTTTATTTATGGCTTAATTAGCATCTGCGATTGTAAAAGTGATGTTTTATTAAAAATAAGAACAGTTTCTCTTTCTTCGTGACTTAATAACGTTTATGACCGCAGACTTGATGGTTCATTGTTTTATGTTTTTTCAATAATGCCACCGCAGAAGAGTTTGGCAAGCTGTTCAGCAGCTTAAGATGGTGGGAATGTAGAGAGAACAAGACTTTAAGGCAAAATATTTATGAGAGGAGATGGTTTTATTACATGCAGTGAGAAAGTTCACTGCTGTCTGTTGTTTGAACAGAGACTCGGTTGCATCAGTGGGTCCTGTTTAAATAAAATATTTGGTAGTGACTTAAGTTCTATCAAGTTTCTCACTTATTAATAAGCCATCAAGTCTACCGTTTAATGCTAGTAAGTTATTAATAAAGAGTAATAGCTCATATTTTAATAATCCATCAATTCTGCAGTTACAGCTGTAACTGAAGGAGCTTCCTCAACCTGAGCTGTTTTCATTAACGACTCAGAAGTGATCTATAAAGTACTCGTAAGTGATGAATTAACCTATAAAGCAGCAGTACATCAGTAACTTATTTAAAAATAAGTTTTAGTCATGTTCACTAAACCTGTCCTGACAGTAGTACATGAGACAGATGATCTGTGATAAAAATCAAGCTCCTCCAGCGTTACCTGTTGCCTCTAAAGGCTTTTGACAAGAATACACCACACCTGGGTCAAAACAACCAATCAGAGCAGAGTATCAGAGCTTCAATCGATGCTCCTGCACAGGCTCCCGCTCCACCTGCTGCACATTGTAGAGCGAGGGGAAGGGAGCTGGAACGTAAACTCAGTCTAATTTTCAAAATAAGAGCACTCTCTCCTTAACCTACCAACTGTCGCTTTAATAAAGTCGGTCACTGCAGCCTGTAAAGCCTCCATAATGGGAGAGATATTAGAAAGTGGTGCCAACATACTAAAGGTCACTGTCAGGATGCATTGTGCTGTTTCTTGGAAGACACAGGGGTGCATCCTGTAAAAAGCAAAAAAGTGTGTGTGTGCGTGTGTGTGTGTGTGTGTGTGTGTTGCGGTGATGCACATCAGTTTGAAACAATCAGCTGGTTTGAGAGATCAAACAGCTGCAGGTGGCTGACAGCTGTCGACACACTGTACTCACTTCCTTCCCAATTTTCACCCTCACTGTAAGCCTTTGTGCATTGATGTTGCCTTAATGTACAAGATGAATGAGCTCTGGTGGAGAATTCAGATTCTAACAGCTTTGGTTTTTATCTCCTCTCCATGTAAACAGTAGCATCTTCAGACTTTTCTTTTTTGGACTAGTGTGGCCCAAATGAGGCATCAAGTTGTGCAGGTGTGGCCTGAAGTGCATGCACATACTCACACACATTAGAAGAGCTTTAATTTGTCATTTCTGCCTGCGCTACTCATTACAGTATCTTACTTCTCTTTCATACATGTATTTAAAATTTTACTTTGTCACACCAGGATGCCACCAACTTAATGTAATGTAACATCGAGTAAAAGTGTACTGAAGTGAACATATTGTATTGATAAAATTGTGCAAACTCCTAAAAAGAAAATATGCTACAGTAAAATGCCCCACAAGCCCAAATTACATCTGTTAGTTACAACCATTCTGGACATTAAATAGTTGAATTTGCCCTTCCTTTTGAAGGCTTAAAAGCACTTTAATAAAGTTTAAAATAAAAAAGTCTGTTTTTTGTTACAGTTGTATGTACTGCTGGGGAAAAAAACGTGATAAACAACTTTGGATGGCCTCGTGTTTTTTGTTGGGGTTTTTTTCTGTGCTTGTTTCTGCAAAATTCATGAGAAACTGTCAAATATGAAAAGGGTGTCAGCAGTTCCTTTCCTAAATCATTGAAGCAGCTTGTCCTGCTCACAAGGCAGCATAGTTATGCTATGAATGTGCTGGGATATTATTATTTCATGCTCATGTTGCTCGTGCCATACCACAGCTCTGATCCAAACTCTCAGAGATAAAAACCACAAATTCACGACTCAATTACAAAACGCCCAAAGAACAAATGCCCAGATTCTTAATTATGCAAGCTGTTACATCTGAGCTTCAGTATGTAATTTTTTTTTCTCACCCCTTGACTGGAACAATTACAGGCTAAATGCATTTGTTTTTTCCCCCGAGAGCATTCTCACTTTGGAAAATAATGAATAACGCAATCAGAAATTGAGCCTGGAAGGCACAATGGTGTTTATCAGAGCAAAGTTTTATGAATTTCAAAACACAAAATGAGAAACCAACCTCAGTGGTCCACTGTCTTAATTACTGAATTGATGAGGGCCAAGGCGCGGATTAAAAAATAATCTGGGTGGTAATAAAAGTCTACCGGGATTTTTTTGTTTGTTTCTTTTTTCTTTTTTTTTACCTTAGTAAGTCACATGAGCTTTGGGGGTCCATGAATTATTCTGGTCTCCCCTAACAGAGATCCGTCCAGACTGGGTGGGCGGCAGGCTTTGATTAGCTCTCCTCCAGCTCTGCAGCGATAGACTTCAGGACCCAGAGAGTGATTGAGTTCCAGCAAATGCAGAGTCACGCCCTCGTTTAAAAGCCAAATAGCAAATAAATCAAAACGAACTGTGCTCTGGTATGTCTTTGGAATAAAGCAGGTAATTACCGAGTTGGGGTGTAACGTTTGCTCGCAGTGGTTGGGAGCTCTTATGGGGCAGATGAGATGCAGTTGTTTCTAGGTATTCAGTATTCCTGCTCATATTTATGGCTTATCTACCTCTTGTTAGGCGGGTGATGCAGTGCAGTGCTGAGGGGACCTGGCTAACAGGGCTCCTAATGAAAAGCACGGACAGAGCTGCTGCTCAGCATAACGGCAACAGCACAGTCAAAGCACGAGTCAAAGATTTAGATGTTCACAAACTCAAACAACTGTGCTCTTTATGATTAATAAATCAGAGGGAGCCACCCGTCATATTTTAATGATCAGTTGTGAGTTTAGGCTCCCAGTCTACATGTTACTGAGAGTAAAACCACACCATTGTAGGCAAATTGTGATGGAGCTGTCCCAAATAAAAATATACACAGTTCAAATAATTAAAAGAAGCAGCTTGTTGTTTGACCATCAACATTTACGGTGCGTTTTTATTAGGTTGCTGGAGAAGGCGAGAAATGTTTCGCAATTTTTCTTTAACACGTCCTACATCAACATATACAGATGTACATCTCGTCTTCGTGCTATCTTTAGGCGTGTGTTTTCACACATACTGGCGTCGCATGGAAGGGTGAAAACGACAACATTTAAGGCTGAAAACCCCATCCTTAAATCCAGTAAATCACTTTGTAAACAAAGCTGGCAGTTAGGCAACACTTTGCTAACAGCAGATGAAAGTGTCCATCTGTGATTGCACCTTACTGTAATCACAGATGGATCAGAAATGTGCCACGCGTTACGTAACCCAAAAACATCAACAAAAAAAAAAAATTAATGAGACGCCGCAGTAATGAAAGCTGAGCGGCTGTGTTTATCTGTCCCGTGTGCACACACACACACACACACAAAGAGTCGTCCATACTTTGGGTGAGGTGGTGATGGGGGTCTGTGTCAGGAGCCAGGTTGGGACAGGCGGCATGAGCCTCGGGACCAGAGCAGCAGAGTTCTGGGCGTCGCGCCATGGATCTGTCTGGCCCGCCGTCCTGCCTGGCAACACTGCAGCTCTCCACAGATGTAAATGTAAATGCAGGTGGCCTTCACGGCATTAAAGCATTGCTTAACACTACAGTAGCCTCTTTGGTCTCATGGACGTAGACTTTTATTGCTGCTGATGTGTGTGTTTGTGCACTTCATTCTACCACAGCACTTTTTTTGTTTTAAGTTTATAGTTTCTGCATGAACAATTGACATTTTCTTTTATTATCTTCCCTTTTTTTGGGAGCACTTATTGACAAAATCCAGCCGAGTAACAAGCTGCAAGGTGCAAAAGCCATTCAGCCTTTACTAATAATGCATAGTCTCACCATCACAGCGGATTTCTATCAAGTGCAGCATTAGAGATGTTTGTCCAACCTTTGGAGCTGGCAGCAAATAGCACAGGAGGCCTGTTTACTCTGTGCAGCTTTGGGCTGTTCGAGATTAAAGTTGACAGTCATGAGATGACCGTGGTGAAATCTTTGGTCGTCAGTGGTTTAAACTTACAAGCTGTCAGTACAGCAACACTGGACACACACTTCCAGGGCAGAGCATGAGCTCAGAATATCAACTGCAGATAGTCCTCATGCAGTATAATGTAACACTAACAGCTCACTCTGCCACCTACTGGTGAGAGCAATAATTGTATAACTTAAAAAAATAAGTAAATATAGTTATGAACAAATTTTAAATTAAAGGAAGTGGGCAGGTATAAAAGAAAATCTTTTTGCAAATGAGACAAGTCCCCAGATGGCCAATTTAGAGCTTCACTGACTTAAGACAAACAGGAAAAAAACACAGGATTGAAAGTTGTCGTCATGTCATCGTCGTTTTTGACTCAGTGAAAGTGCGTATTGTTGTTATCACACAGTCAAAAAAAATCCCCTGTTGCTTCTTTCATTTGTACTATAATGTGTCTTTTATCATAACCTGGCATGTTTATTTATCACGCTGCTGCAGATTTTTGTCCTGAAATATTTTGCATTAGTAAGAATATTATTTTCATCAACACTGGCTCTCAACACCGGTTTATATGTGGTTTATCTATCAAAGCATGCAACATTTAATTTGTAATTCCCTTCTCTCACCCAGCTTGCAATAAAGCATGTTAAGTCAAATTTCTTTGTGTTGCCATTCATCACGAGTACAGTATGCCTCAAAGGACTGTACAGCAATCGAGCCCACCGATCAATCACACCACAGCATTGTATAAAACAGTAATGAGAAAACGAATACAAAGCATAAGACACAAACACAAAAAACATGTACAAAAGACATAACAAGTGAAAAAAGTGGGAATAACTCCTGAGATGGACCGTGTGCAGTGTTTTAACACCTTAAAATGCACAGCATAAGACAAATGCACACACTTTACCTTTGCTAAATCTACAGTTCTGCATGTTGGCAGAGTTTCTGGCAGCGAGACATATTTCACTTTGGACAGATGGTCATATCTTTGCTTCCACAGTACTGTTTATTTTCTACTGGATGATTCGTGGTATTGTTTTATTAAAGAATACTTCTGATATATGGCAGGATTTGTTTGTTGTTGGGTAAGTTTCCATGAAAGGCTGCTGTATTCAGGTCACCTGCTTTAACATGACTCTACAGAGGTAAAATCATTCAGATTACAGCTGGAACTATTACTGAATGAACGGATCCGCAGTGCAGATCAGCAGAATCAGAATACTTTATTTATCCCCACGGGGAAATTTGGTAAAATTATAGTTTATTATTTTGACAATCAATTTATCGCTTGAGTCATTTTTCAAGCAAAATTTACAAACATTTTTGTTGGTTCTAAAATGTTTGTTTTCTGCTTTGGATGATTAGAAGTGTATTTTCTTTGAGTTTACAGTCTGTCAGATAAAACCAGCAATTGGAATATGTTGGTTTGATGTCTGAAAGAGCACAGTTATTTTTGTTTTCCAATTCTGTGGCATTTTATAGAAGAAAATCAAACTCAGCTAGATCTGCAGAATGCATTTATCAACTTAAAGAATGAATGATATTCATATTATTATATAGACTATCGTAGATTAGGAGTTTTGCCTTTCTAGCTATTCTCTCAAATGAAAGAGCATCAGTGAACAGTGATCGAAGATTATATGTGAAAATTTACTGTATGACATAAATATTCAAATACCTGTTGCAGATCGCAAAATTTAAGACTTTATGATCCTGTATATCCATACTCTTAATTGTAAATGTGCAAAATAGCAGCAAATTTGTGAAAACAAAAAAACGTTTTGATGAAGAAAATGCTCGTTTTATCATGTGAAAGAAAACAATACTGAGAAACTTCATCTGCTGTTTCTGCTCATGTTCCTATGATAAATAAGTTTCTTCTGGATATGTTAAGTCAGTCAGGCTATGATTCTACTACCCTCACTGTGAGTGTTGCTGCACACCTCTGCAGCAAGCTAAACACACCAAAAGAGCAGGTGGCAACTGACATGGAAAATAATGGAGCGAACACAAGGAATTCAATGCTGCGGACTGTGAGTCAGAAAACAAGTAATGACACACCAGAAACAACAAAAAAACTGGATTCACAAAAGTATAGACTGTGAAATGAGACACATTGTCCCGCCTGGGAAGAGGAAATCACAAGGAATCAACACCGGAAGAAATTAATCCAGTCAACAACAAAAAAAGAGTAAAATACACAGTTTACATAACAGTTAGAAATAAATATTACATAGAAAGTTGTATTAAAAGCACATTAGACAGGTATTGGAATGATTATATTGGTCAGCACTAAACTAACTATAAAATTGCAAAACTGAGACAGTTATGATAAAAGAAGTACCTACAGGGGATGCTTTAACAAGAGTAGATGAAAGGTTCCTGTCAACATTTGCTGAGTTTGTGAGTAAAACTGCACCTGCCATGGACCTGCGTTGCTACTAGCAACAAAAATGCCCAGCTCAGACCCACTGCTATTAGCATAATAATAAATCCTGATACAGTGTCGACCTCTCACAAGTGATGAGACGTGAAATCTGAGCAACAATGACCAAGCTAAAATGGTTCATCTCTCTCTAACAGACCAAATGTTCTGAGGATGAAGTGCAAAGGATAGTGGGCGTTAACATGGAGAAGCTCCTTCACTTTTAAATTATACATTTGGGTAATTTTGGGATCCGAGTTTTAAGCATGAAATTTGCTTTGCTCCTTCGTCACACACCCGCCCTTTCACTTCTGCAGAGAGGCTGATTCCAACTGTTTTAATGCATTTTAATGCACTAATACAGCTACTTGGCCTCAAGAAAATAAATAATGACAAACCTTGGATGAAAATATTCACTTCTCACATTCAGGTTGGGTCTGTGCATCATGCAAAACTTTGCAAGGATCCTGGTGAAACATTGATGAGCAGCCTGGAAACCAAACAAAAAAAACATATACAGTCACAGTGTCCAGGAATATCCGAAGTTTTCAGGTTTTTATAAAGGTTTCCAGTGAAACCAAGGATGAACCACTGATTAATGATAATTTCCTTTTCTCCACTTAAAGGATGACTTACAAATAAGATTTTGAGAAACACATTTGTTCACTTTCTTGCCCAAAGTTAGATGAGAAGATTGACAGCACTCTGTCTATAAAACAACAACCAGTTAGCTTAGTTTAGCATAAAGACTGGAAACGGGGGGAAACAACTAGCCCAGCCATGTCTTAAGCACCTTCTGCACCTTATATCATTTGTACATCTACACCACTAGTCTATATGGTATATGTAGTTTTACATTTTGTTTTTGTTGTAAAATTTATATTATATGTTTATATTTTATTACTTTAATAGTATTACTAAAGTGCTGCATGTAACTGATTTACACATGATGATAATGTCATGAATCTTGGCTTTATTCCAAGAAAAAAAACTCAAAAAGTTCCCACTTCTTCCCTCAGAGATGTGCCTTTTTGCCTCCCCCGCCTTTATCCGTTGCCACGGTTTATCTAGGATGAAAGTGTTGCCCACCATACATTGTGTGAATGTAATCCAATTCACAGGAAATGTTTGCAGCCGCAGCCAAGCGCCATTGTCATACGTTGAGACACCCTATCTGGGAAAAGCCACCAAACTGCCTTTACAATCACAGCGTTGCAGGATAAGTCATGTTTGGTTTTTAATCCTCAGAAGCAGCTGCAGTCAGAACACAGGCGCAATGCATTTTATAGCAGATGAACCTGGACCGTGTGGGAGAGGAGGCTGCCTCAGACGAACCCACAAAAATATTTACACATGAAAATTATGTTTATTCAAAAGGATTATCAATGGCCAGCTACAAGGGGTGGGGGGGGGACCTTTGAGATTATATTAACAAAATACACAAGATTTAGCTTCTGTCAGAATGCAAATGTATGTGCGTGTAGCATCCCATAATCGTGCAAAGATGTACCCTCGTGGTCACAAAGGAAATTTTCAAATAGAGTTATGGTTCGGTCTGAGGACACAAAAAAAGCACATTGAGCATTACAGCTTATCTTAATTACTTTTGCACGTGATATTCCTCCCCAGTCCATCAAAACTAAGACTGCCTTTACAGTTGGAGTGTTAAGAATAACTCGGTTTGTGTTCTTGCCACAGCTGCCTGTGTGAGGATTAAAAGCAGCAAAAAAAAAAAAAAACACATTTGCTAGGCGCCAGATAAACCTGCAAACTGTGTGAGACAGAAACCTGCGAGATATTTACTCATGGAAATATTTATTCATCTAGATTATTAATAGTCAACCGCAACAGAGAGAGAGGAAAAAAAAACTGTCCTCTGATCTTTGGCTCAAAGGGTTTAAAGATGGCCGTAACTGGCTATCACCTGAACTTAGTGAGTGTGAGCGTCCGCGTGTGTGTGTCCTCACAGGGTGCGAAACAACACAGATGAATAATGTATGAGATGGTGGAAAGCCTTACAACACGGATTTGTGTCCAGCGGGCACTTCATGCCTCACATGTTTCATCAGGTCGTTTTTCATGGTGGTGTGTTTGTGTGTGCTTCAGTTTGGATCCATCCGTGTCCACCTCAAGAGAGCTTCAAAACGACACAAAAAAAACTAAGAAGCAGAAAAGCTGCTGGAGAGACCGTGCCGTTCAACAAAAGTTTAAAAGTTGGATGGTACCATTAAATATGATTTAGTAAACTGTTATTTAAATGAGACACGGCCTATTAATTTGCGACGTCTTGGATGAATGAATAATAATGAATAATACATTCTTTCTTTTTCTTCTTTTTGAAGTATCAGACAGTGAATTCCTTCCTAGGACTCTCTCAGATCACCATATGTCTCGATATTTTGATATTTAGACGGATGGATTTATTATGCGCGTGTTTTGTTTGAGGCTACTGCGTGTGGTTTCAAACTGCAATTAGCCCAGCTGTTCTTTCGCCTCGCATAAATAGAGGCTGGGATACTCAGCAGCTTGTGTTTGGTAACAAGTGTAAATTTGTTTGAAAGAAAAAGAAATCGGCTTCAATACCAGTTTCATTAAAGGATGAGGGGTAATGTAGCATCGGCTGAGTGTCATTAAGTGATTGTATTATGCACTTTATTGGGCACACCTGCACAATTTAATGCAGTCAGTACAACATCCCTGCTATAAAGTCTGCCTTTACAGAGGTTATAATGCTCATTTTTTGTTGAGATTCTGTGAAATGGATCTAATGTATGTAAATGCAATGATATGTTTTAGCATTAAGGTCACAGTTAAAAGCGGTGTTGGACTGGACCACATTATACTGAGAGGTGAACATTAGAAACACCTCTTCTGTTCTAGATATAACTGAATGTACAGTTTTCCTAAAACTGAACATTATAAATGTCTGAAAGTAGAGCAGAGCTGTTGTACTGAATTGCATCAAACGTTTTCACAGCAGCTTCCATTCAACCGAGCAGCAAAACCGGACAATATCCCCACTGCTCTTTCTGCACAGTGTGCAGCTTCTCACAGTAAATCCCTGTTTAAAAAGGAAAATCACACGCAGGTTGACACCACTCTTCTCTCAAATGGCTCTGCTCAGACTGTTTTTGAAATAACTGTTAAACGTACTCTGAGTTTTTAATGCTTGTATACACCTCAGATTATAACTTGCCATTAAAGACTATTATCTTTAATATGTCATATGTGTGTCAATAACCTCATATATCTAGTGATTCAAATTATTTATGTAAACAATTTGATGTATTCTTTCATTATAATCCAAATATATCCTTTACACTGACCCAGGCAAGCTGTTCACCTCTGTTTCTAGGCCTTATGCTAAAGCTAAGCTAACTGGTTTCATAGTAAACATTATATATTCTATTTTTAACATCATTAAATATCATTTCTATTTTTAAAATGGCTGGTTGTTTGTTGTGACTTACTTGCTGTATCTGCTCCGCCAGTCTAATGAAAACAAATTCTGACTTGTACCAAACCATCTGGACGGGACATACAAACCCTGCATATCCCCAAGAAATACCTTCATTGTAAATCTTGTTTTTAACTTTGAAACTGGATGTAACCTTTAAGCAGAAGTTGGTTGGAAATGTCACATGTCTACGTTTACGTTTTCCCTGTTGCTGTAATTAAAAAAAAAGGAACTCATGGTGGAAATAGAAAGGGATAGTTTGCTGTCTTGAGATTGGTAAAGAATGAATAGTGGCTGGCCAGCCTTTCTCCCATTGACCAAACCCTCCTCCAATTACTTCCTTGTCTCTCCTTTCCTCTATTCTCATTTGTTACATCCTCTGTGACCTTTCTATTGGATGTGGCAGCAGTCAAACGTCAGCGTGTGAGCATATCACTGATAGAGGGATGGAGGTCATTACCAGCAGTGGTCTCAGAGAGGGCTTTAATCCCCCAGAAAGCCGAGGCCAGAGCGCAGCCTGCTGGAGTTGGCTTAATTACTGGCCGAGCCTAATTGGCTCCTTGTATGGGCTGTGATGAAAGCAGGATGTGACACTTAAGGCTAGACTTCCTCTGCTGTCTGCCCTTTGTGTCTGTCCCATTAACCTTTCCCTTCCACCTTCTCCTCTGCTTTTTTATGTTCAATTAAAGGCACTATTCAAATGAGCCGCAGCGGTAAGACTAAGAGCTTTGTCATGGGCTTAATAATTGCGCCCTAAATGACTATTACAGGCCGGCCTTGGCAGCTAAGAGGCGAAGATTTTCTATGCTGATCATTTGATTTGGTTGATTTAGTCTTAAGTCTGAAATTGTTGCGCATGATTTACGTGTGTGTGAAATGTGCGCGTGCTTGTTTGCGGGTGCGTGAGGGATTCTACCACTTTCGAGCGTGGGCACGCGCATTGGATGGAGTCTTAATTAGTTGCTGCGTGTCAGCAAAATGGTAAAAAGGAAAAAAAAAACTTCCAATAATAACATTGCACATTGAAAGGGAACAATACTTCAAAAGGAAGCTAAAATCTGCAAAGGTAAAGCCGCACTCAGTGTTTGCCCTTTGGGATATTGTGAGCTTTGGTGTGTATTGTCAGTGCCGTGTAATTAATCATACCACCTAACTGCGTTCACAGGGTCCCCTTTGGTTAATTGGACTGCAGCTGCAGAATGGACTAAGCGATGATTTATTCAGCAGGCAGGTGAAACGGCGTCCTGCGAACCCCCCCCCCCCTCCAACCACCACTCCAATCCCAGGCACTAAGGATGGATGGCTCACTCCTGCACAGGGCCGCTCCCCGTGCTCCTCCATCCCTCAGTCCGATCGACTCTGGGGGCACATTTACAAGACGGGCATCGGGGTGACAAAATGAGAGGAAGAGAGGTACACTGGAATCAATTCTCCCTCTTTACTCCGCATTCAAGTCGTATACTGGTAAAGCAGGGCTACAGATAAGGATATTGACCATCTGTAGAAAGTTTAACAAGTGAACCTCCTCATGGCGCCTGCTGGCAAGCGAAAACAAACACTGGGGCCAGCCAAAGTTGACACCCCTTCGGACATTTTTCTGCCCTCTCCACTTCAAGCGTCTTTCTCTCATTTACTGGCTGTGCTGTGAAGGCAGACCGGCGGTAGCTATATCATTTCAGACTTATTGGCAAGCCGGGCCACTGTGCCAGGCCTTGTTACGCCGTTTTATCTAAGGTTAGAATTATTTGGTCCCGCCGAGAGGAGTAAAGAGTGTGTGGTTAAGACAAAGACGTCCTCTGGAGGTGGAGTAACCAACTGTGAAGAGTCTTAATTGAATCGTTTAGTAAACCAAAAGCAATAGCCAATAGCACTTGACATTAAGGTTTAAACACTCAAGCTCATTTTAAATCCAATTTAGAGTGTAAAGGTGCAGCATTCCCTTAGATGAGAGTTAAGTGTGTAATTATCGTTCCTATGATGTCGAGCATCTATCATATACTGTAATGTGTTGAGGCCAGTACTACAGTTTAACGCCAGATTACGTTGTTTTCATTTGTTTCCGTGTTCAAGCATGTGTGACATTTCACAGATAATCAGTGAGGATCTGAGTGTGGACCCTATAATCCACAGAAGCAGGTCCCATACATCAACATTAGAATTACCCCTTTCTCTTGCTGTAGTTTGTTTCTGTGCTGCTGGCGTACCATTACCCTGAGATAACCACACTTTAATAGTTAATGCAGCAGTGGGGCCCCCTCTGCATTACAAATGGGCTCATCCGTCTCACCTAGACCCCCGCGGGTGGCAGCGCCACAGTCCATCTTCAGCAACTCTAATCATTCATCAATAGGCAGCCATCTGACACCCGCTCACACAGGATACCGAACACTGCGATGTGGTCAAGGCCAGAGACGGACATCCTGGTGTCAGAGAGGGGATCTGTCAGCTGATATTACTCCAGACACCACAATGGGACTTCCCAGTTACAACAGCTGGACTGCAGGCTCCAAGCACAACTCACTCACTTAAAAGCTGCCCTGCATCTCTTTTCCAGCCTGTCTAGACACTGGAAAAGGACAAAGAAGTTGATGTGCCATTTACCAGACGATTGCGTCATGTGGTTTAAAGGGGGGCTCCGCCGATTTTGCACATCAAAGTATGTTTCTTTGAGAGAGCTGCTGCATATGTGAAAAAAAAAGTTGCAGAGAGCCTTTTGTGGCTCCATGGGGAGATACACCAAGTCTGACAAATTGCCACTTGAGTCAGCATCAGTTGAGTCTGAAGAGTACAAGGGTGAAAATGAAAAAGATGTGGGGATGCATGGCGTTAGAAAGAAGAGAGTTTGCCAGACGTTGTGCTCAAGGTTACGTGAGCAGCTACTGGCATAACACACCCAAATCTCCCACTGGACTGTCAGTGTTCAACAACTGAAAACAGTCGTATAATGTAATCTGTGGCACTGGAATAGCTTTCTGAAGTCTAAAATAAATAACCAGTTGTTTAATCAGTGAAGGACGTCATTGAGTTGCATTAAGGGAAGTCTAGGATCAATAGTTTTGGAGGTTAAACCTTCCTAAAAACAAACAGTCAAGATATTTCTCTGCTGCTTCAGTTTTGAACATTCATTTTTTAAATCTGTCTCTTGTGAGTCTCCAAACTTGCAGGCAGTAAATTACTAAATCTCTGTAGTGCCTCCTTAAATGTAAGTGTGGTTTGTCGGGAACAAGGCAAGCTGAAAGCTGAATTTCCTTTTCCCCAAGTTTTTTGGCGATATTCTTAAAATGTCATTGTCTGGCCACTATTTGCTCTCCCAAATTCTGTTTACTCTGGTCGAAAAACAAGAGTGCCCTCTTTCCAATTTGCCTGACAGGGGAATGCCAGTCAAAATGCAATCAATAAGACAAATGCTGAAGTGACTCAGCTCTGCAGCTGAGCCTAGCACCTGTTTTGTAGGGGAGTTTGTAAAGCTTTTATTCCCCAACTGTAAAGCCTGGCTCTTATTTGCTGTTGTGGTCATCACATCAGCACTCTGCCGAGAGAATCTGCTCTCTGCTCCCAATGGAAATAAAAAACAGTGATAAAACTGTGCACAGATCGCCTCCATAAGTAACCGGCACAGATGCAGCCCAGGCCAGCCACCTTCTCCGGGGACTGCAGCTGCCGCACGGGGGATGTGACAGGCCCAAAATGGGCAGGCGGGGTCCCTTCCCTTTTGATCAATCAGGTAAGACAGAGGGGGGCAGTGTGAATTCTAAAACTCCAGATGCACCGTCACCAAGGTGACTCTCATCTATTACCCCTCCCAACTGCTCTGAACACACACTCATCTGTCAGAGTGACAGAGCTCCTTTGCTTTCTCTACTTAAGTTGGATTTAGACCTGACGCAGGTCAGTTGAATTAAGTAGTAACTTAATTCAGCTGCCTCTGATTGTCATTTTTAGAGGGCAGGCTTTAAATCACGCTGCAGAGTGTGGACTTAATGAAAAAAGGGGAGCTACCTGCAAAACTGCGTCCCTTTAACTGTTAATTTTACATTACAACAGTTGGAAATTCATGGGGCTCTTAACAGACAGTTTTGTTTGGATGGATCGTCCTGCCACAGTGATTTCTACATGACCTGCTGCATCAATTCACATTCGCTGCGTTGTCTTTATTTCACTGTGACAGCAAACCTGCTGCTCCTCATATCCAGGTGAGGAATCAGAGCTGAACAGATTTCTTCAGGATAAGACTACCCTCTGCTGGACATGATCGCCTGCGTGTTCGGCTGCCTGGAGAGCTGAGGTGTGGTCATGTGCAGGGGCGGCGAACCTCAACTCTACAACACTTGACCACAGGTGCACGTCTCCCGACGTCTTTTCAAAGTGGAACGAGGAGAGGAGGTGCTTCTTCTTCTACATGTTGTTGTTGTTCTTGTTGTTTTCCCCTGTGACATGTAAGAGGCCTTAAGAAAGGTTATAACACAAACTATTTTCTCACTCCACACAAGTGCAATTCATGTACGAGGATCGCCACAAGATGGTGTTATTTCTCAAAGATGTCACATGGTGTTGGCCTCGGTGTTGTTTTGCAAATCTGATCTGCGTCTGCCACCTATTGGTGAAGACAGCAGACTGACCGCCATTAACCCTGACTGCAGATACTTACTCCACATCTACAGGTACATGAATAATTCAACACAACATTTCTAAAACAAGACAGATTTTCACACTAACAAAATATGTCAAGCTGGTGTACAAAAACATACACACACACACACACACACACACACACACACACACACACACACACACACACACACACACACACACACA
>JBAJHX010000041.1:13567327-13579819 GCA_037176925.1 Amniataba percoides
CACACACACACACACACACACACACACACACACACACATATATATATATATATATATATATATATATATATATATATGCTTTTTTTGTTGCAGTAAAGATGTGTCATTGTGTAATTGCTTTCAGCTTGAGGAGTGCTGCATTGTGCCTGACCCTGACTGACCTCTGACCCCTTTGTGGAGGTACCTCACAAGAAGACCTTGCCTCCAGGGATGAATGCACTTTATGGTAACAATGCTAAAAAAAAATGTGCTGTACATTTTGAATACACCTTGAAGTGCAAAACCTTCACTGCTTCTTTCATTCTTTTGGGAGTGGATGGTGAATGGAAATGATTTAAGGCTACAGGTCTGTCTGAGCCACAGATTCTAACAGAACAGATACAGATAAACAATAAAATGAAATGAATGAAAATAAAACATAAAAATATAGACTATTGGCATGTTAAGGCTGTGGTTGCCAAGGGAAGTTGCAAATATGGCACTGTTTTCACCCTGAGAAATTACACAAGCTTGAGTCACAGTATGACTGATGCACCCGCTGCAAAAAAAAAAGATCTCAGGATGTGGAAGTGAAACTATTTGAAAAAAAGAGGGGGGGGGGTGTTGACTCAGCGACCGACGGAGGTGAAATTTGGGTGGTGTGAGAGGAGCGCCCATTATTCCCCGCTTACAGGAGGATCACGTAAATACAGAGCCGCGTTCCCTCTAAACAAGCAGCACGCGCTACTTCCTGTGTTTGTGTGAGTCAGATACTACTCACGAGCGCACTGATTCAGCCGCCCCCTCCATCCATCCCACCCCCGTCCACCCCCTCCATCCATCCCATCCCATCCCATCCTCCGCCCACTAACCTCCATCCGCCCCCTCGAAGGAGTATAAAACACACCCACACACATGTTCCCATCTCTGACCACCTTGCCTTTCAACTGCTCCCACACTTTTTCCTCTCTCTCTCTCTTCCCAATGGATTTTCTCTCTCTCTCTCCTTCCTCCTTTTTTTTCCTCCTCCATCTCTTCAAGAGGGAGGATGTGAGTGGCGTGTGTGTGTGTGTGTTAGTCATGTTAGGGCTCATCCAGGGCCAACAGCAGCAGAGGCAGAGGGGGAAACCCAGGCGCAGGCAGGAATAGGATGTTTTGTCCACATCTGTTAGTGGGTTTGGCAGCAAGCGGGTCTTTTGCGGTTTTACGCAGCGCCTAAAAATGGATCCTCGCTCAGAATGGGCCTGGAGAGAGAGAGAGAGAGAGGGCACACTGTGGAGAGTGGTGGTGGTGGTGGTGGGGGGGGGTTGGATGAGCAATATAAGAGTATGGGGGGGGGGCGGTGGATGACATAGGTTGAGGGAAGGAAAGGGGGGGAGGGGAAGCACGGCTAAAGTGGGCCAAGACAACACCCCCCCCCCTCCACCCTCCACTCTCCATCCTCCACCCTCCCCCAGCCTCCAACATCCCCTCTGATGGTTAATAGGATTCTGTCTGCCCCGAGCTGAAGAGGGCGTCCGAGGTGGGAGTGTTTGTCTGCTCCCTCTAAGATTTGATTAGCATTTCAATTTCAAAGTGACTCATCCTGGTCTGTTCTGTGTTGTTTCTTTTTCAAGCCACAGGTTAAGATCTGGTCATTTATGTGCAGAAAACATGTGTTCATCATCATGAGTCTGTGACAAAAAGGGAGTGCTCTAATTCAGCAGATCTGCAGTTCAAGTTAATTTCACAATCCTGATATAAATGTAAAAAAAAAAGAAAAATCAGTGCCAAATGGAGGGATTACAGTGAGTTCAGGGGGTAACAATTGTGTTGTTTGAGAGCTTCATGGAAACATTGAATTAACTTTTCCAAGACTTTCCCTTGATTTAGCTGGGGTTTTTTTGTTAATTTTCTGAGCGTGTCATAGATAAAAGTGTTGGCTGACATGGCCTCGTCCCATCTCTGTACAGCGATGATGGGTCAGCTCTTTGCGGCATTTGCCTGTCAGAGGATTTGCAAAATGCAAATGAAAAACAGTGACAGTCTCGTGTTTATAGACGCGTGACACTGTGAAACTTTACTGTCAGTTTCCATTTTTTGCGATCGACTACTGTGCATCTTTTTTTTTTTTTAATGCTGATATTTATTCTGAATAATCTCTGATCAGTCACGTTATCCAGTCCCCTCGTCGGTCTCCAGGTGGTGCCAGTGGTCGAGAGGGACGACATTCCTCACACACACACACACACACACAAGTGGAGCTATTTCCCTGTCTCCATCCACATACTGAGGGGCTGGGTATATGGCAGAGATGTGAGAGGGTGTGTGGGGGATGGGGCTGGAGTAGTTGTGGAAGATAGAGAGGAAGGAAGTGAATAGAGTGAGAAATGGGGTGGGAGTGGGTGGGTGGATTGTGAGGAGGGGTGTGTGTGTGTGTGTGAGGGGGGGGGGGGCTGGTGGTGGCATGCAAGGCAAGCACATGCTGAGCAGAACATAAGACTCATTGAGAAAAAGTGCTCTCTCCATTCATGCCCCAACCAATCGCCTTTCTCAACACACTCCCACTCCTCTCATGGTGCACGTACACTACGGTGACATCTCTCTGCTATCTGCGGACGACAAAGGTCTCAGGAGGGTGGGTAGTGGTGGGGGGGAGGCGGGGTGGGTGACAAGATAATTCACAGCGTTTGTTGGGTCAAGTTATTTGAGACGTCTCCCGAAATACGCCAGGACGAGTCCAAACGTTTCAGCCACTCTTGGGTCACACTACTCCCTCAGTGTCTGTTTTCAGTTGCAGAGTAGAGGACCCATCAGCTCCAGGTGGGCACTTCATTTACATCTAAACCCCCCCCCCCCCCGTGTGAAAGTGCCGGTAGGTGGTTTGATTAGAGTTCGGAGCGTCTCTACACCACCTCACCTTGTCTCCTTTGTATCCACCACACCTCTGCAATAGACATCACATGTGTGCCGTTTGAAATGCAAAACGGTCAAATGGACAGCGTCTGGGTGCACCTATACCCACATGAATGAAAGCAGCAGGAGACCAGAAGTAACTTTGTACTTGTATGTGATGTGTGAGGTGTGGAGATTAAGTTACTTTTTTTTTCAACTTTTTTTTACTGAGATAATGTACGTCACTGCAGCTGAAATCACATCCAGTGTTACTGCCTGCTCTCCAGAGGCGTCGGATATGAAACCTCATTTCAAGTGAACAATCAAAGTGGAAATCTTGATTTTCTTTGTTATTTTTCCCACAAAACCACTTGAACTCTACCCTGTCCTGTCAGCCTTTAGGAGTGATTAAAATTTCAGCCAAAATGTTCTATTTTCACAAGACAGTATCTGTCACAGAGGACCTTTTAAAGACGAATTTAGCTTTTTACTTTTACTCATCTTTGACATCCTCATCGTGATTACAAATCTGTTCCAAGAGTGTCCCAGCAGAAGACAGGCAGCAGAAAATGGGGAAATAACATAAAGTGGAAACTCAGATAAGCCAGAATTAGTCAGAGATCTGATTATAAAAGGATAAATTAAAAATTCTAATAAAATCAGATCATCACAGAAACAATCTACACAGCACCTTTAAACAGAAGAAGAACAATAACTTAATCTCCAAAAAGCTCTCTCTGAAAATACTGATTCCCTCACTGGGGGCTCAAACAGTATTAAGGGGTCACAAGATAATTATAAGTCATTGTGAGACAATTGATAGGACAGGAAAGCAGGAAATTAGAGTTATCCAGCATCTCTAATCTTTCATTTAGACTTATGAAAATAGTTTAAAATAATCCTTCATTGATTTGGTTTGTTAGAACTTGTCCATAGATTAATTTTTTTACCTGGTTTTAATAGGTACTGTTAGTAAAAATGAGTCATAGTTGCAAAGAGCTTAGTTCGCCACATCTTCAAAAAAAAAAAAGTAAATTTAAAAGATATGATGGCTGTAAACAAATCAATGCGCTTACAGATTAATAAAATACTTTGCTCTTATTTGCT
Source organism: Amniataba percoides (assembly GCA_037176925.1). Taxonomy (NCBI): domain Eukaryota; kingdom Metazoa; phylum Chordata; class Actinopteri; order Centrarchiformes; family Terapontidae; genus Amniataba; species Amniataba percoides. The sequence goes on from JBAJHX010000041.1 coordinate 13,571,288, forward strand.
TCTAAATGTAGCACTTCATGATAAAGTTGGTGTACTTCATGATTCCTGCAGTTTTTGCTTTGTGATCACATGGTTGTCTTAATTGTGACTTTGGATGAAATCATCAGATAAATAAATGCAATGAGAAAAAAATATGTACAGAAGCATACTATAAAATAGTCCAAGTAAAATACCAGTAAAGCACTTTGTGTTAGTGAACAGCTGCAGCAATCTCTCAAAAACCACACCTATACTTGTTTTTCTCTCAGCTTGAAGTGCGCACTGGTATTTACCTGTCCTTGTAGCTTGGAATGAAGTTAGACACATTTGTCATCACACTGAGATCTATGAATGCATGCATGTCTCAAATACTACACGTAAATACAGCTTTGAGAGTTTTAACAGCAGGGAAATCTACTTTACACACTACATTCACATGACACGACAGGAAGATAGTTAATATAAAATAAATGGTTATCTTATTCAGTGTAATGTTTTGTGCTAGATTAAATAAAAAAAATATATGAAGTCCATGTGAAAAAAATATTATTAATCCAATAATGTAACATTCTGCAAAGTTCTGATGTTTTAAGTGCATTTTCCTAACTTAAATCCACTTACAAAAAACTACAAACAACTTTTTTTTTTTTTTAGGGGAGGGGGGCACTTTGGCATCATGGTGTCACCACTTTTACTCCAGCAAAGGGTCTGACCAGTCGCTCTGAAGGGGTGATCGTGCTCCAACTCAGCAGGAGAAGAATGTTTTAAGTGTGGTGGTGATGAGGGAGGTGTGTGTGTGTGTGGGGGGGGCATAACAAGAGATGCCTCTCTGAGCTCGTGTTTACATTGGGGGAGGTCAGAGTTCACTCACCATCACTGAAGAGGCTCAGGCATGTGCTGGCTGGAACAAGTGAGCACCGGACATGCTGCTCACCTCATCACCAACAACATTTTTTTTCATACATATATATATAAATATATATTTTAGAAAGCAACTTTTTTAAACATGCTTCTTTCTCAGAGCATGTGAGGAGGAGGAGGAAAGGGGAGGGGGCTTTTTGTGATCAAACCCAGTGAATATGAAGGATCCATGAGGAGGAGGAGGTAGTGAAGGAGGAGGAGGAGGAGGCTCCTTCAGTGCTGTTGGTGGCCCATTTATCATATCTCCGCCCTCCAGTGTTTCTGCTCCCATGAGGGCGGCTCTTTAAATTGCCCCAAAACTGCTCCTGGCTGGCGCCTTTTCTCCCCTCTCTCTCTCTCTCCCTTCTCTCTCTCCTTTTCTTTCCCTCTCTTTCTCTCTCTCTTATCTGCAGGAGACAAGACGCGCTCTGCTATTTATAGGACGTCGGAGGAAAACTTCTCAACCTGCAGGTAAATTATAAAAAAAAAACTTTTTTTTCTTCTTGTCTCTCTCTTTAAATCTCTCCTCTTCCTTTCCAATTCATAACAGTTTTTTCTTTTTCTTTTTTTTAACGCGGCATGAGCTGGGATTTGGAAAAGGGGCGGGCTGTGCGCGCTGTCTGACGAATAAAAGCTGTAGCCTATAGATCCGCGCAAAGGCTTTTTTAACCGGGTACAACCAGCCAGGCTTAAAGGGAAACCTGTTCTTTTTTTTCTTTTTTTTTTAAATAAAGCTTTCCTCCTCCTTCCTCTTAAATTTAGAAAGCGAGAAGGTTTAAGCCGAGCCGACACATTCATACACACAGAGGTGAGTGCATGGAAGGATGATGGTGGTGGTGGGGAGGGAAGCACGTTTTTTAAAAAAACAAAAAAAACGGAGGCGCACGGAGACGCGTGAACGCATCACGGCGGAGAAACTTGTCCGCGCTGCACGCTCGGTGTCCGCTCCGGTCGAGGGGGAGGCAGCGCGCCGCCTTTGTGTCCGCTCCGGTCCGGGAGCTGTCGGGCTGCCGAGGAGAGACGAACCCGCTCAACCTCGCTCGGTGCCTTTCTTTTCTTTTTTTTCTCTGCGTGTGTGGTGTTTAAATGCTCATGCAGGCTCGGCTCAGGCTGCACACACACACACACACACACAAAAAGAACGAGCAGCCATTGTGGATGTGTGTGTATATAATCTATGCATGCATGTGTGTTAGTGTGTGTCGGCGGATCTCTGCGCGGCGTGCAGACATGCTGTGAGACAGAGACACAGATAAAGGAGGGGGGGGGGGGATAAAAAGCTCCGTGCAAAGGCCCTGATCGGTGGCCTCTTTAAAAACGCGGCCGGTGCGGGGAAGTAGGAAAGGAAAAGGAAGGAAGCTCGGTAGCCTCCTTTTTTCTTTTTGCAATTTTTTATTTTATTTTTGCATATTGCTGCGGCCCGCAGAGCCCCCCTCCCTCTCTGATATTTCACTCGGTCCGGTGTCAATCCCTTCGGCCGCGTAATGGTGCTTGCAGGAGACCGAAATAGAGGCTGAAATAAAGGCGGATTAATTGAGTTAGACGCGCTGCCGGTGCGCGGTTAGAGCCCGGTCATCTGTGGGGGTGTGTGTGTGTTCTGTTGTTGTTGTGTTTTATTTTTTTGCGGTCAGCGAGTTTAATAGCGCTGGTATTTTCTGTGCTGTGTGTGTGTGTGTGTGTGTGTGTGTGTGTGTGAAATCGACGCTTCGTCTTTGCATCAAGACTGACCGGTGTGTTTGTTTGTTTGTTTATTTGTTTGTTTTTATTCCCAGCAGGTTTAGGGAGATAAAGACGCCAACATGAGCGACAAGGGGACAGTCTCGCCGAAAGAGAAGGAGGCGACGGAGAAGAGGGGGCGTGGAAGACCCCGCAAACAGCCCCAGGTAAAGACCTCTGACGTAAGTAGTGCCCCCTGTGTGTGTGTGTGTGTGTGTGTCCCATGGTGGGGGGGTGAGGGGTTGCATGCACATCACTGATGCAGAGCAGGAATATGCATGAAGAGGATGGAGGTGTGTGTGTGTGTGTGTGTGTGTGTGTGTGTGTGTGTGTGTGTGTGGAAGAAACAGGTAAACATCTGCTGTGCTTGATGCTCAGATGGGACATTGCAGCAGGTGTGGTGGGTGGAGGAGGGGAAATGGGGGTGGTGCTCAAAGCCCTCCAAGTGGATCAAGAGTCCCTGTGACCATCCGCTCACCCCTCTTTTTGTTTTTTGTTTGTAATCGATGTAAATGTAGAAGTCTCACAACAAACTTCCTGTGTGTCTCACAAGATTGTAACCCAGCACCTTTAAACTGTCTTTAACCCCCCCCACCCCCACCTCATCGTGACACACCTATGGACAACATGGCGGGGTGGGAGCTCAGAGTGGCTCGTATAGCTGTCAGTCAGCGCCGCGTCTCTTTTTTAGTATTGAGTTGCCTGGTTGCCAAGGGCTGCGGTTGTAAACATGCTAGACATGCAACAGGAGGCGCGGCCGCCATGACGTGGCCCGCAACCGCACTGACGGGGTATCTCTCACTCTCTGGAGCTGATGGTAATCCCCTAAATGTTTGCTCGTATGTTCCCCCCCTCCTCTTCCTCCTCCTCCCACCAACAGTTCTGCTCCTCCTCCTCCGGCGTGGCTTGTTTTCATTCTGGCTTCTGAGCGGCGTGCTTTTCGGTCACGGTGCCCGTTTTGTGAAGCGGCGCGCAAGTTTTGTCGCCGCGAGTTTGTTTGCACGTCGGGCCGCGGCGACCTGTGGCTCTGACAGCCACCTGTCAAGTCTGTTAAAGCACACGTCTGCCACCCTGACCTTGAAAAGTGAACACATGTCTGCATGTAGTGTACTGTACAAATCCCAGCTCCTCCTCAAGTGTCCAAGATAATAACCCTGTTCATTCTGAAATATATTACATGAGTGCTGACTTTATTTCTCGATCGTCTTGACCGTCAGGAACCAAGTGGGTCCCCTACTCCAAAGAGGCCCAGAGGACGGCCGAAGGGCAGCAAAAACAAGACAACTGGCAAGGGCAAAGTAAGTCAATGCTGTCTGCTGTCGTGTATTTTTTTTTTTAAACTTTTTTTCTTTTTCTGCATGATGAGTAATGATTTCAGCAACACGAGCACGGAGCGACGCTTGTGCCAAGCAAGGCGACGCAGCGTTCGTTGGTACCATCTTGTCTTCCCACCACCACCCCCCCCGCCTTTCTAACCCACAATTCCCTTTGGCTGATGAACATTTTAACGGTAGCTAACCTCATCCTCTTAAAAGGACGTCCTGCTGTTACTTGTGATATATTGGTTGGCTGCAATTTAGCTGCTTCCCCCCTCCTGGTGTCAGAAATAGCCTGGCTAGGGTTTCCCATTGTAAAGACCTTGGTTTACTGCCTTACTTTTTTTTTTTCTTTTTCTTTTTTTTGAGTGATGCTCACTCTGTACTTCCTGTCCTCCAGCTTCCTGCAGCTTGTCATGCACAGTGCGGTGCAGGTGCAGAGGCCGCAAGACTGTTTCCAAGCTGACACTAAAGCACCCCTCCGCCCCCACCCAGCACACAGCCCTAGTTCTTCTCTGCCTGGCGTCTCCATAGCAACAACTGATTTTCTCCCTCGCCCCAACCCTCCAGCTCCCCCGTGCGCTCTGTCTTCGCTGCTATGTATGGGAAAGGGAGCGAGCGGGAGGGAGAGAGAGAAGGAAGGGAGGGTAGAGCAGAGCAGAGCGCGCATACATGTATGATATAGGTTTAAGCAGCGAGGGCCGAGCTGCAGAGGGTTTGTGTCTCCGCTCGGTTCCACCAGCTGTCTCTGAGCCTCAGACCAGGTGGCCAGCGAACTGGAGTGCCCTGTGTGCAGTTCCTGTCGGCCTTCCAGATAATAGCCAATGAACCCAATGCCCCCTTTCCATCTGTCTCAATCCAGAAGCGCTACTGCCACCTGCCGGCAGCTCCAGGCAGAGCTCTGTGGAGAAATGGCTTGTTGATACTGCAGTTTTTGTTTTTTTTGCACTGATCTTATTTAGTTTTTTCTTAGCCTGTTGCCCAAAAAAAAGCCTGGCTTTAAATGAGCAAATTAGCAGGTCACAAAGCCACAGAGGTTACAACAAAAGTGCATTGACCTGCCTCACCTGTGGTTGCTCTCCCTTTTTTATTTTTAAAACCTCTACTGTTTTTTTTTTTCTTTCACAGAAGGCGACAGCAGCCCCATCTGCAGGGGGGAAACGCAGGGGAAGACCCAAGAAGGAGGTAAGAGACAAACAGTGTAACATCAGCGCTCGCATTTGTTCCTCTTCTCCAATTGAATTACGATTGGTATGACTGTCCGCGGAGCAAAATTGCATTTTCCTAATTTCCCCCCGGCCTGCCCCCTTCCTCTCGGACGAGTCATTTTTACTCATCGCGGCTATTTTGGTTCAACAGCTTCTGGGTCACAGAAGGCCTCTACCTGGTTGTGTTTTTGTTATTTTTTTTATTATTAAGGCAAATCTTAACCTGCATGATAATTTACCCCATACCCAAATGCTGGGTAACTTTTTTTCTTTTTCTGTGACTGTAAAATGAGTTGCCGGGCTTGCGCACAGCAGGTCAAAAAAGCAAGTTCTTTTAATTCAGGAAGAAATTGCGGTCTTGTAGTAACATACTGTCATGTGCATGAGTGGTTTAGGGCGTACTCTGGACGAAGTCTGGATTGAATTAGTCACAGAATGGAATGACCCAAAGTTACCCTCCTAACTATCCCTCTCATTTTTATGAATGAACATGTTTGGGCTGTAGTGAGTGTGAGGAGGAAAAGGCAAGGGAAGAAAAAAAAAAAAAAGCAGGATGCCTCATTGTGACTCACCACTCTTATGAATCACTTTTCACTACAGATGGCTCACCCTTCCCCTGGGTGTTCTTCATGCCGCAGTGGTTTATCAAAGAGATTTATAATAACATTTTTACTTTTTTTCCTCATGCTGGTGCTCAGGACTATGAAAAGTGAAAACAGTCACGTTGAGACATGAATCACAGGCAGCTATTGTTGCTGAATGTTGATGGCACTTGAGAGGCATTTTCCTCGTGGGTGTAGTCGAGGCCTGACTTTTCTCCCCCTCCCTCCCACCACCACCACCACCCCTCTTCTCCCTTTCTCCTCTTGTCACAGGAGAAGGAAGAAAAGGCGTCCCAGGAATCATCTGAGGAGGAAGAGGAAGAGGACCAGTAATCCACAACGCATGCTACCTCACTCAACATACTGACTTACTGTTAACCAGAACTGGGCTGTATCTCCGACACCAGTGCCACCACATGACCACTGTTTTCACGACAAAAGCCCTCTTTTGCCAAAAAAAGAGGAGGGCTAACACAGTACAAATATCATGCAACAGCACTGGATAGAACGATGGACCTTGCTCAATGCATAGATCTAAGAATTACATGAAAGGTAACAGCCCTTTTCTCTACATGTCATGTTATCACAAGTCTTTTATACTGGACAAAAGAGCGCTCCATGGAGCCCGGATGATTTTCTTTTTTTTTTCTTCCCCGAAAGATGGTTTGTAGGACATTTTTTCTCTGCTTAATGTTACTTATCTGTTTGTACCCGCATCTGAGATGGTAGGGCGTATAGATTTTTCTCCATATTTTGTACTGGACAAAGGTGAATTTTACCTATACTTGCTGTTTTGTTTTGGGGTTTTTTTTGTTTGTTTTCTGTTTGTGTGAGGTGGTTAACCTATACTTTGCATCATATTATAGATGGAGTTGAGCTTCAGCATTTAGGATGAGAATAGGTAACTGATGGTATATGTTTGTTTTTTTTCTTCCTCTCCATTTCTAACCTGTATAACTGATTTCATCTTTTTCTGACCAGTAGAGCAGAGTCACATTTACCACCTTTATCCCCCCCCGCCTCATGTAGTTAACGCTCGTCAAACTTCCTTCGCGGTCCTCGGCGCATAGTTTGGGGAAGGATGTAAAATGTATCGTTAGAAAATCGGAATAGTCTGACTTACTGTCGTGTTCCTTCGGGTTACATACCATTTAAGGAAAAAAAAAAACAAAATGACAAAAAAAAAAAAAAACATGAGTGTGCTGCTTTTCATGTTCTAATAAAACTCAAATCTCTTTTGGTATAATGTGTGTTTTTAAGGATAGGGGTTGGCAGGAGTTCTAGGCTGAGAGCATCAGTGTCGTTTCTTCAGGGAGCTTTTTACAAAATGCCGCTACATTGGCATCTTTGTCTTCACACGGTCCTCAGTTTCCAAGCGCTCACTCAATCACTCAAGGCGAATTGCAATTGGTCAAACAAGGAGTTTGATTGTAACAGAGGATAGTTGGTGGCACTACTATCCAACAGGGCTGTATGTTTCTTTTCTTTGTTTTGTTTTTTTGTTTTTTCTTTCATTCCATCTAGCTCTCACTGCTTCACCTAGCTCGGTCCTTCTGTCATCACTTAGTACAGTAATATACTTTCTCAATCTTTTGAAGATGTGTGTTGTATGCTGTCTGCTACAGGAAAAAAAAAACATGTATGTGTATTTCTAAGTGTCAGGGAACCCGCGGTCACAGTCCACTTAACTGGGTTTTTCCACACACCTAAGCTGCTACAACCTCAGTTACGAAACCCGGAAAACTGCAAACAGGCGATACAAGGCCTGGAGTTTCATACCTCACTCAACAGCTTACTTTACCATATAATTGCATTTAACTGGTTTTCTGTTGTTGTTAAATGTAACCTCTGGCATGAGTTGGAAAGATGTCGATATTACAAAGTCTGTGTTTTTTTTTTTTGTTTTGTTTTGTTTTTTTTTTAACCTGACTGTAATGAGGTATCTTAAGATATCCAAGTTTGCGATTGTGTGTGCGTACGCAGCACGTCTTGGCTCGTTCATAACCGGAGCTTTCAGACAGGTTGTTTATTAAAAAAAAATGTGTGAAGCAAGTCAGGGAGACCTGTCAGCTTGACAACTTGTGTTCGCTGACTGTGGTAGATTAGCAGGTGTGTTTTTATCCTTTTTAAAGAAAAAAAACTTCTGGTGCACTGAAATATTGGTTCAGATTTTCATGGACAAATGTTTGTGTGTTTGTGATAGACTGGGCGCTCTTTCCACTTAACCGTTCTGTCGGCCACAGTGTGTTTGGCACTACCGCACACAGCCACCCATACGCCATATGCATCCAATGGTCATTTCATGTCTTTCTCCATCATCAGCTCCTCGACAAAATCGTCATTTTTACATACCAACAATATCTTGCATCCGTTCATTTATATACTGTAAACTCGATAGGATGGGATCATTCTTTTTAATGTACACCGTATATAAATGTACAATGTCTATATTTCTATGGTGCCCTACAACAATTTGTATCAGAAATGGTCAATAAAGAGAATTTTCTTTGTCATTTTGCTTCACTTTTTCTAAGGCATGTATCCATCGTTTCAAGTTTTTCCACCCAAACTCTCAAACATGTTTGACGCGTGTTGTAATTTAAGAGTTCGTACAAAATTTTGGAAGCTGTTGAAGTTATGTTTTCAGCATAATGTGGTGATTGATCTCCAAGATCATTCATGTAGACCTGAAATCTTTTACTACGGCAATGAAACTGTCCTGTTATTTCCTGAGGACCAGGGGCCTCATTTATAAACGCTGCGTACGCACAAAAGAATGCGTACGCCAGTTTGTACGCAAACTTTGTGATT
>JBAJHX010000041.1:13595248-13653042 GCA_037176925.1 Amniataba percoides
CTATCTATCTATCTATCTATCTATCTATCTATCTATCTATCTATCTATCTATCTATCTATCAGTTTGTCTGTCTGTGTATTTGTAGCAGTGGTTGTCATCCTCTGTGGCTTGTGACCCCTTAAAATGACTCAATATGTGGTCGTCAGCACTAGAGAGGGGAAAAAAAGTGTTCAACGGGGCAAAAAAATTGGAGGACAAAGAATTTGTATGAAAAAGTCTGTGCACTACAGATGTGTTATTTTCATTCTTATCTGTTTAGTCACCTTGCGACGCTTCAGATTTGCTCACAGGTTACTGGGAGTCACTCATCTGTAGAGGCCTCTTCAGGCCTGAATCTCGGCCTAGTTAGTGAAGCTAGGTGTCAAACCTGAACCGTAACGTGTCTCTAGTACCGCATGTTGAAGACCGTCAAACGACGAAAACTAGCATTGGATATCAAAGCGGATTTATAGTCTTGTTTATTTATTTTTTTCACCAAATTGTCCTCGATTTTGAATTTAAAATGTTGGCAGTTTACAGTTTTGCCTGGGTGAATGAGATATAGCTGCATGTGTCAGATGTGAGAAGGTCTGCCTCTTTTAGTGAACAGCTTTAAAAACATGTTCAAAGCTCTCAAAGTGGGCATTGAAAAAAAAGTTTGTTTGGGTATCAGCACTGTAAATCTATTCGAAATGGTGTTGTAAGTGTTCAAATATCCCACCTGACTGATGAGCCTCAGGGGGCAGACTTCACCTAAGAATATCTATTTTATTCATAACAGCTCTGCCTCTCTCAGTAGGTGCATTTGTTGCTGTCTGAGTCCTCCTCTGTGTCCTTGAGAGGCACGGAGCTATTAATTAAGTCACAAACTGCTCGTCCTCTCCCTTTGAAGCTGTGTGTTCATTGTCTAAAGCCACAATTATACCCTCTCTAACTTCCCGTCGTGCTTGCAGCTCGTCTGCGGTGCCGCTCATTTTGTGCCTCCACGCTTGACTTGCTCTGTTTCTTTGTTTTTGTTTTTTTTTTTTACTGCGGTGAGGTAGCATCCTCCTGCTTGAGAGTTTAGTTATGATTTGCGCTTGATCTGTGGTTATCTTAAAGCATTAACTGGAAAGTGCAGTTGTGACATGAATGTTATCTACCGCAGAGGACGCAGTGGTCACGTATAGCAAGCTTAACCCGGGAAGTGAAAATGTAATAGTTCCAGGCAGTTTTGCTAAATGGTTTTAGGTAGTTTTTAATCCTCCATTTTTTTTTTTTTTGCTTTTTGTTCATGTCCACTATTAACTGACAAAGGATTAACAGGAATGTGGGATTTGTGGGCAGCACTGCAGTTCAAGCTATTGTCATTTTCTCGTTCGTTCTTCTATTTAATGTGAGATATCAAAAATGGGTGCAGTTCTTCTGACAAGCGAGGGTTGCTTTGTTCTGATGGCGTAACATGCCGGTTAAAACTATAATTAATTTTACTGAACGCACAACAGACTTGATTTTTTTCCCCCTCCCACACACGCACTTGGGTTTTTATGTTTCTGATAGAAGAATTGGTGCAGAATACTGATACAGGAAAGTCACTTTTTCAGATGCAAACCTGCACCCAAGCAGTCCACAGTAGTTCTGGGATGGATTCGAATGTTGGTGGTGTTTCCCTTGCTGCACCTCATGTGGGGGGAAGTGTTGTCGTGTTACACTGTCGGCCTTCGGTGTTGTTCAGTGAGGATGGTCCGGAGACGCAGTGTTTTGAGGGGGAGAGGAGAATGTGGTGCCGGGTGGTGAAAGGGTTAAAGGCTGCTGTTGCTCCGCGAAAAGAGGAGATAGTGGTGTCTGACAAGGTGTGAAAAAAGAGGCAACCTAAGAACAGAGGAGTCTGAAGGGCAGCTGGAGTGTCTCATTTCTCCCTGCACAGAGGAGAACACACACGGGGGAAGACTCCATCAGCGGCGGAGATTATGGAAAAGCATCCGCGCTTGCCTTTCACACCACCAAAAGAATCAAATTTCACTTGATTTGCTTCTGTGTGTGTGTTTTGTTTAGTTTTTTTACACCCAATAATTATTATACCTGGTGCTTACCGTGCAGCATTGCCATAACATGCCAGTGTTTTGCCTCCTCTGAATCATCGCCACGGAGCTGTGGATCATCCTGAGGCAGAGCGCCGACTTAGTGCATGTCATGATCTTTTTTTTGGGGGGGGTGGGGGGGAACTCAAAATGGAGTCCTGGTGTGCCTTTCGAGGGGGAGGGGTGGGGGGGGGAATCATGTGCTAGAGTTTGGACTCACTGCTGGCGTGGAGGGTAAAACATCAGGCCGTGTTTGTACCTGTGAGTGCAGCAGTTTCAGGTCATTGCTTTGAACACTAGAGGGTGTGTTCCTCATGGGCATATTCAGAGATGGAGTGGCAGGCGAAGGGGGGAGGCAGATGAGATGATGCTGCCTTCTGGACGCGGTGGTAAAGCAGCTCATCAGTTCACCATGGTACCTGGTGTTTGTGTGTGTGTTTGTGTGTGTGTGGGCGTCCGTCATTTCTTGATAAGAAACTAGAACTGCAACCAGCAATTGTTTCATCAATTAATCATTTGCTCTGTTGATAAATTGGTTTAAAAAAAATGCCAGTGACGTCATCAGATGTGTTATTTTGTCTGACTGACAGTTTAAAGCCTGACGACAAGTAATTTTTTTTATCATATGTTGCAGAAAACAAGCAAATATTCCACAAAACACTCATTTGTGGTTGACTGACTAATCAATAAATTTGAGTATTTATTATAAAATGCATCTAGCTGATAAATGATTGACAGTCAGTGCAGGGATTCTGTCCCTGGGAGGCTGCTGATCTCTGTAGCCTTCAGAAATATGAGCAGTCAGATGAAAAACACCGGTGGCATGCAGAGTTAGCATGACTCAGCATTTTAACATGACTCTGTGCCAGAATCTTTTGGACGTGGGTCCCACTGTGCCCACATCTCAGGCAGCTTCATTTGATAAATCCAACCTTCATCTAAGCTGCCGCTCAGGAGGTGCCAGAGAGAGCATCTTTTAGATAAATGTACTCAAAGGACGTAGAGTTTCCTTTTTAAAATACGAGTGCAGAAAGGAGAATAACAGGTGGCCAAACTCTCATTATGCTTTTGAAGACAGATTAATCTGGACTGAAGTCATTAGAGCCTCACTGACATCCCACACTTTGTGTTGAGGTAGTAAGAGATGACAAGATGGCCGAGTGATGCATCATCTTTAGGCCAGACCTGCAATTAGTGATTCTTTTTATTTCCAATTAATTTGCCAGTTATTTAAAAATAATAAAGTTGTACCAAAGTGACACCTTCAACCTGCTTGTTATTTCCTTCAAATAGTCTAAAATCCAGAGATGATCTGTTTACAGTGATATAAAACAGAGAAAAGCAGCAAATTGTGTTATAATCAAATAATTGTGTAGCTTTACCAACAGCGCTCCTTTTTCAAACTGTATCAAAGCGCACATCTTTTGCAATGAGGAAGTCTCTGTTTCTTTTCCTTTTCATATTCAACATTTCAAACAAAGCTCCAGCAATCGATTAATTCATGTAAAAAAAAGCACCCTGATCGTCTCTGGATGACCCCAGCAGTGGTACACACAAACATCTCTATAACAACCAGGAAATCTTAGGTGGATTTAAACATAGCTGCTTAAATTCCAACTTAAAACTGCAGGTGATAACAGTGATCGAGTAACATGAACCAGTTGAGCATCGCTTAATGGACAGATTTCAGTCACATTTTCATCAGTTTTCTTTTTTCAGATATTCAGTGCTTCTGCCGTTCTTGTGTTGGAGTGCATAATAATATTAGCTCTGTCTCTTCTCTAATACTAGCTATATTGCTGCTTTCTGGTTTTGTCGTGTGGGTGAGCAGTATGTGTTGAATTTTGTTCTCTGTGTGGGTTGCATACCATTAATATGTGGTGTGTGTGTGTGTGTGTGTGTGTGGGTGTTAATGACAGTGGAAAGGTTACACTCTTTAAAATGAATTATCATTTGCTCGACTTATATCAGTGTGATATGTTGTCTCCTCCCACACATTGTTAAAAAAACAACACCAAAATCATCCTCCATTCACTTATACCACATATAATGAACTTTTACTGTATTTGAATAACAGACTTTATCATTGACTGGTTTATAGGCTCAGGTTATTAAATCCTCTATTTCCTACAGTGTTAGGGTTTACTAATCTCCCCTTGATTGTGATAAAAATGAAAGTCAGCTAATCTCTTAATATCTTTGCCTCTGTAAAGATAATTGGTGTTCTGACGCGTTCTTTCAAACGCGTTGAGCTTATTTCCATTTGTATTCCCATTAAGGGCAATTTGACAGCACTTAAAAACTTAATGTTACTCGATGCTCAAAGCACCCCCCAGTCATCCCGTGTTTTTCTTTTTCGTACAGGTGAGCTCCTGCAGGGGACCGACGGCTCTCTCTGAGGTTTATGGAAACCTGACCTCCCGTTGGTGGAGAAGGTGAGTTGCCTCCACTTGTGCCGTCTCTCCTCACGAAATCTTCCCCTTTTTGCATAGCCTGAAGCTTCACAGATTCATTTAACAGGCTTTTAAACGCTTCTTAAGGACCTTTTTGTTTAATTTATAATGCTAAACAGACCACTTGGGGTAATTAATAGCCCTTTGTCAATGCTGTTAATATTTCATGAGGGTGCTCCAAGTCTGTCGGTGTGCGAAATGGAGGGCAGGTCATTTTGGTCTTTTATTTGAGACTTTTCCATTGAGTTGTCCTCTCCGTGGTCTGCTCTGTGTATGATTATTTACTGCATGATTAACATTACATATAGGATTACAGCGCTACTGTACGGTTGCATCTCAGCTTTCTAGCATCAGTCGATAGCATCCGCTGACCCGCAGTCTCTTTGTGCAGCAATAACATTTTGATTGTCTTGGTAATTTGTGTAAATTTTTCGTTTTCGGGAACATTATCTCCGAAGTGACTTTTATTGCCCGGCTAAGAGTTGCTCCCGCTTTCTCACCGGGAGAAATGAGGAGGAGTGATTATTGATTTCCGGGTTTGATGTCTTTGTTTTTGTGTGTGTGCATTGTGACAGAACCGCGCAGCAGCGGGGAGGTTAAGCAGCTGTTTGACGAGCTCAGGCTGTTGTTTTGTACACGCGAGAGGGCTCACCGGAACATGATGGCCCAGTTCACCTCAGTGAGGCCTTCTCCAGGGATGCTGTGCGGTTTGGACTGGGAGAGGAAGTTGGGTCAGAGGAATATAGCCTGTTTGTGTTATTTTGTGCTCTCTGACCTTAAAAACTACATCACCTTTCCTCACAAACACACTACTGAGATTGTGTTGCGTTTTCCATTTTCAGAAATGTCTCTGTTCTTACTATTTCCCATTTTAAGAAAAACACAAAATGATAAATCAGATCAGGAGAATTTTAGTTTGAAATTCCAAATAAGTATAAAAATTTTCCATTTATCCAAATATCAACATGGGATTATTTATAGTTGCGAGCAGGATTTTCCTTAAAAAAAACATACAAAAATACCTACAATAATAATAACAACTTATTCATCCTTTATGACCCACGATAAGTGTGTGGCGGTGTCTGAATCTGCAGACACCCTGCCCCCTGCCCGTATTTTCTCATTTTGTTAGATGTTTCTGAGCATCAACCTTTGGGCAGTGGATGCGTAGCCTCTGGCTGATAACAGCATGCAGGATGTGAGGCGCATGTCTCCATAAAAACTTAGCAGCCAGTTGCCAGATCGTAAGCACGCTGGGCCGCCAGAAGTGTGAGCGCTGTGAGCCGGGGGAGGAAAGAACTTAGATATTATCTTTAGAAACAGAACCCGACAAATCCTGCTTGTTTAAGTCTATTAATGGGAAAATATATCACACTAATAATACACTATATCTGTAATACTACAGTTACATAAAACAACTTTATTACGTTAAAGGCAGCAGAAATTATGTGTTATAATCTCCCGAGCCAGTAATGATGCTCAAAGAGGAGGCAATCAAATAAAACCATTTTATTGAATTTGCGTGTTATTTGCACTCAGACACACTCGGCTGCCTGGCCTATAAAAAAATGTGGAAAGTAGGATAGTGATATTCTACTTTCTTAAAGTCAGATTTAGAGTCGATCACTGCTCCCCCCTCCTGCCAGCTGGGGAGGCCGCCCAGGCTTAGTGGCTTGTTTATGCCTGCAGGCTGGTTTGCCAATTCTAACATGGAAACATTTACACCAGACCTGTTTATGTTTTCTCTTCCTGCTTCATTTAACAACCACCAGCTCTACTTTGGCTCACGACTCGGCACGTCCGTCACTCTCTCGCCAAGGCAAACTGGCTTGTCATGACTGTTTCAAATAAATACAACAGGTGTTTGCCAATTGGAAGTATGATATGGATCCACATGAAAGTCACACTCATGTTTTTTTTTTTAATGAGCCACTGCTTGCTGCGCTTTCACTGTATGATCGAGCGTTTGTGACTTAGCAGCGCGGCGCGGTCCAGCTGCGAGTCCAAGCCCTTGATTTTTGCATCTCCGATGCGATTTGCGTTTCAGTCTCCAGCTCTGTCACTGGGCACACGGTGGAATCAGTCAGCAACTCCACCTACACGGCCTCTGGGTATTAGAGGCGGGTATAAATAGGGATGTAAGATGATTATAGTCTGGACGTTCAGCCGAGATATCTCTGGGCAAACTTCTTGCCTGTAGTCTCCTCTCACTTTTCACGTGATCATATTTAATGTATCAAGGAGAAGTTCATTGCATTTAAAGCCGTGCCACACACCATTTTGCCTCTTTTTATTTGGTGACCTGTTAGCTGCCCTTTGAGGGAGAGAGCCTGTTGGAGGTCAGCGTGTAACGAACATGAGATTTCCCATTCATAGATTTGTTAAGCCGCGCCAGCCTTGTGGCTCTGTGGTCGGTTGGCTCATTCATAAAATTCATTCACAGTTGGCAGAGGATGAAAGTTACCAACTTTGGTGACCTTCTGAGTTTTCTCCCTGCCCCACCAATGAGGTTGACATTTGTGGGATTCAGTAAAATTACTTTGAGACTATTGAATGGATGAAGTTGGGTACAAACATTGATGCCCCCCCTCGAGATGATGTGTGACATTGTGATCCACTTTCTCTTATTCAGTTTTCCCAGCGACCAGTAATATCTGCAAAAATAATGACATTCCCATCAGTCACAGCCGTATTTTGTGTTCAGTGCTAATTAGCAAATGCCGGCATGCTTACACGCTAAGCCAAGATGGTGATGGTGCATTCAAGGCCTTAAAAATCAGTATGAAAACATTTCATTTACCAGTCACATGTGTACCATGTATTTTAGAAAAAGAACCAAAGGATGTGCTTCATGAGCCTTGGAGGTGTTTTTTTGTAGGAAGAGTATTTGAAATGAAATGAATCTATTTTTAACGTGAAAATATATGTTCATTTTGTTTTAAATATTTTCAGATGCATATCCCTTTTAGTCAAATTAATCAGAAGCACTCTGTGCTTTTGAATAACTCCACCTCCCACTCTCTGCATTCCTTTAAAAAAAAAAAAAAAAAAAAAAAATCCCATGCGCACATGTACGGGTGGTGTGTTTGAAGGCAGCCCATCAGTATTCAGTGCAGCATCAGGCAGTTAAACGTTAAGGAGGCAGAAAGCTGGTGTGTTTGAGGAGCAACAGCACCAGACTGACTATTGCCTTTGCTCATTTACTCCCTCCCTTCCTCTGCTCCCTCCGTCTGAGCGGACATCGGGAAAAGCTGGACTGGAACCAGAGCCTCCATCCTCTCCGCTCCATCTGCCGTCCACTGCTGCATGTCTGCGGTTCATTCCTTCATCACCACCCATCGCAATATGTCTGTCTCCCCCTCCTCTGCTTCTCTCTGCCTCTCTTGTCCGCCTCTCTCAGCCCTCCCCCGGCCGTTTTTCTTTTTCCCCCCCGTCTTCACCACACTGTCACCAGGAGGCTTGTGGCAAGAGGCTTGATAGTTACATAACCACTGCAGCAGCGCCCAGGACGCTGTGTTAAATCACAACTCAGTCACAAGTGTGTGTGTGTGTGTGTGTGTGTGTGTGTGTGTGTGTGTGTGTGTGTGTGTGTGTGTGTGTGTTTATAGGTGCTGTCTCTTGTGAGATGTATGTTTCTGCCTAAGAGCCAAATGTGAGGATGGATCCGGCCAGCATCCATTGAGTGTTTTCTTCCTGTCTCTCTGTCTGTCCCTCTTGTCGTTTCCAGCAGTCTGCGATCGTTCACTGTTTATCTGCGTTTGAAGAAGGATCTTTGATATATATACCTTGAGAAACTGCTGTCTTGCGTGGATTTTTTAATAGAACAACTACGTTTAAATGCCTTTCCACTTCCCACTAAATTCATATTACGCAGAAAAATAGCCTCCTGGGTAATTTTACAGTTTGATAGTTAATTTTTCAGCAGTCTTATTTCCGCTTTAGAACTCCTATTTTTTCCAATCAAATCAGTTGGGTATGTCGAATGTATATGAAAAGCACTGCCTACAGCCATGCTGGTGGCTTTGTGAGGTGGTGCTTTGAAACCTCAGTGTGCTAACATGCTCACTATGACAATGCTAAGATGCTGATGTTTAGCAGATGTATCACCATGTTAATAATATTAGTTTAGCTTGCCAATAATTGCTAATCAGCCCTAAACATACAATTGAAATTTGAAATTTTAACCTATTTGATGACATGATATGTAGGGCAACAAAGTTATCACAGTTCATCCAGAGGGAAAGATTCTGTAGAAAGTGCCTTGACAATCCGTCCAATAGTTAGTGAGACATTTCACTCCAAACCACAAATATCAACCTGATGGTGCGCTTGAGGAAAGGTAAACCATTGTCAAAAGGATTCATCCTCTCAGGACCATGAGTGTTGAGATATTTGAGTCTGGACCACGTTGTTGGGCTGATCTACCAGCTGATTCTGACATCCCATGAGCAACATGAGCCTTGCTAAAAAGAGCCAGCACCCACAAACATGAGCGAGATACCAGTCACAGGCCACATTGGCTGAACCGATCCAAAATGTCTTTCACAATTTGTAAGAAGCTCAAACTGCAAGTTCAGCCTTTCATTAGCAGTGCAGGCAGACAGAATTTAAGGCTCTGTGATTGGCCGTTTCTCACCGAAATCCTACTTAGGATTCTAACTCTGTCCCGATGGGTTTGTTTACTCAGTCTTGCATCTTCTAAGAGATGGAAATACTCCAGCAGCCAGTAACTTTGTCTAAGCAGATATTAAATATAAACTGTGACACCTCCGTCTCCGCTGCTCTCTAAGAACTTTTCAGCTTGGTGGTTTAATAGACAGTAAATAGTCTAGTTCTCTCTTTCACCGCGACGTGAACTCTTGTAGGTCTGATTGGGCTGTTAGTTGCATTTGCATCTGACAGCTGTTTTGGAAACGTTGTCGAATTTATCCTGTGAGCCGAAATAAACTTGAAAAGGGCAGTGCAGTTAGAGTCACGCTTCGAGTAATGTCTGCACAGTACCCAGCTTGTAATAATAATAATAATAATTGTGAACGAGCTCGGAGAGACGGCGAGTCTTGTCGTCATGACCGTGGCTCTTTGATTGATCAGGCTAAGGGGCTCATTAAATTCTCAGCAGATGTTTTTCAGCCTCTCGCTGCTAGTTAAAGCAGGTATGACTACAATTAAATTACATACTTACACTGTAGCTCAGAAGTGTTGCTATGTTGAACTTCAGAGGAGCATAATAACCACCAGCAGAAAGTTTTTCTTGTGCGAAGAGACAACTGAGGTCACGATGAGGCAGGGTAGAAGCTCAGGAGAGAGGCGGGGTTCAGAGGAGGAAAATCCGCCAGAGGGACAGAAACAGTATGATGTGAACCGCCAAGTCCTATCCCAGGAGGATCACAGGGATAATAGATAAGACTTACTTCAGTTTGAGCTCAGTAGTTTAGTTTACTGCGTGACACCAGCTGCGACAGTGTTGGCTGCTCGGTGTGAGATGGTGTGGGTGGATTGGTACAAAATC
The DNA here is from genome assembly GCA_037176925.1 of Amniataba percoides. Taxonomy (NCBI): domain Eukaryota; kingdom Metazoa; phylum Chordata; class Actinopteri; order Centrarchiformes; family Terapontidae; genus Amniataba; species Amniataba percoides. The sequence goes on from JBAJHX010000041.1 coordinate 13,605,251, forward strand.
TGGTGCATTCATGGTCCCCAGATGATATAAATTTGGTTTTGAGGTCATCCAGCTTGTGCTTTTTGGTGGCCCTCTTACCTTTCATATTAGCACCACAGTTGGTCAGAATGTCCAATTGTCCAATCAGGGTATGACGATATCACACAAGTTTATTTTGTTTTTACCCATTATCAAATATTAACAACCAACATATATAAATGAACAAATGAGAAGTCTGTTTGCATGTAAAGCAGTTTTATTTTTACGTTTTTACATTTTAAACAGAAGAAGGCCCATCAGAGCCCTCCCAATTCATCCAAATGTGTGCAGTTCAGGATTATTTCTTATTAGTTTTACTATTTGAGTGTCAGTATCCATGTGATGTATCATTATTATTTTGTTCTAGAAACTACATGCTCAGATGTCCTGGTGGAGACAAGATTTATGCCTTTTCTTTCTCGTTGTAAGAAGATATTTTTATAATCTTTTTTGAGAGTCATTTATTGATTGATTGGGTGCTTTAAAGACATTATTGTGATATATTATTTTAACCATTTACGAAATAAGAAAACGCTTCACTACATGTTAAGTCAAGATTTAACTTCAGTTTTCACTGTGCAGACCTAGTCCTTGTTAACATTCAGGTGGAAACGTGCACTCTAAAAGCCCATCTCATCGTGCCAGCACATTACCTCATATGTCTCCTGACATTGGATAGTCCTTGTACCTGATATTGGAGAGTGAACCAGTACAGATTTTGTTTTATGTGCTGGGTGACATGGTTTGTCAGCACCCACTCCGCTCAGTCCCTACCAGCTCCGTATGACCTATATCTGACCGTGACCCCTGACCTCCCTGAGGGGTGAGGAAGGAGCGGAAGAGATCGTGTCCCTCCAGAAATCGATGAAGTGTAATATTCATACTGGTGCATACGCATCCTGATGAAGTATTGTGTGGTTTGTTGTTCTGGGAGCTAAGTAGTAACACACCTGGCTGACGCACACAGCTACACAAAATAGATATTGATGAAAAATGGGCAACATGAAAGGACCCACCCCACCCCGAACACAAACACACACACACACACACACACACACACACACACACACACACACACACACGACGCAGAGATCTGATCTTCGCGCAGCAACCTGGAGTACCTCTGGAGATCCGATAGCTGAGTCATCCTGCGCTTGTTTGCTTGAAATCATGAACCCACACAGCTGGGCCTCCCTGTGGACCGCGTTGCTGCGTTAACAATGTCTGGCAGTTGTAATCAAATAGAGACGTCACAAATCTCAACCAAACGTTCGACATTCGAACAGCAGCTACGAATATATTCCTTTGCAGCGTATGTGACGAGTTTGATGTTAGACGCAGGTTGGAAGTGACATCATCCGACAGGTTATAAGATCTTCATCTTATCGGGGCGTAGCAGAGCCCCACCCTCATCTGTTCATTCATGTAGTGGTAAAATGCAAGTGAAGGTGGTCAAGTACTGCACGTAAGAACATTTTTGAGGTACTTCTATCTTTACTTGAGTATTTTCAGTTTGCACTACAGAGCACAATGTTGCACTTTTTAATCCACTACCTTTATTTGCCAGTTTGCTTTTGAAATACTATACTCGTTATAGATACTATTTTATTCTCCAGAACTACTACTATTACAGCTTTTACTCTTCATATTTACCTAAAAAATATTTTTTTACACTGTGGTGCTGCAGACATGGCTGTTGTTTACATGTACTGAATTACCACATGGGTGGATTATTAAATAAATAATAACAATCTGTCTGCATATTCAGCTCTTTCTGTGGCTTTCCTCTTTTGGCTTGGCCAGTGGTTAGCTGATGGAGAAGAGGGAAGGTGAGGGCTGTTTTTTATTTATTTATTTTTTTTCCCTCCCTAAATTCTGTTGCAGACTCTCCCGTCTGGATCAACACGTCAGTTCAGATTTGACTCTCCTGCTTTTTGCATCAGCGAGCAGCGAAGAGAGTCCGCTGCACTGCACGTTCAGCTGATAAACACAACACGAAACCACCCTCACCCTCCACCCTCACTGGCTTTCCTTCACTTCCCCTCTATCTCCATCTCTCCTGCCCTGCCTCTTTTAATGTAGCTCAGATTACGCCATCTTTTTCTTCTGAATGAGTCTCTGCACTTCGGTGCCCTCTCTTTTGGGTTAACACGCACCCTCTTGTGTACATTGGGGCATGTACACACTCAAGGACGCCCCACCATCGTGTGTGTGTGTGTGTGTGTGTGTGTGTGTGTGTGTGTGTGTGTGTGTGAAGTCGGCACAAGGCGCCTCTGTCTCCTGGCAACATCCAACATGCCTGCTTGTTCGCCGCGAGATGAATCACATCTCTGTCCTGATGCGTTCGGCCGCCGCTCGGGGCCCCGTGGCTCTCCCTGTCCCGCTCAGTCTGACTGTCTGACCACCTCCATGCTACATCCTAATCCCACCGCACCTTCTCCCCGACTCCTTGCCTCCCTCACCTCTCTCCTGTCACGCCGCCTTCTTCTCAATCTTCATCTCCCCTCTCTTCCCCTCCTCTCCCCGCTGCCGCTGTCTCGCTCGGTTTCTCCCCAACCACGCTCCCCTTGCTCATATCTCAATGAAAGGCCTCCCTCCGTCTCTCCCCTTGGGTGTCCTTTTTACTCGGTCGGCACAAGAGGAGGGCACGCTGCGCTTATCAAACACAATCCACAGACAGCAAGAACGCACTGTTAACCAGCTGTATACCAAAACATCAGCTGAGGGCTTTTAGAGTCACTTTTTGTTACAAAATAAAATGTTACATTTCAAGTGCAGCCATATTTGTTTTTTTGGGGTTTTTTTGGCAGGAGAGATGAAGAATGGCCAGCATCTTCCTCTTTGAATCGCTGTTGTCCAATCAGTCGGGACACAGTGAGCTCGTTTGTGTGCTGGAGTAAAGTTAGTTCATCTCCCTCAAATCTCCTTACTGTAACGAGCTTACGCGATTGTTGTGGTTCCCATTCAGGGCTCTGAAGGGCTCGTCAACACTGGACCTTCTGACCGTGTTGGGAACATGCGTCTCTCCCGGACCTGGGGTGCTCTTTAACTCTCTTAAAAGTTCCATCGGGTACCTGCAGCTTTTAGCCACATCACGGTGCAGTCACAGGTGTGCGGCGCCGCATCTGCCGGCAGTGCACTTTATGGTAGAAATTGATATTACACCTCCTCATCTACACCCCTCTGGGCACTCAGAGGCAAACCATAAGCCATCATGTCAGTGTGTAATATCTCAATCCCAGTTTCATAGCCAACCACCGCCTTCCTCTCTCCACTTTTTGCCCCCCCACCTCCCCTCCTCCAACCCATCTCACTCGTCCTATCCCCTTCTTTGCACTTCTTCCCTGCTAGCACCCTCCCCCTCTAAAGCTATTCAAGTGGCACACTGCAGGATTATCCCTCAGCCTCTGAGACATGCTGGTTTGGTCAGACTTATCGTCCTCTCTGGGTTCACTTTGGCCACAGAGGTCAATGCTGCAAAAATAACATTTGCAATAAATCCATAACCACCTAGAGGGGAACTATTTGGACTATATTTTTAAGGAGTAAATATTGGGATCTTTTTTTTGTTTGTTTTCTCCTTTTTTTTTTTTTTTCAATGATGGAGTCGACTCTGGTAAGTGACTGTGCAGGAGTGTTGAGTTTGACTTCTTTTGTTCAGAAGTTTGAGTTGTAGTATTTTTGTCAGCTTCAGACAGCCATAACGCCTCTGCAATCACAACACACTCTGAGAAAACTTTAAATCACAAAAGGGATCGCTTTGACAGGCGCACGTGTTTTGGTCAGCGAGCGGGTTGTCGACGGTTTCAGACTGATAGACGCATCCAAATGGATAAACGTGTACTGTGTGATGTGATGAAACCTGGGTGATATTGCAAACATCACTCAGTTTTCACTATGACTTCCTCACTTCCTTTGTACACAAAGGAAAGGGGGGGGGGGTGTTCAGTCATTGAGGTGGATTGACCTTAATAACTGTGGTTTAAGCCCCTCTCAGTAATGCACACCACACCCGCCACCCCACCAGCCTTCAGCTTCATCAATGGACCCAAACTTTTCCGTGAAGCATTCTCTCTCTCTCTCTCTCTGTGTTGTGTAGCCCAGTGAGCTAACGTTGATGACATCTATGAGTGGATGTCAGCGCATTTTCCTCTGCTCTTTGAAAATTAGAAAAGTCTTGTTTGAGTTTACTGGTTGAAGAAAGCACATTGATGGCTGTCTGGGAATTATCACGTTAATTCAGATGCTATCTAAACATCATCAAGTGTCATGTCGGTTTTAAGTGTGCGAGCGTCAGTTCAACTAAGCTTCTGGACGCATTGTTTTGTTTTTTTTTTGGTCAAGAGCTTGGATTGGATTCTGGCATCGCGCCGGAGCTTAACTGGCTTTGATGACACTAGGTGTTGTAGTCACGGAGGCACAAGCTAATTGGAGGACTTGACTGATAGTCGGGTAGTCGGCCCAATGGCGTCCGCTTGTTGCTGAGATTAAGACATGCTACTTTAGGGCTGCTTAGCTGCGTGGGGCCTTATTGCATCACATAGTTGAAATTTTATACGACTTTTCAGGGTATTGTCTTTGCCCAAAAATGTATTCAATTAAATATAAAGAGTATTTTCCCAATAAGGTGTGGATTTGATCTTGATTTTATCTTAAAACCGCTGCTGTCGTTATAATCATGTTGGTATTTACTGAGAGGAGAGTCTCAGACTAATCTCACCAAGTGAAAACACTGTCGTCAGGGAAAGCAGCAAATTTGCTTTTTGTTGTTGTGAGTTTTTCATATTGAGCAAATGCATACAGGATTCACACAAGTCCTTAAAAATCAGGAGCCTGTATGTTAAACTTATATTCGTCTTTCATTACAAGTTGGTCCTATTAGAAGCATTTTATTGGTCCCTTTGGTTAAACATGTACAAATACGGAGGAATACCAAAACACATCCTCACCACATCCAAACAGCCAAAAAATTGTGAGATCAACTGGTGCAGAAGAATAATTTGCTTATTGGCTTTCTTGCTGAGACTTTGGTGAGATCTTTTTTTTACCCTTTCAGCAAAGCCAGAAGAGCTGCTTCATCTGTTTCCAGTGTTTCTGCTGTGCTAAGCTAACTGGTTGCAGCATCATGTTTACCATGTGGACACAAGGGTGGTGTCCATCACCTGATCATATTATCTGGAGAGAAGCAAATCATTTTCCAAAATGTTGAACTCCTTATTTTAATAGAGGCTGTTTATCTGCTGGACCAGAGGTCGAGTTGGGTCCATTTCCGTGGCAGACATGAACATGGTAACTGGATGTCTCTTCAGTGTCATTCAGTTATGGATTTTTGAATGTGTTGGCCAGATTGGCAGGGAGGCCTCCTCAGTGCTGGACTGACAGAAAAGGGTCATTTAAACTCAGGTGGAGTCACACATTCTGTGGACGTTCAGGATGGCTCACACTGTTGGTTCTTCACAAGATTTAAATGACGAGCTTGTGGTCAGTAAAATAAAAGTAGGACACAGAAGAAATTATCAAAGTAAAAGTAATTATATGTATACTTGGACTTCATATACGTTGGTTATACTGTGCTTTCTATATAATGACAGGGGATCTATAGATCTAGATTAGGACATTATCTGTCAGCATTTGGACTAGCAAAATCTTCCTCCATGTTCAGTATGTTCCTATTAATAGTGTATAATAATAGTATAGTATAATAGAGTAGAGTGCACAGGAAATATTAGATGTTTTGCTCTCTGAGCTGTGGAGGCCTCTTTTTTTTTCAGGAATAAAAACATGAATTACCAGAAAAATATTTAGCTGCTAATCCCTGAGCAACTGCAGGGCTCAGGTTGTCTCTGAGTCAGACACTAAAGGTAAATTTGCCAAATCACAGAGCGGTTCTTTGGTATTTCGGGTTGTGCACTCTTGCAGTAGCCTGTGTTAGAACGTCACAGGCTCGAAGCGCCGGCTTGGCTAAATCAGTCAATGTTCTGTCGAAGCACTGACTGAGCAGGGATAGACTGAATGTTCTGCAGCCGAAACCAGACCCAATAACACTGGGTACAAATGTTCCCCTGATAACTTTTTGATGAGCGGACCCCCTCGTGAAAACACAGACTGAGTCGCGGGAGCTGCTGCTAAAAATACAATCCCGTCATGAGCTGACCTTGTAGTTTCACGCCTCTTATTTTTCTCACAAGGACAGCTATGTTGTTGTGCCGTGTATAAGGAGAGCGAGGTCACGGCAGTTCAAACTGAGCCTAACGCAGGAAGTCATTTTTCATGACTCATTCCAGGGGATGAAGGATGTTGCGGGAATTAATTTGCGCTTGACTGAAGAAGGGAGTCGGAGGATGAAGCACGCTGGTAATATCTGAGCGAAATATTCCTTGTGATGCAGCAGACTGCGGAGTGCAGACTCAGCTTATAATCTGAAACAGCCACGAGTCATCCTTCATCTGCACTGACCTCCGTCTGGCACGCTTAACTAACACTTAATTTGGACTGTGCATATTAAGAATCAATCCCTCATTCCTCCAGAAGCATTTTACAAAAACGTTTTATCATTTTAATTAAAAACTATAACAGAGTTTTGCACTGTTGGACCATGTGCAGAATGAGATATTAACCACAACCAGCTGCATTTAATTGTTAAGACCAAGAAAGCATGTCAGAGCAGAAACATTATCAGGCTTGTTATTATTTGGCACATGCGATGTATGGCGTCGTCATATTGGTTGTTGCAGTGCAATGAAGAGCTCTCTGTCAAGGGGAGGCCATTAGTCATGTGAGCAAAATGGATTAGGCTTCAAACACAGCTCAATACCAATACAGTGTCTCGCAGTCTCTTCTGTTTTAACCATGGTGGTAAGATATCGACCAGATGTCAAACAAATAAATATAAATCACCTGATAACGCAGGAGGAAATCCAGCAGGAACTCCGCTCTGTCGGGTTTAAAGAGTAATAGGTGATTAAAACCACATCATTAAAGGACATTTATAGGTTTTAAAAATAGGTGTGTTGATCTTCTCTGACTGTACTTGTTTCCACTCTGTTCTGAGGCTGCAATTATGCATCTTTTTTGTACACCTTACATTTAATCAGACAACAAATTTAACGTACAATTAAGACGAAAGTTTGGCGATTTGTTTTTTGGTTTTTTTTTTGCAGGCTTATTGGTGCAAAACACCTAAATAAATCAATTTTAAATAAAGACTTCACAGATATGGCACACAAAACGTACTATAAACACTGAAATAGCAAAAAAGAGACAGGGGGTGCATTCTTGGCTGCTTTTCACATGTGTACTTTGTGTATATATATGTGTGCATGTGTCGCTCAGATGTGATGTGTCAAAGAACGAGTGCTTGCACAGTGGAAGGATCCAGGGTCAGATGTGTGCGATGCTCCACTATCTCTCTCCGGTGTCTTTTCTAGGACACGCCAATATAAGATGCCCCTTCTCGTTCCTCAGGGCACGGGCGCTGCATGCATGGCGAAGGAGACTATTTTTATCTCATTATTATAAACGTCTCAAATAGAAAGCCTCACGCTGAAAGGTTCCTTCCAGTTGCCGGGGAAAATTGCGACATCGCTACAGCGGCCTCGTTATCCGCTTCTGATGCGTTTTTTTTTTTTTACTCCACAGCTTTGCTTCTGCATTCGTGTGATGTAATGTTACTGTGTCTCACGCTGTTGTCCTTCTCCTCCTTGTCTCTTCCAGTGCATGAGGAACCCAGCTCTGCTGCAGAGGACAGGTTTAGTCATTAGAGTGCTTTGCCGCATCCAGGAAAATGTCTGGCTCCTACGATGAAAGTGCAGGTGCTGACGACACCATGGACAGCTTCTGGGAGGTACAGAGACACGTCACACCCGTTTTGATGGCTTCACAACGCCGCAGCTCCAGCCTTCGCCCTCCCCTCGCTTCGTATTGATCTGGCTTCTGAAGCAGAACAAGTGAAACCATGAAAATGAGATTAATGCTGTTAGTCTCAGAAGGCGTAGGAGCACTGTTTGACGCCCACTGAGGATGAAGGCAGAGGGTCACTTCTCCTGATGGCGATTATGCACGTTTGAGGCATTTAGAAAAAAAAACAAAAAAAAACAGAAAAATATAATTGAGCATGACATTTTAAGAAATATGCTCGCTTGATTTCTTGCCAGGAGTTAGATTAAAAAATCGATGCCACCCTCAGATCTGCTTTTTGCAAAGCTAACCAGCTTAGTTTAGCTTAATCAAATTTTTATTTATTTATCTTTTTATATTTTCATCATTTCTTTTTGTATTCATTTGTCATCAGCAGACAAGAAGAAAGGCTATGAAGAAATACACTAGTGCATATTCACAGAAAATGAGAAAATGCATGAATAATTTACGCAGTGTAAACGAGTTTCCATTCATTTACTTAAACCATTTGGACGCAAACTAAATGGATAAATGAGACAAATGTGTTCTTTCCGTCTGCTGAGGACTCCTCTTCAACACATCTCATTCTTATTTAACAGACTGTTGCAGTTCACTGTCAGGAAGCGTACTGTAAATCATATTTATCAAATCAGATTGTGTCATCACAGGACACATCACGACAAATATAAACGCCGTGCAAGTTCTGTCCATCTTCACTTGTGCTGACATGCCGAGTCTGTGTGTGTGTGCACTTTTTTTTTCTTTTTTTACTCCACACCAAATTAGCGTTAATGAATTCCCTCAGTACAGAGTCTTCTTTGTATCGTGGCTCTCAGCCATGGAGAGGCAGACAAAGAGCCTCAGTCATCAGCCGCTCTGAGGCTGCCTTTCACCACATGCACCTGCCTATAGCATCTGTATACTAGCAACACAGCTCTGGTCAGTTCATGGTAGAATAGATACCAAAAAAATTCCAACTTAATTTTCAGGGTTTGTCATGAGATCTTGATATTTGATACAACTGGGCCGAGAGGTACAATCAACCTTAATAAAACCGTGAAAGCATCGCCACAGTGTTGAACCACAGAGCAAGCACACGAGCTCAAATGTGTTTTCACATGGAGAACAGGTCCACCTGCGTGTTGTTGTTGGTGTGACTCGACAATCTGTCGCACGGGCCAAAACTCACACCGTCACACACCTGTCTCGCTGCCTCCCCTGCAGCTCTCTCATCTCAAACAGTAAACCGCAACATGCATGCATCGTGTCAGGACCAATCAGAGTGCAGCCCCGCAGTCAACGTGCGCACGAGACGGCTTCTCCACGAGCTGCGCGATGATGTATACGGCTGCGTGCGTTTGCAGCGTGTACGCGCGCCAAGTCGGTGGTTTCTATGTATTTCTGTCCTCACCTCGTCGTCTTTCTCTGAGAATCTGTCTGCCTGCATTACACCACTCAAGAGGATTAAGGCAGTCACAGTTAGTGCGCACACACACACGCTGATGCACACACACACTGATGCACACACATACACGCACAAACACAAGCCCATGTCATTGCATAACTACACATGCACAGGCACGAGCAGCATCCCTCCCCCCCTCCTCCTCCTTTGACAACCCTCCCTTCATCATGCACCATGAGCTCACACCCCCTGCAGGCACTGAAGAGGCGGAGCCACACGGCTTGGCCCTGCTTTTTTTAAGGCGGCCTCGCTTAAGGTGGCAAGATCTAAAAGACAGGGCAGTAAAATAATTATGACAGAAAATGACTGACACTGGGGTGTTTGATTGAGTAGGAAAACAAAACAATTTAGCTTTGATACCTTAATTCAGAAAATGAACGTGACTGAAGCTTTTTTTTCGTCCATGAATAATGCAAGATATATTGCAATCCAAGCAGCTAAGATCCCTTGTGGATGTCGTGCATCAGGAGGTATAAAGGGGCAGGAGCAAGTGGCCAACAAATGCAAATGAGTCAAGTCAATTTAGCCCAATATCACAAATCATAACTTGCCTCAAGGGGCTTTAAAATCTGCACAACAGATGATGCCATCTGTCTTTACACACAGACTCATTAGAAAAAATAGATGTTTCTCATGTTAATCATGAAAATGTCAAATAAATGTAAAAATCCCTTCCCCAACGCATAATATAATATTTTTGTTCACAGATATGTATTAGGTTTTTATGGTACTGTAATGTGTAAATGATTAAAATACACCATTAATAATCTTTTTTTATCACTTGTCAATCATAATTTCATCATGGTGCCAGGAAAACACTTCAGACTGATAATGCTGCTCCCTTGTTTGCTTGTTTGTTTGTTGAGCAAAACACAACCGCCAACTGCAATAGCCATTAAATCAGAAAATGATTAGTGAAAAATAGATGATAAAATATATAATATAACTTTCTTTTCATATGACAGTATGGAAATGTTGTTTATAATTTTGTTTCATATGAGGCCCAATAATCTTTGAAATCTTTTATATATTCTGAAATAGCCCTCTGTGATATATGTCAACACAGATTTGTTTCCGGGTTCCCTCAAGCTGTTTGTCTCTCCGTTCTCAGGTGGGGAACTACAAACGTGCTGTCAAGAGATTTGACGACGGCCATCGGCTCTGCAATGACCTCATGGGCTGCCTGCAGGAACGTGCCAAGATAGAAAAAGCCTACGGCGATCAGCTAACCGCATGGTCCAAGAGATGGAGGCAGCTCATCGAAAAAGGTCGGCATTAGGGATTGGCTCAAAAAAAATTAACAGCTTGACAAAAGAAAGTCTCACAATCCACCGAAGCTCACCTCACACAATTTGATGTTTGTTTGCTGGTATTATTTGACTCTGCGTTGTTGCTCTAAATTTTTAATCCGGCTCGTTTTGCACCGACCCGCAGGCCCACAGTACGGCTCCGTGGAGAGAGCCTGGTTGGCCGTGATGACAGAGGCGGAGAAGGTGAGTGAGCTGCACCAAGAGGTGAAGAACGGCCTGGTGAACGACGACGTGGAGAAGGTGAAGAACTGGCAGAAGGAGGCGTATCACAAGCAAATGATCGGAGGCTTCAAAGAGGCCAAGGAGGCGGAGGAAGGCTTCAAGAAGGCTCAGAAGCCATGGGCCAAAAAGCTCAAAGAGGTGAGGGAGACAGAAACAGACACGAATAATTGTCCAGGCTGTTTTCATTTCACGAGCAGAAGACACAGATGAGCTGCTCTCCGCGTCTTTCTGGCTTGTGTTTGTGCTCGAGCTGGTTTTGCGTCCAGCTGTGTCACATCGGCGTAGTAATCTCTCCTCAGTCATCTATCCACTGTTTAAAAATGTAACACCAGACCCTGCTGGGCCTTGAGGTAGTTTTTAAACCTTTATAAACCTGCCTTTTTCTTATTAATGCGGATAAAATTCACATTATCTCTGTAAAACTGGACATTTAAAGCAGCTATGACTAATATTTTTATACTCACGGTATATAAAAGCTTGATGGAGAGCTCACCATCCAGCTGTCTGGCTGGCAGTACAGCTTTACTGTTTTTGGATTTTCTGTTGAGTAAGGACCAATACCAACCAGATAAAAGCCCAACCCAAGTCACCAGATATGAAAATGATCCTTTGTAGTTTATTGTGGTTGACAACAGACGCTGCAGGTGTCATGCCTCTTGGCCAAGCTGCAAGTTGAAGTTATATGCAAGTTGCAAGCTGCAAGTTATATAGTCTGAATGGCAGCATCACGTTCACCAGGCAGCCAGTGAAAGTCTGCTGGATTTGTAAATGAGCGACAGTTTCGTTAAATCAGCTTAATTAGAACATGACAACACGTGACGTGATGTGTTGGTGGTGTGTTCACAACTTGTTTCCGCTGTCCTCGAGCGGATAAAAGTTTTCCGTCTCTGAGTTTGAGCAAGTCTCTGAACAGCGGAGAGGTGCGCCGTGCTAATGATTCATCTAGAGGCCGATCCTGGAGCCTCTCCATGACACCGTCTATGGCTGCACCCATGACGGTTTCGCTGGCACGTCTCCGTATTCGCAGCTCTGAGACCTGCATTTAAATCCAACTCATTTGCATGTGATGTTTCAAACAAAAAAAAAAAGAAAAACTCTACGAAGCAACAGAGTCCATCACTAATTAATTGTCAGTGGACCATGTCTTGATTTCCAGCTTGGGGAGGCACTTTGAAGATACCGAGTTCACTGCCTAAAACCATTGCGGTATAGCATCGAGTTCAAGGATGAATCTTCCCTTTATTTGGCTCTTTTGAAGGGCTGCTTGGACGCTGTTGGCTCTGTATGGTGTGGAGGGACGTCGACCCTATAAGACTCAGTTCTGAGTGGGTTTTTTGACTCCACACTGAAAACATGAATTCCTTCCTTGTGCACTCACATCTCAAAAGGAAATGACAAAATTAGACACATACAAATTTGGCAAGCAAAACATGGCTTTGGTTCTGCGAGTGAGGCCATGATAATATTTATGTAGTTATATAAACTGGGATGATTTTAAAATTGAGTAACGTGTCGAAACAACGTCGTCCCTACTTTGAGGTTTCTCTGGTTGAACTGGATCATGTTTTTGAGATACTGACATTGCCCGCGTTTGGACGTACAGATGGAGGCAGCTAAGAAGGGATACCACATGGCCTGCAAGGAGGAGAAGCTGGCTGCAGCCCGAGAGGCCAACGGCAAGACCGAGGCTTCTGTCACGCCAGACCAGCAGAAGAAACTCCACGAGAAAGTGGACAAATGCAAACAGGATACGCAGAAGGTGAGAACGAGGCCAGAAAGGCACGCAAAGTGATTAAAAAGTCTTTTTGTCAAGGAGGCTGGCGCGTTTGTTGAAGACGCACAGTTAGGCACATGTAAAACACGCCTATCCTTTGATGTGCACTCCACAACACATTTCAGTGACACATTTGTGCTGAAGTGTACGTTGGCGAGTGGGTGTAAGATGTGTTTCTGTGCAAACAGACCACAAAGTATCAGCTTGCTCATTCAGGCTCTTTCTCACTGTTACTTCATATCGGTAATTTGGCAGGATTTTAAATGGATATTGATCGCAGTGACAGATCAGGCTTCTGACATATTATAATTCAAATGAAAGGTTTAAGATGTTACATTGTAATAGATGTCAGCATTGTGATGGAATTTTTTTTTAATGTGATATTGTTCGATGAAAGAAAAAGACGTAATTTTACAACATTGTCACTGCACATGAACACACATTAAAACCTTTTAAAAGTGCGTTACTGTGCAAGTTCAAAGTTTAATTTGAGCACGTGAATTTGGGATCGATTAAGTTACAGATTATCAAGTTAACAAATAAAAACAATCCAGCTATTAAAACTGAACTACCTGGTTCTTCCTTGTTGGTGAAATTTTTTTTTTTTTCCCCCACCCGTTTATTTTCCGTTTTCTGTCTCAGGCTAAAGAAAAGTATGAGAAGTCTCTGGAGGAGCTCAACAAGTGCACCCCGCAGTACATGGAGAGCATGGAGCAGGTGTTCGACCAGTGCCAGCAGCACGAAGTCAAGAGGCTGACCTTCCTCAAGGAGGCCTTGCTGGACATCAAACGCCATCTTAACCTCACCGAGAACCAAAGGTAGGCCCGGCTGGAGGAGCCAGTCTTATTTCACAGAGCTGCTGGTTTAGGATGCTACGGTCTCTCGTGCACGATTCATGGTGGTGCCGTACGCAGCGTGGGTGAAGAATTCTTTGATCATTATTGCATTGTCGTACGTTTTTACCTTTAACGGGAACCATTGCACTACAAACACATTTCTAATACATTAGTCTGATTTGTTGTGTCACGTTCAGCACAGTTGACTTCAAAATGATTCATCTCAACACACTTCTCGACCAGGCGTGCGTTCCTCATTAGCGTTCAGACCCACAGCGCTAATTAATTGATGATTCAGTCAATGACGTTTCTGCCAAGCTGAATTTTGTTCAGAGTGGGAACACTTGTCACATTCTGGGCTGTTTTTAACCTGAGTGGAACAACAGAGCCGGGGACCCGCGGTAAAGTGATTTTCAGGTTTTTAACCGAACCCGTCTTCGGTCGCTGTTCGGAGGATCGCGTCGTAATTCATCTCGACTGGTTTCGTCCTTCGTGTTGGATTTGATTCATTTCAACCGTCATCTCCTTTACAATCCAGAACCTCACCTGTGCTGACTTGAACGGTTGGTGTTTTGGGGAGGAAAATATTTGATAGCTCAGTTTGAGAGTATCCATAGTTCACTACATAGAGTAAGACTAGAATTATAATTTCCTGTCGTTTTCATTTTGTTTATCACTGAATTCAATGCTCTTTCTTCTTCAGTCATCAAATATTTTTTGGTATGGGAATGCTGTGTTTGTATAAGCCGTTTTCTTGGTTTGTTTGTTTGTTTTTTATCTCGAATGGTGAGGTTTCTCAGGATTGACATATTCAGATTCAGCTGACTAACTTCAACATATTAGACATGAATATTATTTGCAACAACTGTAATGCCACATTACAGTACGGTCTCGTGCAACATAAATGCCTTCTTAAAATAAAAACTAATTAATCCCCAGAAACTGACTTGTTTAGTTTCATGAGCTAAAGTGTGAGAGGAAAAAATGTTTTACAGTCTATGTGTATTTTATTTATCCGGTGAAGCCACAGTGCAAGTTTACTCAAACTTTAGTTTCTTTTAGTAAATGTACTGACTGTTTTCTCACCGTCTCACCACACACCCTCAAAATGGGCAGTTCATTCTCTGAAATTCCTGAGAGATTCTTTTGGCTTGAATTGTATGTAGAAAGATATGTTCTTACTGCTTCAGTACATGAAGCCTAGCCAGCCAGGTTTACCTTGTATTTTAGGAAATAAAACGACAAGGTGAACGTGTCCTTTTTTAATCTGTTACACATGCAGAGATTTGGGAAAACTGCGGTGACATAAATAATAATATCCTTGTCAGGGATTATTAGGATTATTGAGGCAGAATACTTCAGCTGTCGAGGGCCTCGGCGTGGGTGGAAAACTCGGGGAGACACTCGAGTCTCGTCATGACCCGATGTTGGATCCATCTCAACCCAGATACTGAACTACATTGCGGGTCCTGCAGCCAAATTGGCAGCACCCGCGGGTCTCTTCTGGCACTTTCATTGTCACTGTTTGTTCCATTTTCCTCTCCTTCAGCTATGCCACAATATACAGAGAACTGGAGCGCACGATCCTGAGCGCAAACACACAAGAGGACCTGAAGTGGTTCAGCAACAACCACGGCCCCGGGATGCATATGAACTGGCCTGCGTTTGAGGTGCAGCACCTTTACACTTTACAAAATAAGAAACCTCCCTTCTTACTTAATTGATTTTCCTTATTAATGTTTTTTTTTTTTTTTTTTTACTCTTTCATCCTCAGGAATACAACCCAGACCAGGCCAGTGCTCCTCCAAAGAAGAAAAAGCCAGACGGAGCCCCACCCACTCCGAGCACTGACCATGTGGCTCCACCTGGTGATCGTAGCAGGTTAGTTCAAGGACTCTCTTGTTTACGGTCACATCAATCACTGTTTCAATCAGGAAATTGTGTATGGCGGCAAATATCGTCATTAAAGTGACAAATATTTATTTCTGTCAAGTTTAAATTCCTAAGGTGTAAGACCCCCAGATACCGGTGTCTGTGTTTTTGTCAACAAATCTCACGAAACAACCAAGATCAACCGCCAAACCCATTTATCTTTAATAGTGGGTTACAGATGGATACTTTTGTTTAAAGGAAAAGGGAAATCATCTCCCAAAACAGGGGGACACTGTAGAGTTTAGTAAATGTTATTTAAAGGGAAGTAAAAAAAATGCATTTGCATTTTTTCTTTCTTGCTTGCACTCTATTCAAAGTGTCAGGGTGGTGAATGAGAGATCAATTTAAAACTGCAGCGCCCATGTGCATCCTAACGTAGGAACATGTCTCGAAGGTGCGAGTGCATCAGGGAGGTTTATTGATGTGTTTTTTAATAGATGAATAAGTTACACAGACAGCTTGTTAGTCGAACTGATCCACGGTCCCTTTTGACCTTTTCATGCGATTTGCTGATGATTAGAAAGATGTTATTTGAAAAAAATAAAAAAACGCTATTAGTGTTTTAAGTTTGGGGGTCATTTGGCATGAAATCTCACCCTGCATTTTCTCGATTTCCCCCTCAGCGTGAGCAGCTACGATAAAAACCAAGCTTACTCGACTGAGTGGTCCGATGATGAGCAGCCCACTGCGTACTCTGGCAACGAAAACGGTGGGAACGGGAATTCATTCGAAGATGATTCCAGCACCGGGAAAGGTGTCCGCGTCCGCGCTCTCTATGATTATGAAGGCCAGGAACAAGATGAGCTCACCTTCAAAGCAGGTAATTATGGGTGAATAAATGACACAGGATATGTGATTATGTCCAAAGTCGTGCAGTTGAGCTTTCTAGCGTGTTTACACGTTAATTTATGAATTTATTCATGTGTACAAATGTTTTTTATGACAAGATGACAAGCCGCCGCATCACACAGGTGGTCAGAAATCACCACCTCTGGCCTGATTTCTATTCTAAAGCTCTCTTCTTCTATGGTAGATAGCAGTGATTAGTCAATAATAGCCACATGGAAAACAAATTACAGGCACTTGCCACCAATTAACACGAGCTCTTTGGGAAATGGGGCGCAAAAGTGCTTTAGAGCTCCAAACAGTGACATGACTAACAATTTAACGACAAGCTTCACGCAGAAAAATAAGTATTGAAGAAGCCACAGCTGTGCATCCTCGCCTGGATTCACACACCGCACATGAAGATCCCATTTTTAAACACAGGCTTCTTATACCTGCTTGCATATGCTATGAGAGTTTGTGTGCTCTTTAAAAAAAAAAAAGAAAAAAGTGCCTGTGGTGTTACTCACCAAAACAGGTCTAACAAATGTGTTGAACTGCATTATTTGCATCAGTGTTTACTCACAATGATGTAAACCGTTGGCAGGACTTATCCCATCACACGTGCTTGTAATCTTGCATGTGTGTCCCCTTGTGCATTCTTCTGAACAAATTAAAGGGCCCCATTTATTAAAAACATTGTCCCACAGAGCTCCTGTTAATTCTGGTTATGGGCAGAGGTAAAACAGGCCTGAAACACTCAGTCAAAGAGGGTTGTTGTTCTGGTTGTTAATCTGGTATTATGTTCAGACTGAGCATGTTTAAACCAAGAACTAAAATGTAAATTATTACATTTTTTACCACAGTTTTTCTCCTGACAGTGTGGAGAAGACTTTAAAATGGCATTCAAATATAAAGTAATTGAACAGTTAAAGGAATACTTCACAACAAAAGTTGGAGTTTTTGACATAGGGTGACATGTCAAACAGTTTCTTAGTGATCTTTCAGAGTGCAGCTAATAGTTTTTACCTTTAATGAGAGTCAGGGTAGCAGTTAAGATAACTGGCTGCAACCGGTGATTTAATATTTACTGTACTGGCATGAAAGTCATCAGTCGTTTCATCTCACCCTCAAGATGTCAATCAATTTCTTAAACCGAGAAGATAAAGTACAAAACCACAGCTTTTTTAACAGATATCTTTATCCTCAGATTTATGTTTACTATTCACTACTTGTACATAATCTGGACTGCGTAATGATTTAATGGGCGGTCTCCCCTTTCGCAGGTGACGAACTGACCAAGACGGAGGACGAAGATGAGCAAGGCTGGTGTAGAGGTCGTTTGGACAACGGCCGTGAGGGACTGTACCCGGCCAATTATGTCGAGCCAATCTAGTCACGTTACTGGACAAGGACACGCCATTGGAGGCAGCTTGAACTGTCCCGTCCAATTGCACCGCACATAGCCAGAGACTTAAGAGCAACACATCCCTTGCCCAACAGATGCGCCAAGCAGTCTTGCCTAAATAAAAACTTAGTAACCTAAAAGACAATATATCAGTATAATATATTTTATCCAGCATTTGGGGTGGGTGGACTTACACATTTAAAAACAGGAGCAGCAGTTATTCCAGTATATACACACTCAACGGTAACATCAAAACAGTGCAGGAACACATTGCTTCTCTGTGTAGCTGTATTTAACCTATAATGCAGCTTATTTAAACTTGCAGTGTACTGCAGTCTGTTCTCTTGTGAAAATGGGAAGATAATATAATCAGTTATACCCATTCGACAAAGACGAGCTTCTCTAACCTGCATTGTGTATATACAGTGTGATGCCATTTTTGTGTAGCATTTCTAATGCTGTGTGTGGTCAGTCGTCATTCTTACATTGGGAATGCTGTGTAGTGTTAAGTACCACAGACAGTATCCTCTATTTTTTTTCTTTTCTTTTCAGTTTTGTTTTGTTTTTTTGTTTTTTTCTTTGTGATTTGGTCCAACCTCTTTTCCAGTGTGTGCAGTGCTATGTGTTTTTAACTGTATCTGAACTTGCATAGCAGCATGTGCTATGCAACAACTCGCATTCCCTGAATCCTGCGGCCTCGTGCAGGCTACAACTTGATGCAACACTTCAAAAAATGCAGAGCTCACTTTACAGCATCACACGCTTCTGTTTTCACGAAAGGAAGCTTGTCCATGAACTGAATTTATGTTTGTTTGTTTCGGTTTTAACATAATCTTCCCTTTCGCTCTCTCTCTTTCACTCTCTCTCTCTCTCTCTCTCTCTCTCTCGCTCGCTCTCTCAGCATCACAAAATCCTTTGACAATATCATCTCCATGCCAGTCCATGGAGATGATATACAGTTCCAGCCGAAGCTTTCATTCTTGGTTCAGTGATTCAGGTCTCATCTTAATCCACCACTGCTAACAAGAAAGACAAGCGATACATTCCCTCAGAGCAAAGTCGGATCAAGTCATCTTCTTGAGGTTGCCACTGCAGTATAATGGGAGGGCTTTGAACAATGCCTGTGCCGGGCACTTTTCTTCCAGAGTGAGGGGGCCAATGGAGGGCATGTCAGGGCGTTACTGTGCCACAGACGGGTTGTCTGAAGGTCAAAGCCTCTCTAACAGGACATGAATGTACTAGTCTTTGGGCTTGAGAGAGGGCATGTTGTCTAAACATGGGTCTCCGCTGTCATTTAAAGCCCTATCTAGCAAAAAGCACTAGTTATGTGGCCCGATTTCACTGCTGAGCCAAAGAACGACCTAATACCATCAACTATCTGTTTTCTCACCATGCAATAACTTCACATATCACATACAAAACAGCTTCAGTGAAGATCAACTTGTAGCTGCCTCCCAGTCCACCCAGACTTCACTTGTCTGCAAAACACTGCGCGACGACACAGGGAATACATTTGTCACCAGTACCGCACCTCATGTAAGATGACTCTTACGCAGTGCGTTAAGTGGGTTATTTTTAAATCTTTTAACTTGCTCCATAGAAATTAAATTTATAGCAAGAATTGCATTTACCAGATGTCGATTAGTGAGTTACCTTGCTACGAGTTGCACCTAAATCTCTGATTAGATGGGAGAGATGCTTTTTATAACTTAGTTGTCCTGAAGTTTTTAAATTTCGCCGGACCAACAGCAGTCAGATGTGTTTAGCTCTGTGTCTGGAACAGGATTTGACAGGTTTGGGTCTCACACATGAGGAGAAACACATCACCAGCTCACAAGTTGTGTCTTAGAGTAAAGCTGTCCAGCATAGCAAAAAGGACTCCTATCATCAAACTGTCCCACACACACACACACACACATACACACATCAGATACAAACACACACACATTTAACACAAAATATACACAATACATGCAAGTTCAAACACGTAATCCACATTACCAGGTTAATATTTTGGGGGAAAACATCTTCATCATCAAGTGTGTATGAGTTGTGTAAATGTAACAGAAAAAAATGTTTAAAAAAAAATGCAAGTGATTGACTATTAAGACAAAATGTAGTGTTATACATGTAAATGTGTTTCATTAAAATAACAGCAAAGGAAAACATATTAAGTAATAGGTACCATATCGTATGAATTTCATTGCAATGGAATTGTCAGTGTATCATAAAAGCGTGACGTTATCCCACGCTGTCAGATTTGTATATGATGATGTAATTTAAAGATTATATTCTATTGTAACTGTACAACTGTGTTGAGTTGAAAATGAGACCTAACCATGTTGAGGCAGTAAAAAGGTGTACATGTAAATGCTTTTTTATGTTGATGATCTCTTCCTTATGCACACAGGGGACAGCAGCTCACGTTGTGGAAACCCTATATTAGCGGTCTAGAAGATGTATGTTCATAGTTAGTGATGTACTTTTATCTCCTAACTGGTGTAGTGCCTGTTCATCTTGATGTAACAAGAAGTTCATTTAAATATGCATAAAGATGATTATGATCACAGATAATAATGACGATAGTGATGAAAAACCCAAATCAAATTTGTTGTGATGGTGTCAATATTGCGATATTGGTTTGAAAGGGAAACAAGTTTGTTGAAAAAAAAAAAAATTAGTGTCCGTGTGTTCTTTTAATTGACTGCACGCGCGATTTAGACAAATTTATTATCTTATTACTTATTTTTACGTTAAAATGAGACAACATGTTGTGGGTTATTGCTTTATTTTAGATTCTGAATGTAAACCCCAAGTCAGAAATGTAAAAAGGACCATGCATCACAGCAGGTTTAATAAAATATTAACTTACTTTGACATTGCTCTGCAACTTCTAAATACTCTTGACACTTAGATGGGAATAACAAGAAGTGTCACTGTTAAAAGAAAAGAGAATTTTAAAGGAATAGTTCATCATTTCATAAAATGCACTAAATTGCTTTATTGCCGGCTTGCAGACATCAGAGTGGCATCAGTCTTCTCGTCTAAGTCTTGGCAAGAAATCAAATAAATGTATCACCTCATCATCACACCGAAAAATTCATTTTAAATGAGAGGGCTGAAGGCAATGAATAGACAAATAAAATAAAAACCAGTTTTAATAATAACGTGGAATGATGCTATGATAGGCAGGAGTGCATAGTTGGGTAGGCAGTCTTTACAATTAATCTGAAACGTTAAATACAACAAGCTTCAGAGTCCACTACTACTGTATGTCCAGCATATCCTCGGTTGCTCCTCGGCTCGTTGTCTTCATACGGGGTTGACGAACTGGTAGACCAGTCTGCGCGATACATCCGGCTTTCGAATGATGCCTTTCTTGTAGTACTGCCGTATAGAGCGACTCAGTTTGTCATAGTTCATAGCCGGGCGGTTCTTCCTGATGCCCCATAGCCGGGCCACATGGGCAGAGTCTTCTATTTTGAAAATCCCTTCAGAGAAAAGAAAGGAAACTCAGTTTGGATTCTGATGGGAACAAGAAAAGTCTGAAAGCTTGTTCTCAGTGTAATGATCTTTTCTTGAGACTGCAAAATAGTAAAGAAATATACTGCAAAGTTATCCTAAATTATACCTCGGCAGACAGATTTTGGTTCCATATTTACCCATTTCAACATCCTGATGTAATGTTACTCTCAATCTGCCAAGACCTATTCAAAAGTTAACTGATTAATGGATGTTAATGGACCTTTTCCCAGCAGACAGTCACAGAAAGAAAAGCTGAGATGTTACTACTATTTTAATGAGGTCCCACTTAGCCAATGTGCACAATACCAAGACCCTGAAACCAGAGCTAAAGATAAGACATGATAAATAAACTTTACTGATCCCACTGTGGAAATTAACTTAATGAAACCTGTGCTTCAAAATGTCTTCAGTGAAAAAGGCCTATTACATGGGACCTGCGGTGACAAAGAGTCGCCATGCAGCGCACCTTTCTCTTTGTTAAGCCAGCGGATGCAGCGGCTGTAGTTATGGGGCTTGAGAAGCAGCTCTCGGAGGAACTGCCACAGGTGGATGGGCTGGTTCGGGTAGTTGCACATCACATCTGACCAGGAATCGTTATCAGCTGCTGCCACAGGAGAGATTTTCAGAAACCCGCAGTGACATTTGTGTCACTTCACCTTGTTTTACATAAGTGTTTTAATCACTGAAGCCTATTGCTTTTATAGTTTATAGTGCTCTCATAGCCGAGGACTCACCAGATTTGCTGTCGTCTGGTGGGCAGGGCTCCTTCATTGCTGCAGCTAAACAGGCAGAAAGAAAAAAATATATATATTACAGCAGTTTCCCACTTTTCCAAGATCACAGTTGACGTGGGCTCATTTGCTCTGTTCTTTTTGTGCTTACTAGATCTCCAGATGTCCAGGTGAGCGTACAGCGTGTCTCCAAACTGCGTGGAACATTGTCTGAAGTCCGCTTCGGTCATGGAGCACAGATCCCTCCCGGTCAGCCCCTGAAACATTGTGCTGACCTGTGGCAGCCTGTACAGGTGCTCGGTCCACAGCAGCCACTTCTGAACGTGCATGCAGCTCCAGTCCAAGGGGTCTGAAAACAACAGACACATGAAAAACAAGCGACGCTGAATGTCTACGTCTAAACAGATATTTCACCAACATAAACAACAGTTCAATAGGTCAGATATGTGTTTGGATGGAGCTGCTATTTTACACTGAATCTTTGCATTGTCGATGATGATTATTCTCCACCGCCCACTATGTCTCAGATTATTGCGGGTTCATATTTGTTTGATTTTACACATAAAGGTCAGTTTGCTCGTCAGCGGGAGAACGACTCAGCCTGTGAAAACGGTTGTGTAATGTCGTCTGTGGCTCAGGATGTCACGAGGGGTTATCTCAGCTTGGAGAGTAAAATTGCATGCGGATGAGATTCCTCAAATGAAAGGATGCTGTTAGTTGCATTGTGACAAAACATCGTTACCTCTGCTGCTTTAATGCCGACCATATTTGATCCACTGAATGCATAACATGACACTAAATTGCTCACTCTTTTAAATAGTGTCTGGGGTTCAGTGTGTTTTCTCTCTGCGTCAGGTAAAAAACGTTGAACAAACAATCGAGCATACAGAGCCTGATTTTAAGTCTCAAAAAAAAAAGACTCAGTTCATTAGAAGTGAAGACGATCGTCTGTCAACAGAAAAGTTTGCACAAGGTGGGCATGGCATCGGATGCTCACCACGTATCAGTGGTGTCACCGTGGATGTTGACGTGAGAGCAAACATAGATTCGATGGCATTTGAAGGTCGGTTCTGTACAACATATGCAATTCCTTTCCTGCCTCTCTTTGATGATAATATGACATTAACCTGTTGCTTTCTGTCCCACCTGGCGCAATGTTGAGCAGTTTGCAAGCCGTGTCGACGTCCTTCAGCACTTCTCCCACCACCATGGTCTGGACCTGCTCCAGGCAGCGCTCCTCCACCTGACCCTCCATCTCAGAGTGGGGATCCTGGGCTTGGCCGGGTTTGGCCTGGCTCAGCTCCGCGGCCCTGGAGGGAGGAACAGGAGGAGCCGGGGCCTCTGTCATCCTCAGCACCCAGGGGTTCTCCTCCATAGCGAGCCTGTTGTAGCAGGGGAGGTAGACCCCCGGCCAGCTGAGCTCAGGCAGCCCAAACAAGCTGCGGGCCGGCTTGATGTCCTCCGCCTGGTCCAGCCAGGCCATCCTGGTGTCAGTGTGGGGGTGGCTGACGTAGAGGGGCGAGTGTGCAGCGCAGCCCGCGTGATCAAAGCCCGGACTGCCCATGATCAGGTTTGTTTAACGCTGGAAGAAGACAGCACATCGCTTCTATAAATTGTTGTCATCGGTGCCACAGTTTCACACCCTATGTGACATTTTCAACAAAGACTTGTGAGACAGAGTTGCATTGATGCTAAGTCACTTACACCGTACCAATATTTAAACAGAAGCAATCCTAAAGTAAACATGACATTTGTTGTGTGGTATTTACTTAGCTGGACTTACTTTGAATCTGTCATTTCAGCTCAGCTAACTGGAGCCTTTGTGACAGCTGAATTCACTGAAGACATTGTTCAGTTTTTGTTAGTGTTAACTAAAAATCTAACTAAAAATCACATTTTTAATCCAGAATCTGTAAGATTTCAGATTCTCTCATGAATCTATATGTTCTGAAAAATTCAGGTCAAACAAGGTCTGCCTTGTGCAATATGTGACCTCATCTGCCATTATTTTCAACATCATTCACCAGTATCAGAGAGCAATCTACTCCACCTTTTAGATACTAAAAGAAAGGAAGATCAAAGCCTTGTTTGAAACTCCCACTGCTGGTGTGAAAAATGAGCACATTAGTCAGGTTTACCATCATTCCTAAATGTATGTATCGTTGGCTGTTGTCACAGTGTAACACCCAGTGCCTTTTTGGAAATATTGAGCACATCAGGTCATCGTGATAGATCACAAATTAATTGCAAAATAAAGCTTGATAGAATACAAGCATAAAGGGTGGGACTGGCTGGAGCGTATTCATCATGCTATGAGTAAGAGAACAGCTCACCGGGCTGGGAGTGGTGCTGTGTGCCAGTATTTCATTTGACAAAATTATGCACCTGTTTCAATTCAAAGTAATTAAAGGAAAATACTCACATGTATAATTGCATCTTGCACATCATAAATGATGCTTTTTAATCTGTTTTGCTGCCTTTTATCCACTATTATTCTGAATAAAATAGAATAAATGTGGCATTACAAAAGACAAAAGACAAAAAAAAAAAGGTCAGCGGTCTTTACTACTATATCAGATGTAAAAAATGCTCTGCATTATGTTCACACTGAACACGTCATGCCTAATGTTCATCAGCTACCCTCTGGTAAACATTTAGTGTGAAGTGGTTGTGCAAATACCACAGAAAACAAGAAAGTTGATCAGGTGACCTGCCCTCGGTCCAAAAAAACATCTCCAAAACAATGGCACATGGTGCGATAAGAAACAAGGCAGCTCTCAAAAGCAACAAAACAGAGCTATAAATAATGGATAACTGATAAAAAATTGTTGAAGTACGTCTGCAGAGGAGGGTTATCATCTCCTGAAGTGTGGTTAATTTTCTTTAATGGCACAATTACCAATCAGGCTCACCACAAATTTAGCAAAGAGGACACAGAGGAACATTTTTCCGACTATATGAGCGAGGCCCATTTAGACACATGGCCCTTGTCTCTGCTATTATTTACTTGCCTCCAGCAGTTTAAATGTTGTGCACCGGTTAAAAAAAAAACATTAAAGAAAGATAAAACTTGCTCTTCTAGGTGATTCTTTATATATGGAACAAAGGTCTGTCTGTGTGTCCTGCACTGGCCAAAATGAAAGCAGCACGCTCAGTCTGTCATTTGTGGAGTTAGACTGGGTTCTACGCCTCATTAGATAACGGCCGGACTGATATGAGAGGCATTTAGTCGACGTGAAAAGCTGTGGTCATTCATCGCGGCCTGCATCCCACTGTTCTTTGGACAAAAGGACGGGCGTCTGATAACACACCTTTACGGGCTACTCTGTGGCTTTTCAGCAAATCTTTATGCATAACATTAGCGCAGCAAGTCAGCTTGACCATTTTGTATGCTGTCTTTTCTGGGATCAGTGCCGTTTATCCAATTAAAAACACGGACGTGACCGGAAAAGAACAGAGACAAACAAAATGAATAAAATGTCTGTCTTATGATGAGAGGTGAGCTCTTAACTAGAGGTGATTACTGCCTGAGTCCCAGTTTGAAACCCATCAATTTTAATGACATTTGATGCTTTCAGCGGTGTAATCATTGTAAAGATAGCAAACTCATTATTTTAATCACTATCAGTCGAAGCTCTGGGAGGAAAAGTGATATTTCAGGTAATAGTAGTGGCATTTCTGGCAGAGTGATATAGTCATTTAAACTGTGGAGGAAATAGTGGGAGCAGAAATATATGAATACATTAATAACAGTAGTAGGCTGTAAGTTACCACACGTTGCCTGTTTATACATAGTGGCCTATGATAACTTTTAAAAAACAAGCATGTAATCATTTAATTAAAGAAGAGCCAATCTAAAATTAAACCAGCAGTGAAAACAAAACCTGGCTCCATCATCAAAGTGCAGCATGCACATTATTGTACAATTGTCAATAAATACGGTACAATGTGGTATAATAATATATGTGTATGTTTAACTGAAAGGAAATATTAAAAGGAGTTAAATACTTTTTTTTTTGCACATGTCACTTGCATTAATGATTACAGTGTGACAGTCAGCCCTGACAGCGGCTCAGTGGAATTCAGCCATCATTTATTTTTACATCTTCTTTCACCTGTGCTTTTACTATTTTGAAAACTGGCTTTAATGGTATTTATTTAAATAAACATGCATTTATCAAGTAAGTAAAAAGCATGAACCAGAGTAAACACAACGCAGCAGTCATGGCCAAAGCTCATTTTCAAGGTCTCAAGATGGGCCCTAAAAATAACTCTACATTGAAAAAACAACACAAACTATTTGCAAACAATGATGCAATAGACTTACTGTAAAATGATCCAAGTCAAACAGTTTTAGGCTCCACATTGTTAACCTGTTCCCCCAAACTTTCACCACCTTCATGGGGGTAAGGTACCTGAATACTTCCTCCACCACTGGTAATAGGAGTGGTAGCAGATAGTATAATGTGGTAGTAATGTAATACTATTGTGAAGCATTTTGAGCCACCTTACAAACGGTGGTCTTACCTTGCCAGTGTTTGACAAAAGTGGATTCAGTAGTAGCCTCTCCTCAGCTCTGCCTGGCTCCTGAACGTCCCGTGGAGAGTCCTCGGGCCTCCGGTGAGGATGCGCTGCGTGTGGTTTCTGTCTCTCACTCAGAGCTGGACCACTCGTTTCCACTGAGACACCTTCAGTGACTCCTGGCTCAGCAGAGTTTGACTTATTTGGGACAGGGTGGCTTGGTGACATATCAATTCTGAGGCAAAGGGTGTGTCCCAGTGAGGGAGGTTGCTCAAAGTGCCTACTTAATAATGACTTGGGGCAATATTCGCATGGAGAGTTCCTTGGGTAAACAAAGCAAAAACTGCCTCGGGGGGGAGAAGCTGTGTGGAGAGCAGCTTTTGAGTGTTTTTTTTTTTTTTTTGCATCTGTTTCAAGACTGGCAGCTCTTGATATTCAAACTTTGCAGACATGGACCGGTGAATCCAGAGTATTAGCAATTTCCAATTTAATCTAATCTAATCTGACCCGTTGAGGAAATTGTGTCAGAGTTCACCTTTCAGCGAGCAAGCTAACAGAAGCAGAGAGTTTGATCTCACTTCATCGAGGCAGGTGTTACACTTTACAGAACACTCACTGTTGTAATTAAGTTGTACCTCTGTTGCAGGATTAGCACAGTGTTTGCATATAGTAGTTCTCCACAGCAGTCAAGCATGTGGAAGGTGAAAGTTCATTTCCCAGTCTACACCTGTATGATACACGATGATTAGATGGACGTGGGCTCACATTTGGCGAGGTGAAGTGACAGACAGGTGGATAAGGGGAGAGGATCTTGTGCATTGGTTTTAATGTCTTCCTCTGCGGTTTGTGTGTATTGTAGGCCTGGTTTCAGCTTGAACTGGCATGACACCAGGAGGTGGTTGGCTATGCGAGGACACCACAGAGAAGAGCTGTAACATCCACGAAATACCAATAAATCATCTGCTGGAAAATAACACTTTGAGGTGTCTGGAAAGGCGGGGAAACTCTTTACGGAAGAAAAAAAAAGTCGAATAACTGGAACACGGCGCGAGTGTGTGCGAGTCATAATGAGAGAGAGGATAAGGAGAGAAACTAAGTGTGCAAATGTTTGCCTAGACTAAACAGTGATGTTTGTGTGCTTGTGTTGAAATATTCTAAAGAGCTGCTGCCTGCGTGTCCACCCACATAAATCATCTTTAAATGCCTTCTTAAAGATTGTAGAATTAAAGCTTTTGTGATCAAGGATGCTCACCACTTTACTTGACCTGTACCTTACGTCCTGCCATAAACAAGAACTACATCAGCTTATTTATGTTAAGTCAGCGGGGCCTTTACGGGGACTCACTCAGCAGCTAATCTCACGTTTACTGTACTGGCTTGACATTCCTCTTTGTGCCTTGCTGTAAGACATTCAGCCACAACAAATGTCAAGTGAGTGTTGCACCCTCAGGCGGTTTTTCCCTGCAGACTGGTGCTGGACAGAGCCGTTGACCTAGACCAGTACACCTCTAGGGCCAACCCGTAACCTGATACCCCCCTAAAAGACCCCAAAATTTAATCTGATCAGCCTGTTGTGCATCCACTGAACACAATCTGTTTCACATTTCTGTCAAATCAACACATAAAAAGCTGTTTCCATATTTTTTTTCATATTTTAACACCAGAAGCCAGTGCATTCTTCTTGATTATTTTTAAGTGTTTGTGTGTTTTTATCTTTGGGCCGCTACAAGGCCATGCTATGATGAACACTAGCAGGTAGCACAGCGCATTAATGTGTTCGATAAAATGATGCGTTTCAATGATGCAGTGGTGTCTTGTGATGTGCTTCATGTGTTGATTTACATGTCTTTATCCTTAAAGGCCATGTACATTTATCAGCCAGTTAAAAACTCCATTTCCCTCAAACAGTAAACACATTCACATCAGTGTACAAGATTTGGTAAAACTACTGCATGTCTGTGATCATAAATCAGTTTCACTTAAAATGTAATTACATCATTTATGGATTCAAACAGATGGTGATTTGATGGACTTAACAAGTGCTTTTTTAATGTCTAAGAGTAGATAGGATGAGATGCTAAGTGTAGTGGGGAGCTCTTTGTGGTTAAAAGGTGTATAAACCAAACAAAATTCACTATGTTGACAGCGTGGAATAATTACGAGGTTGTTTAAAGCTGTGTAAAATCATTTGATCCCTGCTGCACAAGTAACACAACATAAAAGACAATATTTTGGTTGTCAGTGATAATTTAATCACACAAACATTCATCAAACACACGGAGGGGGAAAAAAGCTTTCATCTGTTTGCACTTCCTCACTCTCATAAATGTGCTGTTGTATGAGTCTTAATGCCAACTGATTCATCCTGCAATCTGGCCAGTGGAAACTTCAGAGAGATATTACACTAAGAACAAAACACACTTTGCACTTGATGAACTGACAGCGGTGGGGGGAGACATTTACCGTTAACACTTTGCACAACGTACTGTCAAACAGCAAAGGAGCCCGGAGAAGCACGTGACATGTTGTGGTATTTGTTGGCTGGCATTGTCGTGTTGTCAGATCTCAGTAAACTCGGGGCGTGCACCTGACTAGGTGGTCTAACACGCCGGCTGTGGATGACAGATAAAATCAGGAGTGGATAAAACCTTCAGGGCTTTAACTGTAATAGCGGAGGAGGAAAGCGTGCCTGGGCTTTGTAGCGGAGGTCAGTGCATAGATCAGCCAGTTAGTGCAAGTAATGATGCAGTGACCGCGTGAGTTCGCTGTCATTTTTTCACTGGTCTGTGCCCGAAAATGAAAGTTTTTCTTTCTTTTTTTTTAAAAATGTGTTTGCAAAGCTTATCAGTGATAAGTGAGAAAATGTGGAACATTATAAGCATCAGTTTAACAAGAGGACATGAAAATTCAATAACAATAATTACAAAGATGAAACTGTCAGTTCAATGCAAATATGCAATGTTGAATCTTTGGGAAAAATTAATACAAGTCTCCAAAAAACTTAATCTACATTCATTGAATACATTCAACTTAATGCGATAAAAGCAAGTCCGAGACAGCTTTAAAGGAAAAATCAAATCAGGGTGACGAGAGACATCTGTGTTTTTATGATGTGAAGATGTGTCTTTTCATATGGCTTGAATTCAATATCTTATGGCATACTGTGCAGTAATCCTGTTATCTTGTTTCATCTGAATGAAAACATGTTAGGCTGAACTAAATGAAAGGAGAAATCTCAAATACTGCATTCTTACAATTAATGAATATTCTGCTAATATCCTTTTAATATTTTATAGATGTGTCTATGCAATGTGCCACTGATGACTCTATTTAATATATGGGAGGAAATCATCACTGGAGCGCTGCTGTAAGTAAGCTTTAAGCTCATCTTCCATCTGTTAGAAGAGTATCTGCCTCCCTCCAGTGGAGAAAAACAGAATTGCATCTCAAAAACCACAGTTGCTATGACAGCATATAAATGATTGCCCAAAAATGAATTGAGGCATAATTGTATAATTGTATTGATAAAGTGTGTTTTTAAAATTAAAAGAAAAATTAAGCCAATGCTAATGTCCAGTGGTTTGTTTCAGAGATGCTCAAATTATCATTAACCAGTCCAGAGACCCAATCAATCAATACAAAAACTGGAGAATCAGTTGGCAAAATTAATGGCTTTTCCTCCAAAGTCTCTCTTTCAGGTTGCACTATGCACACACATATACACTCAGTTTCACAAATACACACTCCTGTCATCATATTTCATTTGCACTCTGACAACTACAAAAAAAAAACTGAAAAGAAAAAAAAAATGTTATCACTCAAAAGACTCATAGCACTCATTTTTAACTTAGCATTCACACGTGCATACAGTGGGTTGTAGGATGACGGTTGAGCTGCACGTCGGGAGCGCTGGCCTCTGGTTTCTCAAAGTGTAGCTGGACTTTGCATAAAGTGTTTTTGAATCTCCACACTCTCCGCCAGCTACTGATAAAGCCTCTTCTCTCTCTTTTATTGGTGTGACAGACTCCAGAGGTACGGTTTAGTGCTGCTTTCACTGTGACAAGTCCCATGATTTAAGAGTGCCCAAAAGGATAGGGCTCCTGTATACCCTGTAAGGAGGGGAAATGATTAAAAACAAAAACAGATACGTAGAAAAACTGGTTAAATGAGACAAAACAACGAGTTAGCATTGCTAGCTGCACCTGTTTCCAAGTAATCTGAGACTTTTACGGCCTAGCAGCTGCAGGCATCATACGAACATTTACTTAAGTGTGAAAATTAGTTCAGAATTGCTGCTTGAACAGCAGAATTAGAGCAAAAGTTCAGAATTAGATCTTATTTTGAAAATTAGGCCGAGTTTATGTTCCAGGTCACTTCCCCTCTGCGCACCAGCTTGCCTCCAAAGCCCCTATCCACTACGGTCCTCAGCCAAATTCTCTCTTTCAAACTTGCTTTTCTTCATTCTTCATTTTCTGTTTACTTATCGGCCGTGCAAACTGTTGTTTTCTCATTGCTTGGTTGTGTGGTTGTTGATCCGCCGTTAAGCTGCTCAGAGTTAGCTCGTGTGCAGTGTAGCAGAGCCTGTGCAGGAGCAGTGATTAAAGCTGGTTAAAACAGATATCCTATTCTGATTGGCTGCTTTTGAACCAGGTATGGTGGATTCTTTTCAAATGGCCTTATAGGCAGCAGATGAAGCTGGAGGAGTCTGATTTTTATCACCGATTATCTGTCTCATGTACTACTGTCAGGACACAGTTCAGTTTAGCAAATATGACTGAAACTCATTTTTAAATACTTCTACTTTAAAGCCAGTTCTGACTATACTTAGACATTTTAGGTGTTAGCCATGCTAGCAGTAACAATATCTGTATAGCTATAGTTTGTGGCAAATGTTAGCGTCCTAAAAGCCTAAACTATGATAGTAAACATGGTGAATACTTCCTGCAAAACACTAGCACACAAAAAGTTGGACCAAGATGGCGGCGCGTGCACTACAAAAGGCTCAGTGTCTCTTCAGATTTTGCAAGTTGGCGGAGATATTACTGCTAATTTCGGGTCTGTTCGTTCAGAACAGCTTCACTTTTACATCCTACACTCGACAAGAGCTTTTGGATAGTGGATTGCAAAACTCCGACTGTTTTACCCTTAAGCTCAAAATGGCCGCTGTGCCTAAGTATAACCTCGAGCGTGGCTGCAGACTCTTGTTTTGTAAGATTTAGGGTTACTTTCAACTCATTTTAAATGTGCATCCACACTTCAGAAATATCTTTATATTCAGTTTTTTATTTACAGATTAGATGTACTTTTTTTATTACAGAAGACTTTCAGGTTTTTAAGTTGTTCTGTCATTTTGAAGAATCTCTTTGCCCTTCCACATGTCTTACCTGGTTATAAGAGACTACTGATAGATTGCTTTGTAGACTGTTTGCTACTAAATCCACAGAGTTGTGTGAAAGTCCATTCTGGTCTTGCTGTAGCTCGTTGGGGCTTCCCTGCCAGCGTTCTTCTGCGACCCTGCGACTGCCGGCGTCATGGAGGCTGTTGTTGTTGTTGCTGTTGGGGCACTTGCTCTTCTCCGGCGAGGCAAAAGGGTTGTAGTCTCCCTCCAGGCTGCGGTGAGGCTGGGTGTTGAACTCAGCTTGGAAAGAGGAGAGCTGCTGCGTGACGCCGAGGAGGCCTCCGACCTCCACACTCAGGATCACCCAAATGACGTCTGTTAAAAGAAGCGGGGTGTGTTATGATATACAGAGCAACAATGACAACTGCCCCTTTTCCACTAGTACCTAATAGTACCTACTGGGCTCGTCGTCTCGTTTTTGACCCCACTGAGCTCGCTTGGAACGAGCAAGTACTAGAAAAGTACCTGGTACCAGGTACTAAAGTGTAATGGAAACATGCACAAACCGAGGCGAGGCGAGGGGGGCCCAGTAGGTACTAGTGGAAAAGGGGCAAAAGATTTAGCGCTCCAGGTCGGCTAATCTCTTCCTCTCTTAAAAAACCTCCAGGAGACTGACGGTGTTAAGTGAGGAATTATCACCATGAACACTGAAATGAAATATTAAGGCCAAGTATAATTTTTAATTGACTATCCCTCTGCTGCTTAATTTGTAAGTAGGCAAGTCTTCAGGGACTTCCTGTTGGGATCCATCATGCATGTTGAACTTGCAGCAGGACATAAATCACTTAAATGAATGGCTCTGAATTTAATTTGTGTGTGCACATAGAACAGCGCCAGTCTTACAGTCCTTTTTTACTGAAGGAAACTGTGTAAGAAATGAAACAGCACTTTATCTTCACTAACGTGTTGCCTACAACTGCTGACTACAGCTTGCTTGTGTATTTGAATGTAGGCTCAGTTCACAACAAACAATTATCTATTTGAAAAGAGGAGTTCCTTCAGGGCAGAGAGAATCATTATGATCACAGCACACAGTATAAGATAATAAGTATGACAGCACCATAGTGGGGATGAATAATGTTGATGATAAATGGCAAATGGTGCTTACACATACCACATGTGCACAACAACATGGGCTCAACTTGCTGTTTAATGGAGCAGAAATGTGTTGATAATTAAATTTTAAAATTACTTTACTCTAATTATAAGCATTTACAAATATAATCCGAGCATTTCTGATTATTTTTAAGCCCAAGGTGACATCTTCAAATAGCTATTTGTCTGATCAAAGCTCCGTAACAGAACAGAAAAAAGAAAAAAAATCCCCACATTTGAGAAGCTTTAACCAATGAATGTTTGGATTTAGGCTAGGAAAATGACTGACAATTATCAACATAGTTGCTAATTATTTTTTTGGTCAATCCTGATTGGTCAAATACCTGATTTGCTGATTACTCATTTCAGTCTGCTCCTCAGTATATGCACTGAAAAGCACCAGACCGCTTCTGTTTTCCGACCTTACCTCCGTAGTACAGTCCGGTGGCTGTGCACATTCTCCACTGGCCCTGGTACATGCCAGGAGACACGGGGCTCTGCATCTGCACGCTAACGTCCGCCATTTCCTGAGGCTCTAGAGACCGCACCATCACCATGTTTACGTGACCAAACTGATCTCCTCCGACATACTTCAGACAAACCCCGGGAGGCCACGACTCTGAACCTGGAAGTAATGCAGTCATTTATGCTGAAGTCGGCAATACAGGCGGGAGTATGAATTTTTCATTATAAAATCAGCTCTTCTATTATGTTACTATTATTATTATTATTATTATTACAGCAGACTTACCTGTGTTCTGTATCCTCCATGTCTTTGTGAAAGGTGTGTCTGGTGGAACTGACTCGCCCTCGCCAATCGTCACATCCCTCACAAAGGACATGACCGGCGCGCTGATATTGGGACTCTCAAAGTCATAGTAAGCTCCGATGGCTGCTTGTAAATTCCTGGAACAACAGAGGACCGACACCCAGGTGATAAGTACAGATATAAACTGGAGTGTAACACGATTTGAATCATTTTAACTGATATGAATGAAGCTGAAATCCTGCCCCCCCCTTTCCCAGCTGGCCTCTGCTCCACAAACACATGCTGAGGTTTACTTTAACATCATTATTTATTTTAACAACTCAAATTCATTCTCATTATTCATTTTTGATTAATAAATTCCTGATTTGGCCTATAAATGTCCAAATCTGTAAAATAAATAAATATTTTGCAATGTCGACCCTTTCAAATAGCTTGTAGTATATTCAACTTCAAATCAGAAAAGATGTCAATTCATAATTTCAGCTCTAAAGATATTTCATGACTCTTAACCACTGGTATACTGTCAAAGCACTATGGATGTAGCAAGTATTGAATCCTAACAAAATAATGTGTTTTTATTCTTTCTTTTCATGGTAAAATGATGTTTAACGTTCAACATGGGAACCACAGGAGAGTACCTTAACAAAACCCTGAAAAAATACAGTATGTTCTATATTAATCCACAAGAGATCATGATATAATTTTGAACTAAAATCTGAAATATGAAAGACATCATTTTGAGGCATTTTAGTGTGTGCTTTTAAAGGGATATATCTGAAATGTCTGCAGACCCAGAGAGCACTGCCAGTGGGTGCTTCCCTGTGTCACGCTGGTCATCCATAAACCAGCAGTTTTTATTTTTAGAAAGCTCGTTGCAGAGGAGCTATTACACGGCCATCACGTGACACTACTACAGCCTGCACTGCCCACAGACCCCTTTATATCTATCTGCATGAGCTGAATGCTGCATGTATGCGCAGAAACATTTATACATGAGAAGATCTCGCAATGATCTTACTTTTTTTGTTCACTTTGCACTGATGTTTGTCACTAAGAGTCACACTTTTCAACCACAGAAAAAGACAATAAAAATAAACACACAATGCACCTGCAGTTTGAATGAAGTACAAAGTGTTTTCAGTGGGTGAAAGGTGCATGCTGAGGCATTTTGGTCTTCGCAGGGTGAGGTAAAGATTGATCAGGCTTGCACAACAGTGAGCTTTGAGCTCCGTGGCGCGGTTACATAATGAGCAGTAGCGACGTGGTCAAGGAGTCAGACATTACTCACGTTTGATCGCCTCGGCTGTCAAAAACATAAAAACCACAGCCGTCTAACATATTCCCTCACGTAGATTAACACTTGGAGCTCCTAAAACACTGAGAGAAATGAGTTATACACTTTTTAAAAATGTTATCGGTTCATCTCAGGAGAGCTACCTGGCTGTTACCTTTAACTTAGCGTAAAGTGGTCACCAACTCCTAACAGCTAACCACGAAAATACACATAAAAACGGACTTAAACGTACTGTCATTCAATGATGACAACCGATGTGATTGTGCCACGTATGACAACTAGTGTTCATGTATCTTGGGGGGCATTTTATCAGGTTTAGACACCCGCTAATCTCCCTGACAGGCGGTCAAAAGTCGGAGTCGCGGTGACTCAGCTAACGCTACTTTACGTTACTATAGCGTCGTTAGCCGTGAACACCCACAATGGAGGGAAACACATTCTATTATTGTCTTTCTTTGTTATTTATCCCTAAAATTAATACATTTACACAGCGAGAGAGCCGGCTGAAGCTCCGTATCTAGCGTCTATAATTGGACGCGGAGCGGCAGCGGCAGGCCGGAGGAGTCACCGGGCTCACCAGTTGGTCATGTCCAGGAAGAAGGCGCATCCGGCGGGGTTGAGCTGGAAGCCGAGCAGCCTCTGAAACTCCGATATCAGGATGTCTTTGTCCGTCGTGCCCATGCAGCTGAACTTCTGCATGAGCTCCTGGTCCAGGTCCAGGTCCAGGTCCATGCCCTCCATCGCGGTGTAGCCCGGGCAGAGACGGGGGGCTTCGCTCCTAATTTAGTCCGAGGCCTCGGCCTGTCATAACAAAACTCAACAACAGCGCCTACTGCGCATGTCCGCTGCGAGCCTGCACCTGTGGGCAGAAAGTGCAGATACACCATAAATACACTCACACCAGCTGTATGCTTATTTATTACTGTCATGGGCCTATGTGATTAAACACTGGGTGCTTTAAGTACTCAGCTGTTCTAAATGTGCTAAATATCTGATTAAATACTGAGAAAATCACTATAAGAGAAGAAAGTGTACTTTTATGCTGTTTCCTCGGCTATACTGTATATCTAAAAGGGAAAATGAGCATTATGATTTATTCCGTACAGATTAACCTGTTTCAGGGGCTAGAGGCCAAAGATTTGTTAGGGTAGACCCCTGCCTTTATACTGGGATACAAATGCAATATAACGTATCAGACATTTTGAAGTGTTCAGAAGACTGGCAAAAGAAAAACAAGTCAATGTTCTTCTTCACTACTGTTGATATTATTTTGTCAGAATAAACAGCTGGTGGTCATCTCAAAGGATGGAAAGCCAGAGGTGGAAGTGCAGAGATCTTTTACTTAAGAAAAAGGACCAATCATGATATCATGATACTCCATTACAAGTCAAAGTTATCTAAGTAAATGTCATTTAAGAAAAATTACAGAGGTGTATTTAAAGAAAAATTACTGCACAAAATGAATCTGAACATTATATTAACATTTTGGACTCTCCTGTGATGTTTGATATTTGATGATTGATCTCTCTGATTTGATTTGATTTGATTTGATTTGATTTGATTTGATTTGATTTGATTTGATTTGATTTGATTTGATTTGATTATTCAAACCATCTGAAAAGTTTAGATGGGAAAAGTCCCATCAACAATTCATAGACATTGGGGCCAAATGACACAAGCTACTAGTTAAATATGTCACAAATTAAAAGTGATTGATTGGTTAATTAAAATATGCTTTTTATATTGCTTTCTTGTATATATTTGAAATAATTTGAAGTAAATCTTTAAAATACATAATCAGACAAATGATTGCTGAATCCTACACTCATAGCTCGAATAGTAAAGGGCATCATTAAAGTCATTAGTAAAACCTTTGACAAATACAAATACCTCCTGTAATAAAAGGACATTATCCTCAGATATTAAAATAGAATTGACTTGACAAAGTATACTTATTTAAAAGTAATAATAACTATACTACTATCACTACTACTACTACTACTATTACTATTACTAGTAGTAATAATAGTAATCATCAGTTGCTGGCAATGAACTTCTTGAGTCCCACTCTCCCTCTAAAAATCTTCAAAAGATAATAATAGAGTAAACAAGTAAAGTAAAAAATACTAAAAGTTCAAGATAAAGGAACAGAAAATAGTACATAAAATATCATATAAAACAAAAAAAATTTAAATGATTAAATATACTATAGATAGAAATATAGTAGAGACACAAATAGAAGTGGAAAGATAATTCTGTTGAAAGAAATATAATATAAGAGACATGCAAGACTGTTGAGCAGTATCATAGGTGCAAATTAAATGAGTCTAAAAGTCTGAGTTTGTGGGAGATGAAGCTGTTTCTTGGTCTGCGTCTCTAGTTATAATACATGGTCATAAATAAGTAACTGAGTAAAGTCAGTAACAGACAGCCATCAGTTTGCAGCAGCCATCATTTTCACTTTATGTCACTTTAACTCAACACTCGCTCTGATTGGTGGGACTGTCCGCACTGACGCCCACCTGCGCTCCCCTCGATGTCCGGCAGGTGGCGCCGTCGTGCCGGTTTCGCCGCTGTGTTGTGTAGCTTCATGTATTTGAATGAGTGTGTGAGTGTGTGTGAGTGAAAGGGGGTCAGCGGGCTGTCCGGTGTTTTAGCGAGGCGGCGGCGGCGGAGGCTAAAAAGATGCCCCCAGCTCGCCTTGTGTTCAACATAGAGGTGCCGAAGAGGTAGTTTGTTTTCTATCAGCGGGCGACGCGACGGCGAGCGGAGATGGCCGCGATCATCAAGAAGCAGATCTTGAAGCATTTGTCAAGGTAAGGTGTCATCTTTTGGCTTTGTGTTAGCCGGCTAGCACCAGCTGGATGGAGGGCTTTAACGTTACCGCCTGCAACACCCCCGGTTAGCCGGGGCAGCCACCCCCTCCTCCCCCCCTGCACATGAAGCGACATTGATTTTTCACGTTGGTCGCCACCCCAGTTTAACAAGACGGGGACCGTGAACGCACCACAGCAGCCCAACATGAAACAACAACACTTTTTTTTACCAAGAGTCTGCAATGTGTGTTTGCAATGCAGTTATAAGCTGCTGACTGTATTAAAATCAAGATAGGTTAGATCCAGTGGGCCTAATACTCCCCTTTACTGTTGATTTTTAATTGTACATAGTGGTCTGAGGCCCTAAACGTCACAATCACTTTACAATGGTGATGTAAAAAATAAATAGGCTGTATATGAAGCAGCATCTTTCTCATTCAAGTCATTATAAGATGTCACTGAGGTTGCCCTGTTTGTTCAGGGTCCTTCCCCGAGAAAGAGAGAAAAACACTTTTCTTTGCAGGGACACCTAAAGAGGAAGTGTTTCAGGTTTTGCATCCTAAAAACAGGTATGGTCTTTGCTCACAAAATGCACTGGGGAAGTTATCAGGGGCTTTTTCTCTCTTTGGGGGAAGACTGAGCTTGTTCAGGTGTGAATGAATGAATGAATGTTCTCAGCTGA
Source organism: Amniataba percoides (assembly GCA_037176925.1). Lineage (NCBI taxonomy): Eukaryota > Metazoa > Chordata > Actinopteri > Centrarchiformes > Terapontidae > Amniataba > Amniataba percoides. The sequence goes on from JBAJHX010000041.1 coordinate 13,643,768, forward strand.
GGTTTGCTGCTCACAATACTCAGTAATGTTTGGGGATTTTCTTTCATCAAATGTTGTATTTCAGTCACCTTCAGCATCCTCACACAACCGACTGCAGCTTTTTTTTTTTCTCCACACCTTTTTGTTTTGTTTCTTCTCCTCTGCATGTGATGCTGCAGCTCAGGACACACTGTTTGTTTTTGTTTTTTTTATGTGTGCCAGAGTGTGTATCTGTCAGTTTGACACTGCTGACAGCTGTTGCGAAATGAATTTGGGCGGCAGAGCAGTGCTGACATGGGTGTGTTTTTTTTAAAAAGGGCCCTCTTGCCACAGCTGGACAATGTATAAACAAGGTCAGAGTTTGTAATCAGTTGATCAGAGCGAAGGAACTAGTGTTTTCCTCCCACTAGTTCCAGAGAGGACACCAAATGCTGGTGAACATGCAAACATGTTAGTGTTGTCAGTCCTAGAAAGGAAGTGGGCTTCACCGTCAAATCATCTCATCCTGCTGTCAGAAAAAAACTCAAAATAGTTTGAAATTATCGTTATATCTTTCTGTGTTTTATTTCCTCCCTATTCCCCCATGAGTGTCTGACTCGGTGTAGCTTTATTCATGTAACAGTTTAGTTATTTTAACCTGTAGTGTGTTCCTGTCACTGTCTTTTATGTTTAATCTCATGATTGCTGTATGTTTTGCTCTTTAGTGAAACTGAAGCTTACAAAAAACGAGCCCTCCTTGATCACTGGGGGATTTGTTTGATTTAAGCAAGGTTGATTCTTGTGCATTAATCTTCTCTTGGTATCGTTTAATATTAAAACCAAACAGTTGTGTTTGTGGTGGAGTTTGCACAATGGCTTCTTTCTTGCCTTTGATAAGCTCTGGAATTTCTGTACTCTTTAAATCGTGCTAATCTCAGTTATTAACTTACTGTATTGCTCTTTTCTATAAAATAATAGTACCACTGTACAGTATTCTTTGCTGCGATGTTGGGTCTTTAATTATGATATAATTCAGCCAATCCAAAAGTAAAGTGTATCCAAATGCACATTATTCAGTCAATCCACAGTTGTTTTGTAATTTTTGGACTTGTGAACCAGCTCCACACTCTAAGCCTGACTCATTAAAGGCCCTTGAAGGGTGTGGGAGTTAATATGAAATGTTCACTTTAGGAGAGCAATGATCCAGGTTTTGTCCACAGCAAAGGAAGCTGTTTATTCCTCATTGTAAAAGGGACGTATAACTGGCTTATCAGGCTGAGCAGGTACAGCTCAATATTAGCCCTAACAGTGCTGAATGTTTTGACAAATTGAACTGCAATCACATGTCATCACATTAGTTTAATTAATATAATTAACCAAACCGCAAGCCACCCTCTGTACTTCTCTTGTCTGACATTTACTCTGCTGCTTTTTCCAACGCTGTCTGCTGGCCGATGTCAGAAAATGTCACGGGGATTTGTCAGAGCAGCGTTCAGTCATGTGCTGAAATTAAAATACTTAACAAAATGATTCGCTCCGATTGCCGCTGCTTTCACGCTGTGTGGGGCTTCGGCCTATTCCTGGCACTTGGAGGCCGCTACATCAGCGCCTCTCTGAGACTTTAACCTAAATGGGGAGTGCGGCTGTTTGAATCCAGCAAGGAGGCTGCTACGGCTCCTCGGGATGACTCACTCAGTTGCGCCGCTTCAGAAACATCTTGGCAGGGCTGCATAATTGAATTTAGTGTATTTCTGTCTCCTAGATCATCACTGACGTATCTAGGTGATGTCAGGTGTTTCCCTGACTGAAGTTATACAAACCTTCACCAGATTTAAGCCACAAAGTATTCACCCAAAGACATTTTATTTAAACTTTTTATCTTCATTCCTCTCCTTAGGTTCACCAAGAATCTGTCCCCGGACAAGATCAATCTGAGCACGCTGAAAGGGGAGGGGCAGCTCTCCAACCTCGAGCTGGATGAAGAAGTTTTGCAGAACATGCTCGACCTGCCCACCTGGCTGGCTGTCACACGGGTCTACTGCAACAAAGCCGCCATCAGGGTACGTTCTCGACCAGTCAGACCTGATTCATGCAGCTGGTCTGACAAGCTCCCTTTTTTTCAGTGGCAACTTTTGAAACACTGGTACAAACAAACTACATCATTCATGTCGTTTTGTCCCATAGTTTGTTTTCAAGGTAGACAAAGGTTCTCTGTTGATTAAGGTCAAAGAGCTCAGTTTTTGCTTGCATGTTGAGGAAATCAACAGTGTCAGTACCGCAGAGATAAGCACCGCTGGAGGCACCGCTGAGAACATTATGATCCTTCAGACCAGCGCTGTTTTTTTTATAATAGAGAGGCGAGCCATGATTCAGAGGGACACAAAGGGCCAGAGGCGAGAGTGATCCTGAGATATACTGGCTGGTGTGCATCGAGCTGTCAGGACGGTTGGCTTGAGCCTGCAAATAATCCCCACAATGCTACACGTGTGAGCGTCTATTTCAAAAGTCATATTCATGTTGTTGTTACTGAAGTGTATTTTACACAGCGCACCTCAATTTCTCAAGTTTCCTTTTATGAAATGTAGATTTAAAGTTGGAAGCAAATATTTTTTTCCACATTTTACATCTTCACCAGTATGATTCAGCTTGTTTTATACCTTTTCCCTCGTAATTCGGTCTGACTTAATATGTAGTATGGGCTTTCTCCTTTAACTGTATCTTATCAGTGAGGTTTGTAGTGTTGCCACCAGCCCACAGGGACACTGCTGCCGAAACTCCTGGAAGTGGAAACTTCTCTTTTACAACAGTTAGCTGGCAGTCGCGTGCTCTCTTGGGTCACAGCTGTTTTCAGAAATGCCCCAGGCTAACCTTGTTTTAAAAAGAAAAAAAAAAAGCTCCAAAATGAAGGCCAAAATATTTTGAACTGTGATATTAGTTTGCACAAGATCCCTTTTGTTGTCAGGCACCCAGTGGTAATGCTGATTTCCTTGGTAAGCTGATGTTTTGACAAGTTTAAAATCCATTTTTTGCAGTGTTGAAACCACATCAGTGAAACTGGAGTGTAACCTATGTAACCTTAGTTTTTAGAAATGCTAGTGACATATTAAGAAAAAAAGTTGCTGTTAAACTTTCATGCTCCCCAGAGGATGAATCCATGTGACTTTGGTTGACTTATGACTAGTAAATACTTGAAAAACTACATTTCCATCGCTCTCAGGTGTATTTTCTGTTAAGGACTACTTCGCAAGTGCTAGCATGCTACACTAAATGAGTAAACACATTAAACCTCATATCTGCTAAACATAAAACATGCTAACATTGTCATGGTGAGCCTGTTAGCATGCTACTGTTAGCATTTAGCTCAAAGCACCTGTGTGCCCATTAACAGCTTAACTAACTAAGCTGCTGATGTGGCTGTACACACTTAATCTTGTTGTTAATCTTTATTTACATCCGTGTTTTGTGCAAGTGGTAAAACGCCACTTGTGTGCCTTCAGCTAACTCAGGGTGCAGCCTCAAAATTTAAGTGGTACCAAGAAGCATATTATCACATTCTTTCACTAAATAGATGTGAGGTTTACAGTGATTTAAGTTTTCTAATCCTTACTGAATTTCATGGCTGTTTATATGCTGATTTATTTATTTTGCCCTTTGACCTTCAACTTTTTTTGGTGTACTATTTCCTTTTTTAAATGTCATAATCCTTCTTGTTCTATTAATGAATTCACACTTTATTACTTCTCATTTCCTCTTGTTTTAATTCATGTGGTACATGCTAATCATTCGTTGAGCAGAACGGCAGAACGACTGCAAATATTCCAGCGTGTTTGTGACTGACTCTGCAGACCTTGTTGTTCTGTCTTTTTAGATACAATGGACAAAGTTGAAAACAAGCCCCATCTGCCTGGTAAGAATTTCTTCCTTTTTTTTTTTTTTTTTTTGTTTTTAAATCCAGCTCTGGAACATTTCAGCAACACTGAGCTTCTCCCTTCATGTTTTTATCTAAAAATAACCTAACTTTGGTGTAACTTTGGCGTGACTTTAGCAGTTCCCGGCACAGTCATTGTACTGCTTTGTGATACTGCACCATAGGTTGCGCTCTCTTCTCTGTTATCATTAGTAAATGTTAGGCTACTTCTCTGTTTATCCTTGCTCAATTCTATGAAGAGTTTCACAGTTTGCTCTTTTGTGCAGTTCTTGGATAAGGTCGAGGTGGAAATGAGGACATGTGAGGAGCCACGTCCACCTAATGGCCCCTCTCCTATAGCTATCACAGCGGGCCAGAGGTGAGCCTGCATAGCTGACACGCCTGACGTTAAATGCTCTGCAACACCTCTCGTCTTGCGTGCAGTGAACATTAACGTTGTTCGTGTTTACATTGCGTTTCTCGCAGCGAGTACGGCTTTGCGGAGAAAGTGGTGGAGGGCATGTCCGTCAGGATCAACTCCATCACCATCAAGGTGCAAGCTCGTGCCTTCCACGCCTCCTTCGAGCTCTGGCAGCTACAAGGCAACAGCCTCAACCCCAAATGGCAGCGCAGTGACCTCCGCTACACCCGCGTCACCGACCCGAAGAGAGGAGAGGTGCAGTGCAGCAAATGTTTTTTTACCCCCCCTGGCTAGGAGATATATGTAATGCCCGGCTGAATACAGTGTTTTACCAGAAATGCTCCTCTGGTTTGTGCTCATTGGGCCTGCAGGAAATCATTTAAGCGAGCCACAATGTTTGTTTTTTATTAGCTGCAGGGACCAGAGTGAGATGGCTTTCAGAATGAGATCTCGTAATGCACTTAGAAAGAAATGTGTCCCATCCCGCCTTGCCACACTGATGCCAGGCATCCCATATGTCTGAACATGATGTGTTGTTTTATTTTTGCCTCATAGTGCTTTTGTGTTTGACTGTAGCTGGATGTTTTGATGTGTTTCATTCATTTCAGGTGTTGACATTCAAAGAGATCAACTGGCAGAGTCTACGAATTGAGGCAGATGCCATTGAGAGTGATGACCAGGACCTCGGCAGCACGCCATTACGTCTCATCACCAACCAGGGTCGCATTCGCATCGCTCTGAAACGCAGAGTAAGTTTTCTGCTGTTCGCTGACTGCCCCTGTCATGGCATTGGTTAAAGATCACAAATGTGAACCTCATTTAAATTGCAAATAAGTCAAGTCTAATTCTTCATTGTTCCGTCCAGATAAAGGACTGTAATGTGCTGGCATCCAAGCTGCTTTTCATTCTGGACGACCTGTTGTGGGTGCTGACGGACTCTCAGCTCAAAGCTATCATCCATTACGCCAAATCTCTCAGCGAGGCCATGGAGAAGTCTGCCCAGCAGAGGAAGAGCAGGACTGCTGAATCCCTACAGGTGCTGCCTCCATCCTGCTCATGAATGTCTGAAGAAAAATCAATACAAAATCAATTATAGTGTGATATGTTGAAGGTACAAACATGAAATTTAGGGCATGGCAAATTTATACATGCAAATAAAGCAGAAAAATGTCAGAAATAAAACTATGAGGAAATCTTTTTACATGTGAAGTAATTGTTGTGCATTTTAAGACTCAAAGTCTCTATATTGTATATTCATTCAGTGTCAAACTCTGAATGAACTATTTCTGGACATGTTTCTATGTTAAAGGTCAAATAGTCTCTTCATTTTGCAAAGTATTATTTCTTAATTCTGTAAAATCATCTGGGTAATTCGGATGCTGTCACCTCATCTGTGTTTTAGACCGCTCCTCCATCACCTGGCATCCACAGCCTGTGGACCGAGCCCCCGCCCACTCCTGCTGGCACCCCCAGCAACATGAGTCAATATTTCGATCTCTATGATGTCAAGGAGTCCTCTTACCACACCTTCATATCCCGCCTGGACCTGCACGTATGCAATGACAGTTCTTCAGTGGATGAAGGTCAGTTGGAGATAGCGCAAAAACAATCAAGATGTCTTTGTTGTCTTCTCACTCGAGTGTATTTATTCTGTGTTACTCAAGCATTTAGTCAAGATTGCTGCTCAGAATTACAATTAACTGCTCAGCATTTGAAGATATTTGAAGATTTCTGTAAAGCTGGTTTTTAACAGCTATCATGTGATGTTACACAGACGAGCCCCCACCAGGCTTGCAAGGTGCCATGCAGCTGACATTCAGGAAGCTGGGTTTTGACTACTACCCCATCCACAGACCCGGTGAGTGTGATGACTCTTTCTTTCACTCACTGTAATTTTACTGCAGTTTTACCCAGAGGCTCTGTCCTTCCCCCACTCTGACCACAGCATCCATTCAGGACTAGCTGTTAGGAGGATTACTATTGAAGCAGACTAATGGGCTGGGGAAGTGTGCCCAGCGCCATTATTCTTTGTGAAATTCCTCAAGTGGAGAATGTGGAGCAGCAGAGTCGCCCCTAGAGCGATTATGGTCAATTAAACAAAGTTAAAAAAAAACTTTTCTTTTGCTGTATTGTGTGATTAAGAATTACAGCGTTTGAAGTGAATTTTAACTGAAGAAAGATGTATATAATAACACAGTATAACTCCATATGAATTAAGTACATATAACTACACATTCAATGATTTTGACTGTCAGTAAACTACATGGTGCTGAGAACAAGTTTATAGGTTGACACACATGCAGACATACAGCCACACAAACATAAGCAAAACATGTAACTGTTAAATAAAAACAATTAAATACAAACATGACTACAAACTATGCAAACTGTGTATATACAAGTCACATCTTGCAGTGTGCAGCTGTGTCAGGCTTTCTTCAGGGGAAATCTGAGAATGTTTGCCTCTTCGCTGCTGCTTTATAATACAGCTGATGGATGTCGACACTGGGAGCGCCACAGCGGAGCCATGGAGGCTCAGGCCCAGTGGGCCGGGAAACTGCTGCAGGAGTACCAACGGAGGGCCGAGGCCTCTGGGTTCCCTGGCCCACATACCGAAGCTCCCCAGCCAACGAAGGACTCCCCTGCAAAAGCAGCTCAAGGTAGGAGCGCAGAATTAATGTAAAGAATTGCCCTGTAAGAGGAAATCTATTTCTTTTTTGTCTGCTAAACACAGATACCAAACAATGGGGACACAATAAAACACAATCGAAACCTGTGTAACCAAATGAACACCAATAATGGTTTGCCTTCACCACACAACAAAATACTACACAGTAACAACAATTAAACTGTTCCCCTATCCCCCCTTCCCAAAACCCTATTCTGTAAAAATATTTCTCAACCCATGATCTAACTAAGAAGAGGACTTGCTCTTCCTTTTAAAAGGAGTCATTTCAGCTGCTCACAGGATGTTTTCTCTCCCATGTATGTACTTCAGATGGACAGTCTAGTCCCAAGCTGAGCCCCTCGGACAAAGAGCAGGCCTCCAACAGGAACTCTGTCAGCGCTCCACCGGGTTCGTCACTGAAGAGGCTGCGATCCAGCTGCATGGTGATCAGGATGGATGACGTGGACATTCACCAGGCAAGCTTTCATCATCAACTGATTTGATTTTGCCCCTAACAGGAGCCAATAAAAGGACTGAGGGACTTCTGTTTCTCAGTGGAAGCTGTCAGGCAGTAGCTCTGACAAGCCCTGATGTCGGCTGGCATTTAGGAGGTTTTAGCAGTGACAAAGCATCACAGATTTTAGACTTATTTGTAGTGACTGTAGTTAGTCACAGGGGAGTTTATACAAGTAAAATCTAATCAAGCAATCGAGTAAGATGATCTGTTTATCTAGTGGATCAAGCAACAGGCACAATATCAACAAGTCCCTTATCGTGTTTTTTATTGTTGACTTGTTGATAAAAAGATATAAGCTTAATAACAAAGTGCTTTCAGTCTATTTGATTACTGACCACAGGCGTTATTAAGATGGAGCCTGAGTGAGGTCATTTTTCTTAAACACGCTCGGATACCAGTGATCATTTTAAAGAAAGAAAGGTGTGTTTATTATTGACAGTTCTGCACAACTCTAGCTCCTCGAGTGTCATGTGCTGCAGTGTGCTCATCTCTTAGCTTAAACTGGGAAAAAAGGCGTATCAAATAAACAGCCCTGTTGGTATCTTCCTTACAGGCCTTCCTGGGGGACCAAAAGTCTCTTTGATCAGATTGTCAACTGGTAACATCGATGTGATAGTGTATGAATAATTTCGATCAAATTGCCCCTCAGGGGAACTGTAACAATGGATGATATATTCTTGCATAATAATGGCTATACTTATAACCAAAACTTGTACTTGTACTGTAATAATCCCTGAAATTTTAAGCAAAATAAGAAATCCTATGTCATTTCACTTGGCTGCCCCGGTGCCCTTTAATCTGAGTCTGTCAAACTCCCTGCTACTTTGAATTACTCTGTCAGGATGGTTCTGCACTTTCACTTTGGACATTTCGCACTTTTTCCAGAGCTATTTTAGGTCTAAGATACTTGTAGTTCCTCATTTCGTAGAACAAGAAACACCCTGGGGAAATTCTGTACATATCTTAGTCCCCTCCCTTCGATTTATGGCAGGAAGTTGCTGATGTTCAGGCTCAGGCAGTTTAGTTCTGTTATACGTGACATGCTTGTCTATTTGAGTTATTGAGTTCCTTTTCTTGAATGAAGCAGATCAGTAAAAAAAAAAAGTATTTTTATCAGTGTTCTTACCTCTGTGCCTCAACGTTCAGGTGTCGACTAGAGGCCGTCAGAACAAGAAGACCCAATCTTTATTATCCTGCAACCGCAAAACTCTGCGCTTGCCAGACAACGTACCAGCAGTTCACCTGCAGTTTACTGAATACTACTTTCCTGACAACCCCAGTTTATCAGGTACTATACATCTGTATTTAACCACCTATGTTATCTGTTTGCTTATATTTCACGTTTGTACAAGCAATATCTGGACTTTATTTGTTAATCGTAATTTGTATCATGGTCTCTCTCTCCCTCTCTCCCCCTGCCTCTCCCAGTACCCACCTCAAACCTGTATGCCCAGCTGAATGGCCTCCAGCTCTGTGTAGATCCAGCCAGTGTGCTGTGGATAAACCTCTTCTCCAGGGGTCTGCTGTACACCCTGGACCAGGTCAAAGCTTTCTACCATTTGCAAGACAGCAGCAAGGCTGAAGAGCATGTTGACATCCGCATGGATGCAGCTCAGCTCAAAGTGAGTACAGTTATACATATATATATATATATATACACACACACACACACACACACACACACACACACACACACACACACACACGAGTTCTTTCACTTTTTTGTTAGATTTGAAATATTTGTGTAGCTAATTTCTGTCTTTTCTGACTCACTGTTTTTTTTGTTCCTTTTCTGCAGCTGATA
>JBAJHX010000041.1:13653142-13664523 GCA_037176925.1 Amniataba percoides
AGATTTGAAATATTTGTGTAGCTAATTTCTGTCTTTTCTGACTCACTGTTTTTTTTGTTCCTTTTCTGCAGCTGATAATCCCCTTGGATTCTTCCATACTGGACCACCCAGAGCGTCCACAGTCCCTCTCTGTTACTGTACCGCAGATGGCTCTCAGCAACACCCGCCACTGCCCTCATGGCTCCAGAGCCGATCTCAGCGGCACCTACGACAAGTTCGCCAGCTGCCCTTTCTTCCAGTCCACACCTCCCTGCCCTTACCCCAGAGACCAGAGTGCCTTCTACCCCTTCCCGTCCACCTTCCTGCATCACTCACAAGAGACGGAGCTTCAACCTCTGGACAGAAAGCAGCTCCGATCCCAGGATGTCTGGTCTCTCTGTCTGTCCCGTGTGACCCTTGGTTTTGACGGAGCTCGGAGATTCCCCAAAGGCAGAACGCAACCTTTCGTCGAGCCCTTTGCAATGTCAGTGTGGATGTGTCAGCCCACCGCCTTTAAAGATGCGTCTCCGTCTTCCTCCTCCTCCAGTCCCAGCAGAGCCCGCCAGCATTCCTCAGAGCAGGAAGAGGCCTCGCTCGCCTCTGTCCACTTCTTGGCCCACGCCATCACTCCAGTCAAGATGTGGCTCAACCATTACCAGTATGTAGCTCTGCTGAGGATGAAGGATGCCATGGCACGACTGGGGGCAGAGCTGGGCCGCGATCTGCGAGATGTTAAGCAGGCTCACGGCAAAACGACAAAACCTACCACAGTTTGTCTGGCCCTCCTCGTGGACTCTACAGAACTGGGTCTCCTGCTGCCACCGGCCTGCTCAGAGCCTGAAGAAGAAGTCCTTCACACCCCAGAGACAGACAGCCCTAGCATAACAGACTCTGACATCTCACCTACTCACCACTCCGCGGTGCTGGAAGACAGCGGGTTAGAAAACGGCATCTCCTCCGTCAACACCGAAGCCGTCGCTGCGTTCGATCAGGACGAACAAGATGGGGCCGTGGAGGAGGCATGCGAGGCCGTGGAGGAGGGGTTGGACGGTTTGACTGCGCAGGACGACGCCCACGTTCTCTCGCCCCCGCTCTCCCCCGGACACTCCCCCGCCATCTCCCGTGAGCCATCAACCTTTAGCTTGGAGGGAGAGCTGTCGAGCGCCATCAACGTCACCAAGGACGTGACCAAAGACGCCATTAGTGCCTCTCTGGACCTGACCAAAGGGGCGTTTTCAATCACAAAAGACGCCTTTAGCATGCTGAGTCGAGGCTCAGGGATGAGCAAATTGTTCAGTCCGCAGGCAAAGTGAGTGCCAGTGATGTCCTGCTGGGCTGTTGGCTGCATGCTTGTGTTTGCGAGTGTGGAGCCCATGCTGTGCACCGCATGCTTTCACAGGCTGTCCCTTAACGACTCTGTTTATGCATGTGTTTGTAGGGAACAGGTCCAGCGTTCGGAGGAGTCCTCCCCCTCTCTGGCCGCCAGCCTGCGCCACCAATCCATGAAGCAGTCGCCTTCCCAGCATTCCTTCGATAGCGCTATCTTGGAGGGCAGCCTGCCTGATGAAAACCTCTCTGTGGACAGTGATCTCAGCGACAATTTTGTTGTTCTCATGGACTCAGGTGCTTAAAATACTTTTTTCCAAAAAGTAACTTATTTGGATTTCAGAGGTGACGCCTGCTATAAGTTTGTATCATGTTTCCAGAGTCGGGTATGGAGTCCATGCGTCCCAACAACACTCCCGCTGGCAGTCGAGGCAGCCCAGCTCCAGGGACAGAGGGGGGTTCATCAGCTGACCTCAGCAGCTCTCTGTCGCAAAGCACCGAGGACGTATCTCAGGATATGGTGGGCTCATATTACAGATGTCATTGAATGAATTTGTCGGTCATTTGTTTTCCTGAACAGAGTAATGTCTCAAAGAATAATTGAAACACTTCATTCTAGCCTTCATTTCATCTAAATGTACAGTGGTTTTAATGTGGCTTTGTTGTGATGTGCTGTTCTTACAGTCCTCTGTGCTGTTGCTGATCCTGAGTGGAACGGCCTGTACAATGGAAGTAAAGGGAGAAGACCAAGTAGTGGCAGTAGAAGCCCAAAATCTGAGCCCGGTGCAGCTGGGCAACGTCAGGGTATCGGATCTGCTGGCTGGTGTCATACAAGGTAACTTTGATTGTTATTGTTACGCAGTTTATTTCCTTGAAAAATTATTTCAGACCTGTCACATTGTTTATAGTCGGCTAATAAGTGGGTTGGTCAGAAAAAAGGGCATCTGTGGCAGCTTTAAGCTTGGCTAAAAAATTCACACATCTATTCGATCTTAACAAAAATCATTCAAATGTCATGTAAGAGCCAATGTCAGGTGCCCACATGCCTTACAAACGTACCTCCTCCTTTTTGCCCTCTTGTGTCTGCAGCTCCAGTCGGACCAGTCCAGAAACAGGGTAGCAGGAGCTCTCCAGTGGTCTGCATGCGAGCAGAAATGGGTCCATGTGCTGCCCGACACTCTGCTCTGGCCGAGTCTTTGGGCTTCCTGGATGTTAGAGTGCAAGACTGCAAGGCAGAGCTGTTATCCTCCACGGTGGCAAACATCGGTCCTTTCCTCGAAGATGAATTCAGTGTTGATGGTCAGCCAATGAAGTTACACATGAGCAACATCACCATAACTATGAAGGTGGGCTGCTGATACTGTCTGGATGTTTGGTTCAGCTAATCTAGAATCCGCTGATAACAGGATTTCAGCACAAAATACATGAAAAAGCACAAATTGAATTGAACTATTGGATAGACTATTGGATAGAATCTTTTTGACTAAAACAATTCCTTTTGTTTCTTTTAGGATGACAGCCCAAAAATCTACCCTACAGCCCCTCAGCCTGTCCCTGCCTCGTTCATTGTAGATCAGCTGCTCCTCGAGCGCGGCGACGACGGCATCATGAGGCTCAAAGGTGAGCAGGAAAATTATTTCTTTATTTATTTCTCCAAATATCAGCAGGATCGTGGACCATGAAACCACAAGCTTACAAAATCTGCTGTAACATCTTTCTCGAAAGATGAACAGAAAGTGATTTTCATGTTTCCTTTTTGTTGCAGCTGAAGGTACAGACTGTGGTGTGGCAGCAGGTGTTCCTGTGGCTTATCCAGACAACCTGAACGGTTCCTGCTCTATTCAACAGCACAGCAAGGTAGGGGAGTTTCAGCAGTACTATACTTGCTTCAGCTTGATGTTTCCGTCGCAAATACATACCTATTCTATTTTGATATTTCCTGGCACATTTAATAAATAGTGACTTGAGGGTTTTTGATATAAATGTGGCAGGGTTATAAATTGAGGGTCTCAAAACAGTTTCGATGGTGAGCTGTATTATAGCTATAACTATATTATGGTGAACTATTTTAATTCATCAATCAAATTTGACATCTGTGAACACCGTTTGTACACACCAAAAAGAACATGGTTGTAAAGAGCCTCTTACCCCACAGGATGTAATATACTATCCTAAGGGCTCACTTTGAACTTAAGACTTCATCTAGTCAATAAACATGATCTTAGAGACTTTTTTCCCACATCCCAAATTCTCACCAAATTTTCATGTGTGCATAAGATACAGCTTAGGGATCCAACAAACAAAAGGAATTTGGTGATTATCAAAATAAGTATCTTCACATAATGATACTTTTACATGGCTTTTATTCTTACATTTTTGAAAGTCGCATCAAGTTATTGAAAGCTGAAACAAAGCGCAATTCACAGCCTCTACTCACACTTATATCTACAGTGATCTGTTCTGTCAGCCTTAAATACAGCTGTAATGCTGGTGTCCTGTTCCCGGTCAGCTCTAAGATGGACAGCACAGAGATGTGTCTAAGTACACAAGAGTGCGTAATGGTGTTGTAATTACACCTGTGGCTGTCCATCAGAATCTGATATCCGCCCACTCGGCGTGCAGCACCTAGCCAAGGCGCGCATTAACTGTAAGCTGGAACTAACCAATCCATTAATCGTGCCTTTACAGACACAAACCCTGGAGTCCCAGCTCTCTGACACTCAGGCTGCTCTCAAAGAGGCCCTCAGTGAGAGAGAGCGCCTTCTTCTGGAGATCAGGAAGTACGACCCCACCTTCACTCTCTGAGACCGCTCTGTCTTTTGACCTTTGAACCTACTGCATCACTGCTCCTGCTGAGGAACAGGGATGGGATGCATCAAGGCTGAATGTCAGAAAACCAGTAAGACACATTCAAAGCTTCTACGGACATTGGACAATGAATCCAAGTGGTGGCTTTGGATCACTTCCCACTTGCTACATCACACAGTTCACTGATAACAAAAGAGCCCCTGTAACAGGTACAAACTAGGGGAGCCTAGTGAACTAACTTATAGGTACATTAATGGTACTACTTTTTATCTGGCAGTCTAGATATTCCTCACTGCTGTACTAAACACAACGTTCTCTGGTTATTTCTCATTCAAATCAGTGTGGACAGTAAACTCATTGTGCGGTTTCAGTGTTTGTCACACAGCATGCAAGGGGGCATATCGTCAAGCTTTAATTCTCTCCAGTTAATATTATTTGTGTTATGGAAATATTGATTTGAACACTTGCCAAAACCTCCTCTTCACATGCACTGACACTGCCAGACAGCTGCTAGTCACAACTTACTGTCAAGCATGCTTTGTGAACAGTGCTAATTTCCACGTAGCACATTTACAGATAGACCATCATAAAGTGTCACTGACTCCGTAATGTAGATTACTTCTGTTAGGCATGCATTCCATTTAGAAGTATTATAATAATATTATCAACTGTTACTTGTTGGAAATGTGTTGTGAACGGTAGGGAAAACATTGCACTTTTTTTAAAGAAAAAAAGAAAGCAGAATTGCGCTGTTTTCATTGCGAGATGGATGCATAATAATTTCAACCTCAGTTCTTTTGTCATCCGGGTTGAAATGGTTACACACTCTTATCAAGTTTTCACAATTCTCCAAAAGTGAACTGAAGCATTCCCCAGTGTTATTTTTTCTTTGTGTTGTGAAATGTCGGTCATGCTTCTTTTTATACTGTGAAACCGTGTGCACCGTGGTTGAATGTCCACTCAAAGACGACACGCCTTTCACTCACTCCCTTCGGTTGTGGAGAGCGGGTTTGCACAGTGGCTTCAGTATTGTAAATTTTGACTCTAACTCTCTGGTTTAAAGAGGTATTGGAATTACACCAGCTACCAGAGTTATAATACTTGATCTCCTTATTTTGTAGCTCGCCAGGAAACAACTCAAGACTGCTAGTATCATTACCTCTGTGCACAGAATCATGTATACGGTAGTGCAGCGGTCAGACATTATGACCTTAAAGCTCACTCTGGATGTTGTTTTACTTTATTTATTTAGTCAGTTAGTTTGTCAAAGCATGTTCTTTTTGTTAGACCAGGGTTTCTTTTAACATGTTATTGAAGCCATATCAATCAAAGAAAATTACATTACATTAAAAGCTGTAGTATTGATATTCTATGGACACAGTGTGTCCTGAAAATTACTCAAATTCACTACGAAAACTGATTTCAGTGTTTTCAGTGTGTTTCATCCTGATCTTCTGCAGATTGCATCTAGCAGGGCACTTGACATTTACATTTCCGTCATTTTGCTTTCCCTATGCATCAATTTGAAATATGCATGTTTTCAAACAATGATGGATTGCTTCATCAGTACAACATTCATTTTATGAATGCTTTCATGACAAAGACCTCTCTGTCAGCTACATTTTATGTACAAATGTTCTCATTAAATCGGTGGTTTACTGTTTTGCCTTTGGAGGTACAGTTATCTATCTTTATGGTTGCACAGCTGTTACAACTACCTTTCACTTCCATTCACCACTATCCCGTGGTGCGCGTGGGAGACCCCTGGTGGCTGTGACTCGCCAACGCACTCCTCATTCAATGAATTATCTTTATTTCTTTCTCTTTGTTTCTTTCCATTTTTTTTTACTTTGGTTGCCTTACAAGCTTTAGACAGTTTTGCATTCTTAAAGAGGAATGTCATATATTTAAAGCAATAGAAAGAAAGCTTTGGTGTAACCAAAAACATGACTGAGAACAGTAACACTACACTTTTTTTGATGTGGCATTGTTAAGGTGACTTGTGTAAAAGAAAAATGGTTAAAAATGGTTGACCCATGTACCAAGTTTAAATATTTTCATCTCACCTGCATGTGTACTCTACACATCATCACTCTATCAGTGTAATTAAGCAGAGATACTGCCCTTTAATCTCAGTATCACTTATAGTTGTGATCTTCTCAGCTTTTGATGTTTTTTTGTTTTTTTTGCATGGCCTTCGCAGACAAAGATACAGTGGTTCGAAATCGAACATCCCTTGCTGGATGTGACACGTAGCTGTAAAGTTCATCCAGTAGCCCCTCTCCTCAGTGTTAAGTAGCAACTCTATTCTGCTGACAAACTGGTGCTCTGAGTTCCATCTGCTTCCGACTAAGCGAAAAGGAGGAGATGGACGGAGACTCACTTTAAGATGAGTGTTTTCTCTTTTCATAAGACTGACCTGGCAAAAGGTTTGCCACCGGAAAGCAGATGCATGTACTGAAGTGATGTATGGTTCATGCCTTGTGAAGTACTTGCACTTGTGTGATACATTCACAGGAAATTGCACTCGTTTTGATGTAAATCATGTCAAAGGATTGAGGAGTCCTTGTGAGACCCTCCTAAGTGACACAAATGTTGGAGACCCTGTAGACAGTATTTTTGTCAGTTGTGTAGTTGCATTGAATTTTGTATTGTCTATCACTTCATTGAGACTCATATAAAATTGGTTCTGTGAACCAGAGCTAGTATGTGGAAAATATTTTAAAACCAAAAGAATAAACGATTAACTGCTGAACACAATTCAGTTGTGCCTTTAAGTTTTAATGGAAAATGCATGTCTGCGTATGAAAAACACATTGATTGGGTGCACATTTTTTGTCATAATATATACATAAACATGTACTTAAGTCTCACTAAGGTTATTTTAGTAGTGTGAGCCATAGTTTGTTCGACTATAACCTCAATAAAAAGTCTGCATATATCCAAATAAAACATGAAACATAGTTCTTTATTTTAGAATTGTGAGAGAATCTGAATCATTTCAGACATGAGCTGAATGAGTCCAGAAACCCAATTTATGCTTATATGGCTATTAAAAGAAACAAAAGCAAATATTTGCTGTTCAAACCATTTGAAATTTAAAGGAGTCACAACTTTTCTGACAAAAAGACTTTCTTCACTGGTTCTTTAAACTACCTGGGGAACAAGAATGAAACATTTCAGAAGTATAAAACAATATATTTACAATAATAATACATCAGTACAATTTCACACGATTCGAACTGTTCCATCAGCATTTACCCTGACAGTTAAATTAATGGCAGTTCAGAGTTTATACACCATTCTTTAATACTGCAGTCACTGATCTTGACTTAAGATAGTCTGTAAGGAATAGTCAATGTCTAGTTGGCTACAGAGGCTTCACAACAAGCAATGTCCTCACTTTTTGACACATCTGTCCACGATGCCCATACACTGCAGCACAAGTGCCTCAGTGAAAGAGAATGTTCTTGTGCTTGGAGTTGGGGATCTGATCTCGGCTCTTCAACCTCCTCACTGCTTCCCTCATGTGCTTGGGCTGAAGCGGTGGTGTATCTCCCCACTTCTCACAAACGTCGAGCGCTGTAGGGACGAAGACCAACTATTGAACTACATGACGGCAAACATTGAAACTGGAAGAAGAAGCACAAATAAAACACAAATAGAAAAAGGCTATTTCTGTTTATTTGTCACTCACCCTCTTCAACAATTTCCCCTGCAAAAACCTTGGAAATACCAGACATGGCGATAACCACATTCTGGGACACTGATGATCCTGTTATGGACTGGATAAGCTAGGACATGAGAAAGAAAAAAAAAAGGACATGAATGTAATAAAGTAGTGTCAAATGTTTAAAAACCCTGTCCATGCTTTGCTGTTCTCTTACCCTCTTGATAGCAGCCTTAGGGAAAGCAGAGCGTCTGTACATCTCATAGCGATTCAGCTGCTCCTCAGAAAATGACGACACCAAAACCCTAAAAAAAAAAAACAAAAACAAAACGAGGAGGGGACATCGGTCATGGTGTTTACTGGACTGAGGCTTCAACAAGTATTCTTTTGTATTGCAACAAGCTTCTGTGAGAAACATCAGTCTTACTGCATCTTTTGTATTTCATCCTCATCAACCTTGTGGCGCTTCTCCTTTTTTTTCTCTGGTTCCACCTTCAGTCTCTTAGAAGCAGGTTGCCCAGAGGTTCCTTCCTCCTCGTCCTCCCCAGCTGCCATTTCCTTCACAGCAGAAGACAGACTTGCTTAGAGTGACTAAAAACAACCAGGTGGTTTCTATCAAATGCCCATTAACAATGCCAGGACAATGTTCACGTATATGATCAAATTCCAGATCTTGTTGTTCTATTGAGATTTAACTTTTAACAATATTGTTTTCACTCTGAACTTTTCATAGCATTTATGGTGAATTTATGGTAATGTTTCTTAATGTTACTTTGCTGGTCAGTAATGAATTATTCATTTCTTCATGCTTTATGTCCTGACACAAATAAACCATTGATAAAATATTGCAACGACACAAAACAGGTTGCATGTTTTATAATCAATTGTCATAAAGTCAGAAATGAAGCCACTCACAGCTTTGAACTCCTCTTTGGGCTGATCTTGGGAGGATGACTCCTTGTTTTCATCCTCAGGTTTTGCTGTGGCTGCCACATCTTCAGTCTCCTCCGGTTTAGGGTCCTCCTCTGAGGCCGACGCTGCTCTCTCGGGTGTGCCCTCAGGTTTGATCCGTGCAGGGTCGGCCATAATCACTCTGATCCTGCAGTATCAACAAAGGAGTAGGTTAATGATAAGCCAGATAGTAGAATGGTTAACGCAAGATTGATGGCATTTTGCCTCCTACACTATACAACAATAAATACTGAGTTCAAGTGTATTTTAGCTTTAACAAAGAGTTTACGTTCATGATCATAATTATGTTTGGATTGAAAGAAGAATGACAATGAGTAAACAACATGCACCCACCTTTTCTGTAGCTAAGCTAACGGTGCAGCTCACGTTAGTTTGGTAATTTAGGTTGCCTAGCAGGGGAGCTAACACATAAAGCTCAGGTTACCGCACTTATTGTAAACTTATTTAAATTAAACGGACAAATTAAATTTGAGTTTCTAGTCGGTCTAAGAGAAACGTTAGCATCACGGAGCTACTCTTCTCCGTTCCGTGACATCATAGCAGCGGGGTTTCCGTTTCCGCGTTTGAACAAACTTTATAGACACTGACACTTCTAAACACAGTTGAGAATATCTACCACTTTAACATTATAACAATCACATTTATTATACAATGATTACTAGAAAATGCAGCTCTTCATACACAATGATTAAATGAAACTCTTATGGAAGTTTCAGATTATTTTACAACCGTCAGTTAAATCAGTTTAGACTACTCTTATGCATATTTAATGTCAGTGTTACCTACAAAAAGTTTATGTTGTCACATGATCTTATGAAATATTCATGCTGACATCCAGGATGAAATATAACACGATTTTTTATGCAGATGTGACATGAATTTCATGCACTGTCAGTTCACTTCATTTTGGCAACTGAAAAAGAGTAAAGAGTAAATGAAAGTTTCTGGTTTGGTGCGTGCAACAAAAAAAGGCATATACATAACTGATAAAAATGAATAATTAAAGGTTAATGTTTGGGAATCTGCTCTGGGTGTGACGGACGTTTGAAACACTGGATGGGATCAACGGACACATCCCGCTCCAAGGCGCAGCTGGGGCGCCATCTTGGCTCTTCCCATCCGCCTCCTTCTCCCGGTAGCCCGGGCGGGGGCGACACGGGCCGCGTTTCTGCGCGAGTGTGTGTTAGTGTGTGTGCGACGAGGGGAGTCGGAGTGGAGATGCAGAAAGAAAGGGCAGTTTCGAGGAAGTGACGGACGAGACTCCGGGGACTGGTCAGAGGAAGTTTGCTCGATGGTGGTACCGTGCTGGCTGAACCAAACTTTCCCCCCTCCTCCTCCACCTCCTTTGAGCTCCAGCGGCACCGCGGACCGGGACGGGCGGACGCGTCCAGCGGCGGAGGGAGCTTTTGTTTCCCCGCCACACCAGCACAGCTAAGGAATAACTTCAGGTTGGGAGAAAGGGGGGGGGAGGAAGAAAAAACGCTGAGGAATTTCTCCAGCAACCAAGCCCCCCTTTTCCCCGTCTCTTTCTTTCTTTTTTTTTTTTACTCCCGGGAGCCGCAATGGGGAAGGAGCAGGAACTTCTGGAAGCGGCGCGGACGGGGAACCTGGCCGCCGTGGAGAAGCTCTTATCCGGGAAGCGACAGTCGGCCGGCACCGGCAGCGGGTCGTCCGGGATCGGGGGGAGCGGCAACAGCGGCGGGCACGGCGCCTCCTCTCATCCGCTCTCCAGCCTGCTCAGGTAGGCTCCGGGAGAAAAAACATGAAGGAGGCGGATATAAGTGAATGAGCAGCAGCCACCGGTGCTGCCCCCGTCAAATAAGATCATTTACTCTTGTAGTGTTTTAAACATCCCCAGCTGAGTGTAGAGTAATGCTTGTGTTGTTACATTTTTTTGCAATGCTAAACAAACACAACCCAAACCAGTGCAGCAGCAGTAGCAGTGGCATGCTTTCTTTGTTAGCTCCCTTGCCAGCTGTACTGAAATGTGCCAAAACCTGCCCGGTGGGTAATTATGCAACTTAACTCCAGAAATCTGCAACAAAACAGCCCACGGTCTCTTTAAAAACTAACACAGATGTATTATTAATCGCTCGCATGCAGTCTAGACCAGTGGTGAGGGTGGAGGAGGAGGAGTGGGGAAGCCAGTTGTCAAGAGGCAGGATCTCAGGTCCAAAGCAGCATTTTTCTATTTTGGATGTGTTTGTTTTGTTTTGTTTTAACAGCCCTGGGTTTGAAACTCACTTCAGCTGCGTAGGTGTTCAGGCACGGCAGATTTCACCTCAATCAGTGGTCTCAGGAGGAAGTGGTTCAGTGAGGTGAACGTTAGATGTGGTTTTTCTCACCCATCAAAAATGTAAGAAAGTTCAGCTGATTTTTTTGTCCCTGGCGCTCCTCCTTTTATTGGCTTCTCATTCAGATATAAGAAAGCAAACTATAGTCAGTGTACACCTGTAACTGTCATCTTTGCCCACATGCCACCTGTGAACACACTGTGGTCTGTCAGTGGGCACCCAGATTAAAATCCTTAAAGCTGGACCTTATTTGTAGTCTGCACAAAGGGACACATTTGCTTAAAATGAATGATATCTGGAAAGGCTCTACTATACTATAAAAAGTGGAGTCA
>JBAJHX010000041.1:13664623-13677027 GCA_037176925.1 Amniataba percoides
CGTTATGAAGAGGCGGTTTGGCTGGTCCCTCTTCTAACGTGCCATCCCTTTTTTAACTCTGTGCCAATGAGAGCTGCCAGGTGATATTAAATAATAGGAGGAGATATAATGGATCTAATAAGTTCAGAGTTTCATTTTGTCCTGCAGATGTTATCTGACTTATTACACACTTATTGCAATTACAACAGACTAACTCTCCCAGGGCTGAGACATATGATGCAGTCTCATAATATATCCATGGCTGAGACAGCCATTGTGATATATGCAATTTTAAGACCTGGTGAGAAAGAAATGAACAGCTTTGTTGTTGAGAAGTATCTACTCCTGACATCCACACGTCCTTCTATATTTGTGGCTGTAGCTAAAAGTGTAGCACAGCCTGAAGATGAAACTTTTGACTAGACCAAGTACTGTCTGTCAAAAGTTGTTTGTTTCTCCTCTGCGCTCTTTTTTTGTTTTGATGCTGAGCACACGCAGGTGAGCATCTGTCAATCAAAGCATATTATTGCTCCTGTGGGAGCCCAGTGCCAGCCACCCTCATCTGAGGTACAAGTGTCACGGCGAAGCTCGAGGTGATGCATGGCTGTGTTACTCAGCGCGGACTGCACAGTGTACTCAACGTAATTACATTAAACCCCTCTAATCGGAAATCCAATTCCAAGATGCCATGGAGTCGAGGCTAGCTCCATCTCTCCCTTGCTGATCCGTGGGCGGACAGAAGAGCCCATTGTGTCATCTGTTCTGACTTGAGCAATCAATCTTTGGCAATGATAGCTTTGGGAAATTATTGGCTAGACTTTGTAGGAAACGAATTAACTAGAGGTCTGCAGACCTGAAAAGCCTGTCGCCTGTGGACACCTGAGCCTATCCGCTCTCAGAATATAACAAGTTGCAAGATTAGTGACCAGAGGGCCGCCTGGGGGATTGTTGCTATTGTATATGACATTTGATTTGGTTTGCATAATCAAAATGTCAATACGTTGAAGGACTTCACAGTGAATCACTACAGTGGTTCATGCTCAGGGTTGGTGTGTGTGTTTGATTTTTTTTTTTCCCTTCACCAGAATCGCCTTGTAACTTTATTCATCATCCATTGTTAGACAGAGTAAGCCTGTAATCCTGTCAGAGGAGATTTGATCTGTAAGGGCCTGTCTTTAGTGAATTTTAACCTCTGTTGGTTGTAATGTCAACACATAGAAAGGGATGTTTGTTATTTCCACCCCTGCCGCACTCTTTGTTTTATCACAATTAAGACTGCATTAACGTTCACTTGTATTAAAGAAAAAATCTTTCGAATTTTAGTTCGTCTGAACAGCCATTTAATTAGACCTGTTGTGTCTCCTGTGGCTGTAGCAGGATATAGTCAATAACAACGACCTGTTTGTTGTGTATATTAAACCACAGGCTATGTGTATGAATGATCTAATCGAATCGGCTTCATTACCAGTCTTTGAAGGTGTGTTATGTGAGTGTGTGTTTTCCACTAGATTTTTAGCGTTCTTGCCCTGGAATGGGGCGCATGTCAAGACTTGCTGTGTTTTTGTAACCAGGCAGTAGTACAGCTCTGCTCTCCGGAATGTCTGCTTTCCCAGGAGGCTGCATCCCAGTGGTTGCCATGGGACAGGCACTGACCTCGACGCATTTAACACCACTGCCGCCGCCGCCCCAAACATTTGTTCCGTGTTCCTCCATTGACACCCAAACGATCTGGGCAGGGCCTCCTTGAGCAGGGCAGTCATGGTGTAACTTTCATATGGTGGTGGTTGTACAAGTAAACTTGATGACTTGATACAATTTGCTGGAATGTCTTAAGGTCTATTAGTGTCTATTTTAGGCAGTGCATGTTCTCAGTTTTACTCCATACGGTAGTTTTTGCAAGGGCCCCATGACCCATGTTGATCCCTGAGCTCTACGTGAAGAGATCCTCACTAGTACTTCCTGGCCAGGGTTGTCCAAACACGGGCCAGCTGCCGCGGTCAGACCGGAGGTAAGACAAGTCTCTGGCAGGGAGAGTGCTTGCCCAGTGAGGGGAAATTAACAGAGGAATGCATGGAGTTCTGGACAGACGCTCTGAGAGCTTAGCCAGATGAGGGCTCGTCTCTCGGCTTCACAGCCACGTCCCTTTGTCCCACTGACAAAGCGGAGAATGGTGGCTTTTCATATTCATATCAGTCCCTAAAGACCATTCTGGGGCTTTTCTGCACTTTTTGGTTTTACAAAGAAAATTGAGCTGTCATTTGGATAGAATTGGACCACCTATTTAGCGTATCCAACTCATTTAGTCTACCGTTTCCTGCAGGCTAATACAAGCAGGGCTTTTGTCATGTTTGCTGACAAAAATCAGCTTTAGATATTCCCCAAAAGGCCTCTTGAAATGTGTTTTCTCTGTAGTTGTCATTCCTTTTTCTGAATGCTAGTGAGGAAAGCACTTTTATCAGTGTGATGGCTTGGTTAGCATTTTAAGAGGCTCGGGCACAACTCCAGATCATTCCATCCCATTACATCCACAGTTTCTGGCTTGTCAGACCGACGGTGTCAGCCGACAAAATATCTGCAGCATAAGAATGAGCACATACTGTCCTTTTTTAAAAAACAAAAATTTCCCGTGGAGCTCCACTGTTATCAGGATCTTGAGCATGTAGAACTCACTGACTGTGAAGGTGCACTGTAGGACTTGGGGTGGTTTTTCTGCACATGACAGGCCCACAGCGGGAATCTGACATGCACAGTTTGATAGCTGCAGCAAAATCTGCAGCTATCAAAGTTCATGGAAACTGTCCGACTGCCCGCTGCCTTGTGTTAACAAGGAAATTTATGCCGCTACAGCGCTGGCCAGGAACCTCGGATTGTTCCCAGGTAGCTAAAAGCTGCGCAAACATTCAGGGCTGGCAGGCACATATCATCAGTTGTTGACCTCTGAACTGAAAGAATCTATAGCTGGTTCAATCCAAGAGGGAGCAAGCTAGCTGGGAAATCCAACACCACCATGTTAGCATTCCAGGCACATCTGAGTTTAGGATGCTCTGCTCTGCACGTTACATTTATGGCATGTGTTTGTGTAGTCTGAGAAAGCAGGCAGAAAGGCACTAAGTAGCAGTGATGAATTCCACATGTGTGCGTGGGGGGGGGCAGACACTAACAAATACAGTGTCATTTCCATGCAGCGTATGGCTGTCTTTGCTTTAATTAAATAGAAATTGGCTAATAGTTTTCATCCTAGTGGGTCAGGGCTTTCCTAATTCGTTTGTAGAGGAAGTTAGGAGAAATGGAAAATGTTTAGCACCTCTCATAATAATACAAAGTGCTTAACAATTAAGACACATTAGGGTTACATGGGTCTCTGTCTTTAAGAAATAAAATATCACTTACAGTTTCCTACTCTGTGCTTCTCAAATTAACAGAAACAAAAAGCTGCTTATGTGTGCGCAGGTCAGCAAGTCTTTTGTGTGTGTGTTTATGTGAACTCTGTTTCACCCCCACTCACTGAGAACCTTATAATAACAAATGGACAAATGGAAAACGATAAGCCCGCTGAAGCAGTGTGGTATCTCGTGTAAATGTTTCTGAGCCCATTTGTAGAGAGAGGTACCGCAACGACTCGAGATGTCAGGCACACCCCCTCAAACCTGTGTAAGCACACACGCGTTTGCCAGCCACCAGCAGCTCCCAACCCAGGCGTTTTCATCTGTCTGGCCTGCTGGCTGGCGTCTTCCTCTCTCTCTCCCACTCTGCGGCTCTCAGCAGTCTTCTTGGCCACCTGCTGGGCCCACGCCAACCTCCACTCCACCTCCAGACTTCAAACATGTTGTAGTTGGAGCCAGAGTTATGCTGCTGCCCTCAATACGCTCACACAGGAAACAAATTAGCCCGGATCTTAAAATGTGTAATTCCCCCTTTCGCTTTGATTCGTGTGCAAACCGTATAAAAGAAACATTACAAAGTGTCCTGGACTGGATTAGCAGCAGCATGACTAAACAGATTGGCTGCAGCCAGCAACTGTGAAACACACCTACTTTTAGACACGTATCATGAATGAAGTGTGACAATGACAAGTCTCATGGCTGCAGAAATGAAACAGTTGAAGAAATGACTTTGCTGATTAATTTTGTGAACAAACTGAGAAGTATTTCTTCAACTCTCCAACTATGCAAACTAGACCAGACTGATGTTGGGCACTATTTCAAGAAGCGAGGTGTCAGCATAATTGAAAATAACTGCCCATCCATCCGGCAAGATTTTAGTTAAAAGTGAACGTCGGCTTGTTCTTTCAAGCTGAATGCGTAAGTGCTGCTGGTGTGAAGCAGTGAGATCTGTGTCATTGTACGTTGGCATCTGTTGGGAAGTCAGTGTGGGCAATGGCAGATTGTTGGAAGACAAGCTGTGTATCCCTTCTTTTCTTTTCCTCTATATTCTTCTCTCCTTTTCAGCCCACCACCAGTGTTTTTCATGCCCATCATTTTGTCTCTGCCAGAGCCCATTGCACCACTCTGATCATAGTCTGCAGTGTGTTCACACCTCCTGCCGCAACACAGTTGCTGTGTGAAATTCTCACTACGGTATAGTTATGGGCCATGAAGACTCAATCAGGCTTTCTTAAAGCTGCGCACCATGCAGAACTGCTAAATTAGCTGCCATGTATCCTCATTTGAATACTTTCTGTTCCTTTTTCACTAGATCAGTTCACTGTAGCACAAAAGAAAATGCATATGCCTCAGAAGCCTTGTTTAAATGCTTATCATGACATATATGTTTCTAAAAGAGATTATCTGAAATGGTCAACCTTTCTGTAAAAAACATTGTGAAGTAACTTTTTTTGGCCATTTTTAGCCACGCTAGCAGTGTCGGCTGGTCCACCACTTTGGTCCAGATGTAATGGTTTACGACTTGCAGGCAAAAACATGACTCCTTGACCCTTACAGTAAGGTTATCTGGCTGATCTGCTATGACGTTGTTTTTTTTTTTTTTTGCTAGTATGGTTTGGTTCCCTCAGAGGGAAGGATCACTGCAGATCAATTCATAGCTTTTCTGAGTGATCACTTTTATCCCATGACAAAACATCTTTTTTATCCTGATGGGAGCCAGGATAACCGTGCCCTCAATCCACAGGATACAATGGGTCACTGAACAGTTTGATGAGGATGAAAATGATGTGAATCCTAAGCTATGGCTTTAACAGTCAACAAATCGCTACATAGCTGAACACCTGATTTTGGAGCAACGTGTTAGACAGTGCTTTTGGCTGTTCCCCACTAGCACAACACCTTACTGAGACCATTCATGTTAGCTTTTTCTTTGTCATTTAGCTTATATTAACATCTACTGGATGGTTTGCCTGTAAGGTTTATGCAGACATTTATGGCCCCTAGAGGATAAATCCTACTGGTTTTGGTGAACCCCCGACTCGTGAGCATGTGAACATGCTATTGTGTCTAAATGCTCTTTGCGTGGCTCTTGACTTTGCTTTGCTGATTTTCTGTAACATTGCACCATGCAAATGGAATATATGCTCATCAGGAGTTCTGGAAAATCATCAACCATGTTTCTTGTGAAGTAGTTTTCGTGTTAGTCAGACTCAGTGAAGCCTTGTCATGTATGTGTCATATTTTTGTTGCTTAATTTGTTTCCCCGTGCCACCTATGTTGTAATACTCCTCCAGTCTGATCTGCAACAACCTTCACGATGAGTGTGCACTACTTAATTCGTCGTAGTTCTCTGCTCCCTACTTGGTGTCTTGACAGATTTTAGCTCATTAAGTCGGCGAGAGTATTCCTCAGCGGGCCTGGAGGACTCTGGCAGGTACTTGAGTCTCTCGCTCTCTCTCTGCCGAAGAAAAGGCTTTCAGGTTGGCTGTTTGGCTACGAGGCATCTGGTTCCAGCCCCCGCCAGCAGTACGCATAATTAAGCCCAATTTCCCTGACAGTGGCTGACATACGCCAGTCACTGCTGGGCTCAGTGCCCTGGGCTGGACTAATCCCTGGCAGTGTGGTCACACCGCTAATAGGCCGGAGGACAAATCTGTTTATTTGACACCAGGTTCACACTCACCTGGGTTCTTATTTGCTTAAACCTTGGAGTGAATTTTGCCTTGGCTATTCCCTAGGGCTCCATAAATAAATATGTACTTAAACATCATGATTTTGCTTCCACAGGGAAATATAGTAGAATGCTGGCGAAGTAGAAATGTTGACTCTGAGTACCTGCTCTTGTTGAATTAGCCTACTTGTTGATAATGAGGCTGTGCAAAACAATGACTAATTACTAAACTAGTAATTCTGGTTAGTCCTGATCATAATAAATAGCTAAATTTTATATTAGTATTTTGATATCATATACAGTATGATGCGTCCCTTTTTTCTTATCTTCTGAGTGAATATTGATCAGATATCAATGCAAATTTGATTGAATGTGTTTGTTGTGTTTCAACCACATCAGTTATCTTATTTGAGTTTGGTCACTTGGTGTGAAGATCGAGGCTGAAGACTAAATTCCAGTGTCTTCTGTTTTTGTGTTAAGCTCCATGACATTTGGACTTCAGAATAAAACACTGTGGAGATTAATGTTTAAGCCTACGTATTTTGGAAATATTTCTTACATGCCTTCAGTGTGTGACTAGCAACAGCAGACAAATGCAGAGAATAGAGGGGAAATGTTATTATCCCTCCGCCTCTCGTACTGGCCAGGCATTGTACGACACAGAATCACGGCCCCCCCAGAATCTTTTTCAAACTCCAACTTCATCCCGCTGATATTCCCTCAGGGAAATTAAGGATTAGCTCAGCCTTTCAAACAGGAATTCCTCAGTCAGTTCACATGAATGTGCCCCCTCCCAAACCAAATCAACTCTGTTTTGCCCATTGCTCTGCTATGGGCCTAAGCCCCGTCCCTCAGTTAGGTTGGTTGTGAGCCGTAGTAAGAGGATGAAGTGGATTGTCGAGCACCACTCTGACTCATGCCCTTGAGTGCCATGCTGCCAAAAGCGCTCTAAGGACGTAACACTTGGACTGCACTTAAAGCTGCTACTACAGGCAGCCCTGCATTATAAAGACTGTGACAGTGAAGAAATGCAGCGAGCAGACATCTTCGGTCCCTCTGCACGCAGATGATTCTGGTAATGTTAATTAACAAAGTGTCTGATTGGAGCTGTAACATTATGGAAATAGGAACCAGAGTGTGACATCATCCTGTGGTTTTTAATGCGTTACACCACTTTCTTTGGTCATGTGGTTGATGCAATGTTTGTATTTCTGAGTGGCATTTCTGGAACTTCTGGAAATGACACGTCAGTCACGACTGCAGATGAGGACCAAATGTGCAAAGGCATCACAAATGTTGCTATTGTGCCATTTTCTAGATTTTTGTTGAGTTGATGAGTCTGAATATGAAATGGGAAATGTTGCAATACTCCTCATCATACATACAACTTGATTTTTAATGCCTAAGAGTTTTTCATTTTAAAGGTCTAGACTTGCACTTACTGCACCAAAAAGAACAATATCTATATTGCAATGTAGTAAAAGCGAAAAGAGTAAATGTCCTGTTGTTCACTTGCATGACGTGATAGCCAGTGCGGTGGAATCGCAAAGTCACGTTAATTATGTTCCCAAACCCGTGACATGCCGTCTTCCATCACTCCAACAGCCGTTACTGCCCCGTGCCTGAATTTGTTGCATTCTCCAGTTGCAATCGCTGCTCTGTTCATGTTTATGTTAATTTGTTTATAGGGGTTTTTGCTGTAAGCCGTTACATAACTCTTTATCTAGGACAGCAACTAGAGGTCCGCTTCTGTCTCAGTTTTCCCTTTTGATGTGTTCAGCGACCACGCATGAGACAGTGCTGCCACGCTCCAGACTCACACGTTTGGTTTCCTGGTTCTGAAGGGAAGGGAGAGGAAATATGCGTGTGCCTGTGCGCGTGCATGCAATGCCTTAAGAACTGACATAATCGCAGCTCGCACATTTCTCCCCTCCACTCTAACATAAATTTATCAATCCCCAGCATTTCCTCCCACCACATCTTCCCGCTCGCGCATTTCCTCCTTGCTCACCCCGCTTTTGATGTCCCCATGCCTTCATGGCTGCCTGGCTTGGTAAGATGAGACCCAGAGGGCCCGCTGTAAGAAATAAACGGCTTAGGTTGTGACTTGCAGAGTGCTGCATCCTTGTGTGTCTGAGCTCTGTTGGGCCCATTGTTCTGCAGGCTACAGAGCCCTCCAAGACACTTATTTAATGAGACAGCTCTGACTGTGTAATTGCAGGCTGCTCTGAGAGCTATTATGGGAGATGTATTTTAAGGGGGCAAAACAGCCATTACTGCAACAAAAAACAAGCCGTGTGTGTGTGTGAAACGAAGTCGCACAGTAGCACTGAGGCTGGCATAAGGAGGCAGAGCATCCCATCGCCACACCTTCTACACTCTGATTGGATCAGGAATCAACTCCTTGAGCTGATGTTTTAATTTGTTTTCGTTCTCTACCCGTAAAAGATTTGCAAATAGCCCCGGCTGCTGCTCTGTTTCCAGGTCAAGTTCTCTCCAAAGGCTTTATTCATAGAAATGACTTGCTTGCACCAACGTCATCCAAGTCATCCAGTCATAATGCATGAAGCCGGTTCTGAGACTATTTTCTATAATGCATCAAAAGCTAAGCAAATTGTTAAAAAAAAAGTCTGTTAAATTTCTCTCCCATTCATGATTGATTCTCTCTGAGGCCCGCCAGCTTTTCCCTCATTCTCTTTCTGTTTGGCGAATGACTCTGGCCTTAGATATTTAGTTCACTAGTGCTGGGATTTCCTCGTCGCATGATTTATTTAGGATGTGCTAAGGTCTTTTCAGAGAGCCTCGTATCCAGAGGCCTGGCACTCCATCTCACCAGACATCCTTTAGCTTCTTAAATTACTCCCTCCATCTCGCTGGGCAGCTCAAGTGAATGAGAGTATCGGGCTGATGCTGGCCTAGCTTTACACTTTACCCCTTTCACTGCTTTTTTTGGGCTCTATCCCAGTGCTTTGTTTGTTGTTGCTTGCACTGCATAACAAAACCCTATTCTACTTCAGGACTTGGCCTAGAATAATCAGGCTGAGGCTGCACAGAGGTGCTGGTACTGTAAATGAGACGCAATTAGCTCATCTTAGCCGCCGTTCAGTGTTGAAAGTGTTTCCTTTTCTTCCTGTGGTTGCTGCTAGCGTGTGCGACTTCAGTCCTATCCTCACAAGTTTCTCTGACAGAGAGAGCACATGAATGTACACTCCCCCACCTGTATGTAGGTGGGGTTAAGCGGCGATGTGAACTGGCTGCTGTGGGAGACTGGGGCCCTGAGATAGCAATCAGAACAAGTACACACCCACAGCTGGGGACTTTACCGAGGGATGGGCACTGTTTGTTTGGTGTGCTTGTGTTGTGTTTCCACCTAACAATCCTTTTCTGTTCTCAACAGTATCTGGAGGGGCCCCAATGTGAATTGTGTGGACAGCACTGGATACTCCCCTCTCCACCATGCCGCCCTAAATGGACACAGGTACGTCAGGGATAAATAACATGGGGGAAGAGGGGGTGCTTGTTTCGGAGCCACTTTTAGCTCCTGTTCATCTGCCACATTAAATGAGGTCAGCCCTCCCAGACAATTGTCCCACAGGGAGGATAAAGCTATTGATTGGCCATTTGCTTAAGTCCGTGTGTATTTATTAGTGCAGTTATATACTGTTGGCTTTTTCTGACCTGCCCTGTCCCCTTCCCTCACACGCAGCGAGGTGGTGGAGGCGCTGCTACGAAACGAGGCCTTGACGAACATCGCCGACAACAAGGGCTGCTACCCTCTCCACCTGGCCGCGTGGAAGGGAGATGAACATATCGTCAAACTGCTCATTCACCAAGGACCTTCCCACCCCAAAATCAACGAGCAGGTCTGATGCTGCATTAACTTTTCTTGTGCTTGTGCGTGTCGTGCTCTTTGTTTTTCATACTTGAGTTTCCAGTCTTGGGTTTTCAAACGCATTTAGCACGCCGATAACATCATGTGAAAGTTTGTCAGTCCTATAATTAATTAGTTCCTAAATCTGTTCCGTTTGTGACGGCAGAAGATATAATAGAACCGCAGCAGTAGCTTTTTAATGCCCTAAAGAAAGAAAGTGTAAGTATTAATCCCCAAACACTTTGCTTTTCAGCATATTTGTTGACCTAGTAGTTTCATGATTACAGATAGGAAGTTGATCTTTTTTCCACTCGGTAAGGAGGTTTTTCACTTTTAGCAACAAAATGCCATGCAGAGATATTTCAAATTCTACTTCAGCACGGCATGCTGCATACGCCATCCAAACAACGTGAATGCCAAAGAGATTGCGAGCCGAGTTTATTAACATCAGCGCATCATCAGTCCGACTTCTACTGTGATACTTGAAGTGCTTTGATGCTGTGCCAGTGTGAGAAGTGCTTGTTCATTCGCCCTAACCATTTTAATTGTTTTAACTCATGTGTTTCATATTTTGTTTGGTTGCTTACCGCACAGACCGGCACCATCTCTGGCCTGTCCTGTTCTGTTTGAGACGAGGAGAAATGACCCACTGTGAGCCCAGCAAAAGTGGTGTGACACATGACATTCTTTTAGCATACAAGCCACCCTCAGAAAAAACAAAAGCAGAAGTAAATTCGTCTCACGTTGTGTCATTTCTCCCTGCCTGTTCATGACATCTGATTGTTCATTAACTCAAACCTGATTATTTTTTTTTCTCCTCTTTATTTAGTCTGACTCATTTGTGATCATCAGTCATTTGTTCATTGCTTGTCTGAACCAAAACCATCAGCCTATCTTCTCTTCCTCCCTCCCAGAGCTCTGTAGACCATAAAGAGTTCAAACGCTGTGGGCCCTTTGACCCCTATATTAATGCCAAGGTGTGTACACAGTGCTGCCAAAACAACATTTCCTTTTCAAGTGCTCCTTTGCTTTACTGCTGTGTTGGCTTGCTGTGCTTGGGTTTGGTTTGCTGCTTTCTGCTTGTGGGGCCCCTCTGCTGCAGAGATATGGGGAAGCTTTTAATTTCACTATCAGTAGATGCCTGTCCCCTGGCTCTCTACTATACAACCGTGATCTTCAACTTTATTAAGATGTTATGTTTAACACAAGTGACATTGAACTACAGCATGCCTTCCACCACAGCAGGTATTCTGTTTGTACATGACACAATGCTCTTGTACCTGCCTTTTGATCAGGGTCAGATAAACGAAGCTTTTAAGAAATGTTTTGTGAATGTCTCTGACGGCCACTGTAAAAAAAAACTCAGCAACTTTGATAGGACAACATGTACAATAATCAGCCTAAAGCAGTACACTTGTACTGTTGTACACTACAGCAGTAGAACTAAATATTGACTGATGCAAACCACACTATTAATTAAAGCTACAACAACAAGTACAGTCTTAAAGAAATCAACAAAGGCAGGTTGACAAATGGAGTAGCTGACAGGAAGTCATCTGTAACATCGGTTGCTGATGCTAATGGTTATTTTCATTTCATTCAATTACTATATTAATAATGTGCGCTGTAAAAATAATAAGCAAAAAAACATGACAAATGACAAACACAAGTTACCTCAATCCAATCTAGCCCATATTGACAAAACTATTTGACTAACTATTATAACGCACACAGGAAAAAAGCACTTGTAAACACAAAAAAATTCTTTTTCCACACATTTATACATTTGCTACGCTGACAACATCATGTGTGCTGGAATGACGTCAGCACTAAATTGATTTGTTCCTCCATCTGTTTGAGTTTGTCAGAATATATGAGTCTGTCTCAGAAGATGTATTAGAACTTCAGCAGGAGCTCCGAATAGTAATTTAGCCAATAATTCCCGAACAATGTGCTGTTGTTGTTGCTGTTGATCTCTAGTGGTTTCGTAAATACATGTCATGGTTTAGTCAGCAGCTATAGGAAGAAGCAGTGTCAGATAGTCCACCACTTTGTTGCAGACTGAATCATCTGACAACAATTTAATTGATTGTCACGATTTTTGCACAGATATCCATGGTCCCAGAGCTGCTAGCATGGCTGTTGTGTCAGTCCAGTAAATAATAAAAAGGATTTTTGTTATTGACAGTTTACTGGGAACAGACCAGGTTGGACGGACTCAGCTTTTGCTCATCATCTCTCATTTATGTGACTTACGTTGAGTACATACAGCGCAGGCTTCCATCAGGCTTCTGTAGATTTCAGGTCGAGCACCACCCTCATTGTATCTAGTTACCCAGGGAAGCCCCAATCACGGCCTGTCTGTGTGAGTAGATGCCGCGGAGCTGACAGGGTCTCCGACGGCGTCGCACTCACAGTCAGAGCGGTGCAAGCGTGTTGGTCCATGATTGCATTTTCAGCAGGCAGAGCTGAAAACCCACCCAGGCCTGTAGATAAAGCT